>OY992888.1:73227185-73347185 GCA_963921405.1 Cepaea hortensis | reverse complement strand
CTCCTCCTCCTCCTCCTCCTCCTCCTCCTTCTTCTTCTTCTTCTTCTTCTTCTTCTTCTTCTTCTTCTTCTTCTTCTTCTTCTTCTTCTTCTTCTTCTTCTTCTTCTTCTTCTTCTTCTTCTCTCACCTCCTCCATTTTTTCTCTTACTCACCCTTTTTCATCTTCTTCTCTTCTCTTTCCCCTTCCTCCTGCTTCTTCTTCCCCTTCCTTCTCCTACTCCTCCCCCTCCTAATTGTTTTTTCCAATCCTTCTCCTCCTCATCATCTTCTTCATATTTTTCTTCTTACTTGCATACTTTCGTCAAGTATTGTGTTGTTGTGTGTGGCATAATTCGTTATGCTTGTCCACAGCAGAGCTTCAACATTTGCATCTTTCGGTCGACACATCTAACCTATTCCCGGCATGCAACTGGATAGTCTCCAATGACATCCGGCTGTCTGAGAAAAGCAGCACCATCTTCTAACAGGAGTTCAGCATGGTCAAATGGACCAGAACTCTTGCTATTAAACTTCCGGTGTGCCGATACCGAGGTAGCGGGTTCAACCCCTATACCGGTCAGTTGCATTAAAATGTTGACTTCTCGTCTTTGACTTGGGAATGTAAATTACAAGTACATCTGAATTCGGAGAGGGTCCACCTGATGGCCAGGGAAATTGGTAACAGGGACAGCTAATCCACACGCAAAAATCAGCCCAGTGTACCAGATGTAGTAGCACGCTCATGGACTGCGCTTGAGGTGATAGCCAGCGAACGCATAAAAATGTCTTGACAATCGAATGTGATGTGGATGATGTCTTAAGACAGGCATCCTTACCTTAGCCTGCGGAACCTGTTCCTGGTGACCACAATGCAACATCTGTAGTAGAACTAGGGGCTTCCGATATATGAGAACTTCAAGGTCATTCAGAGCTTTAATATGATTCCTTTCACGGAGAGGTTCCACAAAATCACGTTAATTAAAGCAAAAATAGTTACAACAATTTTGAATACAATTTTCAACAATACAACAAGTTTACAACAACGGAAAGGGTGAAAGCGCAGTGGCCAGTGCGTGTGAATGCAAACTCGATGGTTGTGTGTTCGAATTGTCGTAGTTGGCTGTCCACGGTCAATCAGACTAAAATGAGTACCAGCAATTATTTTGGGGAAAATGGGGGGGGGGGGCTGAAAGGTCTCGAGGTATGGCGTCCAACTCGAGTGCTGGAGGTCCCGGGTTCAAGCCCCGGTGAGGGCCGTGATTTTTTTACGTGGACTCCTAGTAACAAAATTTCCCCTGGTCTCTAGGTAGTGAGATCGGACGCCCGTGTGTATTGTTGCGCACGTAAAAAAATCCTTTTGGCAGTTGGAAATCGAAAAAGAGTAGCCTAACGGCGCTGCCCGGGCAAAATTCCGAGTTAAAAATCTACCCAAAGTATTTCATGATCCTCGCCGGTGATACGGAGTTCGTGCACAGAGCTGAGATTATCCGGACTCAGACTTTAGTTAGGAGTAAAACGGAGCACTTATAGGTTAATAATGGTGGTCGGTGTTATATTGACCACAGCACACACCGGGTGCCAATCAGTCTATAAAATTAGGAGCTAGAACAATGTATCCGATAACCATCAAGGCGCAATAATGTTCTTTAGTTTTATCTTGTACCTGTTATACCTAGAAATTAATCCAATCAAAAATATAGAACTGATGACCACCCACGCTTATCGGCTTGGCGAAAGATGATGATCTAGAAACGTGACCGTTGCATGTTGACTTTACCATTTATGGAATACGGCCCAAGGCACGGTGAAAGATTATTTACTTGCACTTAAGACAATATTACACAAATATTACAACAGTAATGAAAGTATACTTGGACAGTAGATTAGAACCAGGAGAAAGGGATTCGGATATAGAATATAGAATATAGACTGAACACCTCCAGGTTCGATTTGTGGTGAAGATATTACATAGCTGGAAATCCCGACAAAGTAAAGACACAGACAGTCAATTGTTTCACCAAAATCTTTATCGAGGAAGATTAAAATTGATATCAAGAATCGTTATTATCATGTTCAAAATGGTTTATAAATTCAATTGATATACCGACATAGGCACTAACTAAAGAACAAGAGATAAAATTCACTACTTGTGGAAAGTTGTCTGAGGAAAGCAGCGCACAAGTCAAGAAGGGTCCATAATAGAAACGAGAACATCTATAAAATAGTTACAACAACACCAGTTGATAAATTCATTGATAGACAAAGACTTATCTAGTTCGGCCTCCTAATGAGAATGAACCAAATGTCGCAAGCGGCCATCCCACTGTAGAATACCTGGAAACGACAGAGCTGATCGATTGGCTAAGGAAGGAGCAAAAGAATAACAGCCTGATGTGCCCGTTACATATCACCAAAAGAAAAGAACGATCAAATCAGTCAGAAAGCCAAAAAAACAAAACAAAAAACTGTTCAGTACGACTACCACATTATGGACAGACCAGAACAAGTCATTATTCTGCGCCTCAGAACAGGACACAAAAGATTACGCAACTACATGTATAAGAAATCCAAGATTGGTGAATCAGCCATGTGCACATGTGCATTGGCGTCGCAGACAACAGAGGACATACCACAAGACTACCCAAATTACAACATGTCTAGGCAAAACTTCTGGCCTAGAGAGACGACAGTGAAAGATAAACTCTGTGGACCACTGAGTGAACAAACAAGACAGTTAAATTCATACAAGAGACAACATTGCACCCATAGAAATATTTCAAGCGAACGAAAGAAGAAGAAGAAGAAGAAGAAGAAGAAGAAGAAGAAGAAGAAGAAGAAGAAGAAGAAGAAGAAGAAGAAGAAGAAGAAGAAGAAGAAGAAGAAGAAGAAGAAGAAGAAGAAGAAGAAGAAGAAGAAGAAGAAGAAGAAGAAGAAGAAGAAGAAGAAGAAGAAGAAGAAGAAGAAGAAGAAGAAGAAGAAGAAGAAGAAGAAGAAGAAGAAGAAGAAGAAGAAGAAGAAGAAGAAGAAGAAGAAGAAGAAGAAAAAGAAGTCGTAAGCGGCAAGAGCATACAACATGAAAATGGAAACACCAAGAGGCAGGGGAAGGCAACAAACAAAATGGATCGACGGAGTATTCAACACCATAATAACCCACAACATCTAAGCATACCAAGCGACCGAGGAAGCTCTGGTTCGGAAATCAACCATCAAATGCTGTCTATTGAAGATATGACTCCATGCCATTTTGTGTCATCAAGCATAATTTCGTTCCGTCAGCCACTCTCTCGTCAACTACAATTACTTCCATTCGTCGTGATGTGCTCGAGTGCAGCGCTTCTCGATTTTTGTTTGTTGTTTTCTCATAGTTGTAATTGCTGTTCTGTATGCCAGCCTTAGTCATGTGTGATTGAGCTACCGTATGTAGGCGGTGCCACCTCCTTTCTGTTAGAATGTTGGGCGGCGCTTATCAAACCCGACACCCGACAATATGTCAATGGCTTTGAGTGGAGGAGCGCAAATGGTCATATAATGGTGCGAGAGATTGCAGCCTAAGGACTAAATGACATGGCAGGCCAGACCTGGCCCTAAGCCTTGGTTGGCAACAGAAGCTCCGACAAGCGGACAGTTAGAGCATTGCTTTGCTAATCCGGCAGCTTCTGCAGCTGGTCTTGTTCCAGACGTATTGGTGTTACCTTTCCTCTGAAGAAAACTAGGCAGGCCGAGAGAAGGATCATACTGCATGGACAACACGGTAAATTACCATTTATGATTACTTGTTGCTTGTGCCTTAAAACAATACGAATTTCGTCAGATTCTCATCACTGTGTCTATAACACACACACACACACACACACACACACACACACACACACACACACACACACACACACAGACACTGAATCTCTCTCTCTCTCACACTGACTCTCTCTCTCTCTCTCACACACACAAACACACTCTCTCTCTCTCTCACACACAAACACTGACTCTCTCTCTCTCTCTCTCTCTCTCTCTCTCTCGCACACTGACTCTCTCTCTCACACACACTGACTCTCTCTCTCACACACACACTGACTCTCTCTCTCTCTCTCACACACACACACACACACACACTGACGCTCTCTCTCTCTCTCTCTCTCTCTTTCCCACACACACACACTTACTCTCTCTCTCCCACACACACACTGACTCTCTCTCTCTCTCACACACACACACACACACACAACACAACGACCCAATCACACTACCTGACAAGGTCCAGTGTGTACTTGGCGTCGGCCTGTGTGTGTATGTGTTGGTATTTCTTGTAGCATGTTGGTTCTAGGATACGGAGATGAGAGCTCTCACTATTGGACATTGCTGTGAATTCAGGTCAAAATATCAGCAATGTTAGTTAGTTAGTTAGTTAGTAATCTATTTAGTTATTTAGTTAGTTAGTTAGTTAGTTAGTTAGTTAGTTAGCTAGCTAGCTAGTTAGTTAGTTAGTTAGTTAGTTAGTTAGTTAGTTAGTCAGTTAGTTAGTTAGTTAGTTTGTAAGCTAGTTAACTAATTAGTTAGTTAATTAGTTAGTTAGTTAGCTAGTTAACTAATTAGTTAATTAGTTAGTATGTAAGCTAGTTAAATAGTTAGACAGTTAGTTAGTTAATAAGCTACTTAACTAGATTGTTAGTTAATTAGTTAGTCATCATCATCATCATCATCATCTTCCACTTCTGCCGTCAAGCGTCGTGGGGAGGAATAATTTGCGTTCCAGCGCCCGGTGGACGGCACTGGATAGTGTCATTCCGTGAGGTTGTACAATGTCTCTGATGTCGTCAATCCATTTTCTTCTTGGACGTCCTCGTGGTCTCGTCGCAGATGATCTTTGATGTAAGGCCAGTGATGGTAGTTGTTGATGTTGCATTCTAATGACATGGCCAAACCACTTGATCTTCTGTCTGTCAATAAATGTGGCACAAGGTGTTGATCCCACAGTCTGTCTGATAGTAGCATTTCTTACTCGGTCTCGGATTCTTAAGTTGGCAGCTCTCCTCAGGCATCTCATTTCGCAGGTGTTGATTTTGCGAAGGTGTAATTTGGATAAAGTCCAGGTTTGAGATTGGTAGCATAGGGTTGGTGTGAATATGCTGTTTATTATCTGTCGTTTTGCGGACATGGATATGTTTGGATGTTTCAGTAAGGGTGATAGTTGATATGTAAGTGCACTAGCTTTTTGACATCTGATGTCAATTTCTCTGTCCAATCTGCCATCTTCTGTGATCATACTTCCAAGGTATTTGAATTCTTTAACTTGTTTCAGAGGTGTGTTATTTATCTATATATTTAGTGGGCCTGGCGATCTGCTAACTTGCATTACTTCGGTTTTGGCTGTGTTTATACTCATATTGTATCTGCTGCAGGTTGAACTCAGATTAGTAATATGATTTTGTAGTCTGCCCTCATCGCTGTAAAACAGGCACTGATCATCTGCAAAATTAGTTAGTAAACTAGTTAATTTGTTAGTTAGCTAGTTAGTTAGTCAGTTAGTTAGTGAGTAAGCTACTGAACTAGTAATTTAGTTAGCTAGTTAATTAGTTAGTTAGTCAGTCAGTCAGCCTGTTAGTTAGTTAGTTAGTTAGTTAGTTAGTTAGTTAGTTAACTAATTAGTTAATTAGTTAGTTAGTTAGTTAGTTAGTTAGTTAGTTAGCTAGTTAGTTAGTTAGTTAGTTAGTTAGTTAGTTAGTTAGCTAGTTAGTCAGTCAGCCTGTTAGTTATTTAGTGAGTCAGTCAGTCAGCCTGTTAGTTGGTTTGCTAGTTAGCTAGCTAGCTAGTTAGTTAGCAGTGGCGTGCAGACGGTTGTGCGGGGGGTGCGATGGCCCGGGGCATCCAGCCGGGAGGGGGGTGTCCAGTAAGGGAGAGGGGGCAGCACAGTGCAGTCGGAGGGGAGGGGGAATGAATGAGGTGAAGAACAATTTAGGGTCATCCAATCAAGGGATTGACCCCGGGCATCAAATAACCTCTGCACGCCACTGTTAGTTAGTTAGCTAGTTAGTCAGTTAATCAAACGTTCATCCTCTCTATACATGGATCTATTACTCCATAAGTGCCCAGACCCCTCCTTGTATCCCCCTCAGCGCGTAGCGCCAGACGACTCTATTTATGTGTCGGTTAACTGTTCTTCTTTGACTTCCAGCAAGACGCTCTTGTTTAGCTAGAACTCCTGTTGACTTGATGTTCTCGCAGTCTGATCACATTCACAAAATCGCATGAGGACACTGTCATTTACTGCCAATATAGTACCTTGCGGTGTATGGCAAAGGGGTCTTTGAGCCTGAGGAATAAAGGCCGCCTGGCTAGTGCAGTCGCCGCGAACTGTGCAGGTTAGGATTTTCTTTTTGCCCCCGACAGAAAAAAAATCCCGCACCTTACCGGGGATCGAACACGGGTCTCCCGAATGAGAGTCCGGCGTTCTATCCACTCGGCCAGCCCAATCTTTAAAAACTCCTACCCACGAGGGGATTTGATCATATTCCTACCAGCCCGGTCACAAGCGTGCTCACAAAAGTCACTTCACATTTGTGGAGAGGCATATTAATGTAACCGGCCACCTCAGCTCATATAGGATGCCTGGACATTAGGCTTATGTTGGTGCTGTGCCATTCATGGGCTTTAGGTATTTAAATGTCACAGACTGCGGCAACTGGACAGAGAATTAGAGGAGTGCAGACGTCAACTCGGTCACGTCAATACGTGTCTGTCCGCGCTCCCTAATGTTCCTAGAGATAAAATGTATAGTCAACAGAAGAGAAATAGTTCTGGAATTAAAAACTACAAACAGGAAAAATAAAGTAAATATCTATAGAAGCGTAATATGTATAATGTGAGATGGTTCGGTCATAAAATAAGAATGTAAGGAGAAATTGTGATTTATGAGACAATGCAGAAGTAGAAAAAGGAGGTGGAGGAGGAGGGAATGAGGTAGAGAAGGAGGAGAGAATAAAGAAGAAGAAGAAGAAGAAGAAGAAGAAGAAGAAGAAGAAGAAGAAGAAGAAGAAGAAGAAGAAGAAGAAGAAGAAGAAGAAGAAGAAGAAGAAGAAGAAGAAGAAGCAGCAGCAGCAGCAGCAGCAGCAGCAGCAGCAGCAGCAGCAGCAGCAGCAGCAGAAGAAGAAGAAGAAGAAGAAGAAGAAGAAGAAGAAGAAGAAGAAGAAGAAGAAGAAGAAGAAGAAGAAGAAGAAGAAGAAGAAGAAGAAGAAGAAGAAGAAGAAGAAGACGAAGAAGAAGAAGAAGAAGAAGAAGAAGAAGAAGAAGGTATCCGATCCACTGCCCAAGTGATCAGTCAGACGTGTGATATCATCAGATACCAGTGGTTCTTTGGAAAGTTCCCACTCCAATACAAGGATCGAAACCGCTACCTTCTGAGCTTGAGGCGACACGGTAACCTCTCAGCCGAGGCGTCCCCAACTGACCTGTTAGATGGCAGACAGTGGTCAGCGCAAAACGGGCTCCTGTCACTTCCTGTCTGAGCGCGGACAGACACGTATTGACGTGACCGAGTTGACGTCTGCACTCCTCTAATTCTCTGTCCAGTTGCCGCAGATCACGCTGTAAGCGACCAGTCATCCTGTACACGGGTCATGGCAGGAGAGACAGAATATAACACTCAGCTCTGGTTCAATGGCTTGGTGACAGACAGACAGACAGACAGACAGACAGACAGGCAGGCAGGCAGGCAGGCAGACAGACAGACAGACAGACAGGCAGGCTGGCAGGCAGGCAGGCAGGTAGACAGGTAGCATGTACATAGAGAGACACTTGGAGTCAAGGACCCAGGACGTGAAATTATATCACATTCATATCGTCTTTAAACACAAATGACTTCCAGCAACATATTTTGGCAATGGATATTTTTGTTCATTACCGTGTTATATAAATGATTGTTCACCTTTTTGTTCATCATTTGTATGGATATTACCAGTGATTACTATACATTACTTAAATGATTGTTCACCTTTTTGCTATGGATATAACCATTCGTTCGACCAGTGGAAGTCAATAAGTAAGTTACAATTGGCTGTAGAAAAATAACTAAATATGATAACAACTTCAAACCAGTTTATTTTTGTACATACATCGTCCCTTTATTTCTCAACATAATTGCCACCAACATTGATGCACTTATCTTATCGTTTTATCAGTCCTCCCAAACAGGCTGCATAGAACTGCTTGTTCTGTTTTCTAAATCACATTTTCATTTCTCATTTTCTCATTCAACATCGGCGTCTTTTGCGAAACGTCTCCCGCCCACGTGGGTTTTCAGTGGACCAAAAATGTGGAAATCCCTGGGGGGGGGGGGGGTGTTCTACGTCCGATCTGTAAGGGTTGATGTTCCAGATCTTCCCACCTTAGTTGGTTAATTTTCTTCTGAGTTAATCGAGCCGTATGTGGTCTGGCATTGTCATGAAGAAGCAACACTCCTCTAGTCAGCAGTCCTGGACGTTTTCTTCGAATTGCAACGTGAAGCATTGATAGAACTTCACAGTACGATTCAGAATTCACATTGTCACCTTTCTTTTTGAAATTGGTTAAAAGCACTCCTTGACAATCCCAGAACACTGTCAGTATAACCTTCCCTGCTGATGGCGTATCCTTGAATTTTTGAACACTTGGCGAAGAAGGATGTTTCCATTGTATTGAAGCACGCTTTGATTAGGGCTGGTAGTGATGCACCCATGGTTCGTCCCCAGTAACAATCCTGTTCTGCATGTCTTCTCCTTCATCTTCGTATCGGCAGAGATGATGCAAGGACAGGCCAAATCGGTTCATTTTGTGATCCTCCTTCAATTGTCTGGGTACCCACCTTGAGCCCACATTCTTAAATTTCAATCGATCATGCATTATGCTGTATGCTGAACCACGTGAGCACCCTATTGCAGATGCTATAGAGTCTATCGTTACTCGACTGTCACCTCTAATCATTTCCTCCACCCGCTGCTCAGATGCCTCTGTTGCAATCTTAACAGGACGACCAGATCGGATTTCATCAACAATTTTAGATCGTCATTGAGAAACTTTTTCTACCCAGTTATGCACCGCTTTACGAGACAAACATTTGTCAGCTAAAACAGGAAGCATTTCCTTATGAATGTCCTTTGCAGGCAGTCCTTTTGCCCACAAAAAACGCACAACAGCTCGTTGCTCTTTGGTTGTACACGCCGTAAGTACAGTCGCCATTTTGTTTATGCGCTGCGCATGCGCATGAGACACCTAGCGCCACCTGACGAACGGGAATACAAAGTTCGATGTTGCTGTCATCTAATGACACCTGTAGAAAACACCAACTACATTTATCTGCCATCCCACAGAACTGTGTGACTTACTTATTAACTCGCCCTAGTATTATTATGTTATGTACATGATTTACATCCTTGACCAGTTTATGTTAGAAATTGATATACAGTATTAAACTGTGTACATCAATCCGTTGTAACTAATCACACTATTCTAAATAAACAATGAGAGTATTATAAACTCTTACACTATTGCTATCTTAGCAAGAACATTATTTCTCAACATAATTGCCACCAACATTGTTGACTCTAATAAAACAATGAAGCATATGGCATTAGGGTAGGTAGGTAGGTAGGTAGGTAGGCAGTTATGTAGGTAGGTAGGTAGGTAGGTAGTTAGGTAGGTAGGTAGGTAGGTAGGAAGGTAGGTAGGTAGGTAGGTAGGTAGACAGGCAGGCAGGTAGGTAGATAGGTAGCATGTAGATAGAGAGACACTGGGAGTCAAGGACCCAGTACGTGAAATTATATCACATTCATATCGTCTTTAAACTCAAATGACTTCCAGCAACATATTTTGGCAATGTATATTTTTGTTCATTACCGTGTTATATAAATGATTTTTCACCTTTTTGTTCATCATTTGTATGGATATTACCAGTGATTACTATACATTACTTAAATGATTGTTCACCTTTTTGCTATGGATATAACCATTCGTTCGACCAGTGGAAGTCAATAAGTAAGTTACAATTGGCTGTAGAAAAATAACTAAATATGATAACAACTTGAAACCAGTTTATTTTTGTACATACATCGTCCCTTTATTTCTCAACATAGTTGCCACCAACATTGATGACTCTAATAAAACAATGAAGCATATGACATTAGAGTAGGTAGGTAGGTAGGTAGGTAGGTAGGCAGGTATGTAGGTAGGTAGGTAGGTAGGTACGTAGGTAGGTAGGAAGGTAGGTAGGCAGGTAGGTAGGTAGGTAGGTAGGTATGTATGTAGACTAATCATTTACGACTACAAAGACAACAAGGGACATAACACGTCAATTCATTAGAGCAATTGACGATACCTAAGCAAAAGAATAGAATAAAATCATAGTGACATAAAATTGAACAATAAAGTAGCATTATAAGCAGCTTAAATATTTTACTACAAGAACATTTGGTGCAAATGAATCCGTTGTAAGATATTATCGAGTTGCCTTATATCAGCAAAAATTGCAGTACAGGTTTAGGAATATTTTTATTTTATAAACCTGAATGTGAATTATTTATATTTATAAATAACTCATAACCTTTTAATACTTTCTGCATATAATATGATTTTTCATAACTATCTTTGAAGGGTACATTGCCTTGTAAATATACATTGCTTTGTTCGACGTGACTTTTTGCGCCAGTCTAGGTCCCTTCTGGATTTGTACTTTGGCCGGACATTTATTATTCCAGTGGGAGTCTTTCCCACAGGTTGATTTTATAAGCAATTTTACATTCTGTAGTTTGCCACTGCTTTCTGAACGAGAAGTCAACGTTTCAGACCAACTTAAATGCTAGTGTAGGGATTGAATGCCCCGCCTCGCCATCAGCGCACTAGAAGTGTAAGAGCGATCACTTTTATTCTGTCGACCATGTAGAATTCTGTGTCAAACCTGGGGCAACCTGTATTTGTAAATAATTATTTTATCATTCAAGCATGACATTATGTATTGAAGCTCTTCTGCCAACATCATCGTGTGCCATGCTGTTAGGTGGTAATGTTTTGAAACATGTGCCATGATGACAGACAATGATGGTTCGCAAACTCACACGATCACCAGCGGCTTGGATTACATCAAGTTTGCCCGCTGTCACTAAGTTTTCAAGTTATCATGCACAAAATATTACTAATTAATTAATAATATTCACTGCTACTGAATTTATTATTACTTGATTTCTTTCTTACACAAATAAAAAGTTTATTACTAACTGATCAGTACCATATGTATGTATACACATAAGTTATAAATTTGTTAATATGTTCAATTACTTTAGCTGTTATGCTACTAATTCTTGTCTTGTATACAGAATGGCTAAATTTATTACAAATTCATCAATAACATTGTTAAGTTTATGAGCTATTGCAAATTTATAACAAATGCGGAATTAACTTGCTCCTAATTTAATTGTATATGTTATGTAAATTTAATCCTGTTTGTCAAAAGCCATAATTAAGATGATAATATTTTTCTGAACTAATATATTAACAAAATACCCACACACAAAACTACACGCCAACCAAAAATCACACCCACCCACTGAGAAATTGAAAAGATCACAAACTGTGAACATCTTGGCTCCACATTCAACAACCATGGGGACTGTTCACAAGAAGTCATACATAAATTGGCCATAGCCATACAGGGATAAACGATAATAAGAGCCTATGGCACAAAACCAGCAAACACATGCAAGTAAACTGTGTTAGAACAAGCACAGAGCTTGACATCTGACAATCGTTACATGGCTTGTCAAGGCTTTCTTTTCTCAAAGTGATTTTGATGTTTTCAAAATTGTGTTGGGCATATACCACAATTCACATATAGACATACAGTACACGAACACACAATTTTAAATATTTGCAGACAGTAGTAGACAGTGTGTGCTTCCCCCCCCCCCCCCCCTTGCTATTCAATATCTACATGGACAGAATTTCCAAAGAAGCAAGTCTCGACAGAACAGATTACGGAATCTTAGAACTCTTTACTCCAGATGAAACAACTGACCCACAGGGAATAAATGAACTTCTATTTGCAGACGATCAGTGCCTGTTTTACAGCGATGATAGCAGACTACAAAATCATATTACTAATCTGAGTTCAACCTGCAGCAGATACAATATGAGCATAAACACAGCCAAAACCGAAGTAATGCTCGTTAGCAGATCACCTGGTCCACTAAGTATACAGATAAATAACACAACTCTGAGACAAGTTAAAGAATTCAAATACCTTGGAAGTATAATCACAGAAGATGGCAGATTGGACAGAAAAATTGAAATCAGATGTCAAAAAGCTAGTGCACTTACATATCAACTATCACCCTTACTGAAAAATCCAAACATACCCATGTTCGCAAAACGACAGATAATAAACAGCATATTCACACCAACCCTATGCTACCAATCTCAAACCTGGACTTTATCCAAATTACACCTTCGCAAAATCAACACATGTGAAATGAGATGCTTGAGGAGAGCTGCCAACTTAACAATCCGAGACCGAGTAAGAAATGCTACTATCAGACAGACTGTGGAATCAACACCTTGTGCCACATTTATTGACAGACAGAAGATCAAGTGGTTTGGCCATGTCGTTAGAATGCAACATCAGCAACTACCATCACTGGCCTTACATAAAAGATCAGCTGCGACGAGACCACGAGGACGTCCAAGAAGAAAATGGATTGACGACATCAGAGACATTGTACAACCACACGGAATGACACTATCCAGTGCCGCCCACCGGGCGCTGGAACGCAAATTATCCCCCCCCCCACCCCCACGACACTTGACGGCAGAAGTGGAAGATGATGATGATGATGATGATGAGTAGACAGTAGTTGCTGTTGTAGACATAGTGGTAACTGTAGTAGTAGCAGTTGTAAAGGTAAAAAGTGAAGTACCCTGATTTTCCATTTCTTTAGGCACTGAGTATATGGTGAAAGAAAACATCACATTTTTGTAAAACAATTGGCATTCAATGGGTGATGTGGTCAATAGCGCACACTTCGCCTTTACTTTCCAGAACATTTCATGGTGCTTAGTTTCTGCTGAGTAAACCCGGGAGCAATAGTGGGGATCAATTACATGATCTACGGGCTAATCATTCGCTATCAACGGCCAGTGCACTTGTTAAGCGAAATTTAAGGGGAAACAAATACCTCTTTTTCAAGGGAACATAATATTCATTTTATAGTTTGCAAGGGACATAACTCGCCAACGTTTTTCTAAAGAAGCAATTAGTTATATTAATTATTAAATTTTTAAAATAATGACACCACCTAATCACAGTTAACACAAAAATGTGACTTCCTAAAGATTAAAAGACCTTTAATGCTAAAGTGAATAAAATGTACTTGCTAATGCAATATATACAATGTGTCAACACTGCAGGCTCCATGCACGATGTTAACGACCATTTCCGAATGGACGCCCTTGCATTTTTACTCTGGTTTCTCTTCACAACGTATATCATCATCATCATCATCATCGTATTTAAGTGTAGTATCTGTTCTTAGCGAGCGGACGTGTTTTCAGCTCTCCAGTGTGACGTGTGGATTTTCGCTGTGTTTTCCTTTGTGATCTCGCGGTGTGTTTAGTTCGGATTAATTAGTTCTTACAAACCATTTCACTCAACAACAATGGCACATGTTGATCTCGACCGATTTATGGATGGACACAAATTTCATAAAAAAGGAACTTTGATTGTTACCATCACCGGCTCAGGCGCGGCGGCAAAAGCCACGCCGAATTTAGTAGCTAGCGCCTTGCTTGGCCCAGGTGGGGTGCCTTCGGGCGGCATAGCTGATATTTATCGCCTCGAATCACCTACGCGGTGGTTCGTCAACCTAAACCAAGCCGCACACATCGCGGTGTACAAAGGCCTTCACGGCAAAAAGTTCAAGCTGCCTATCGAGGGACTGGAAATATCAATCGAGCATGTGGAAAAGGAGAGAGAACGGGTGACCATCCATTGGCTCCCGAATACTATCAGTGCAGAAGGGGTAAAGTTCTTGGTCTCCGAAACCATCGGAGACCAAAACGCGGAAGTTTTCCGCATACAATACAGCGGCGGCAAGTGGGGCGTGTTATGTAACCCCACTAAAGACGTGCCGCACTATGTGCAAATCAAAGCGCCCGGGACCACCAACGGCCATCGCATATTATACACGATGCCTGGCCGCAAGACCCAGTGTCCAAATTGCTTCCTGGACGACCACTGGGGGAACAAGTGCCCGACAAGGATGCGCAAGAAAGAAAATAAAAACAAATCCACGGAATCATCACAGGAAGAATTCCCGGCACTTAGTGGTGAAACCCACAGAAAGCCCAGCCACGCCGCCCAAGATGGCGCTGGGGCAGCCGGCAGACCGGAGGCCACGAGGCCAGCTGACGAGACAACAACAACAACAACAGAAGAAGGCGAGAAAGATGGTTTTACAACCGTCCTGCACAAAAGAAAACGACAACGGAGGGAGAGAGGGCAGTCTGGCTCTTCAAACGACAAGGACATAAAAGAGGAGGGTGGGGAATCTTCTCCCTCCTTACCAAGCAAGAGATTTACGAAATCAGAACATAAACAGAACGAAAACAATCCTAGCGACGGGGAGGGGCCTCTATTCATAAACACTGATTCGGAAACAGAAGAAGACGACGAGGAAGACGACAACCACGGAAAACACACTAAAGACGGAGAGAACTTTCAACACTAAAGATAAAACAACAAAAGGTATCATTAACATTTAATAACTTATTCTTATAACTTATCATTGTTTAGTTTTTAATTTTTATAAATGGCTGATAATTTAGTAATAATTAGTTTAAATATTTCAGGGATGAAAAACAAATTACAACATATAATCACACTCATACACAAACACAAACCAGATTTTATTTTACTACAAGAAACCAACATCAAAACAGACTTTCTAGCAGCAGAAATAGTGACACGGTTAGGTTTAAAATATTCATGTTTCAGCTTAGCTAAAAATAACACAGGGTCGGGGGTAGCCATTTTACAAACTTCTGATAGGTGGACTATTTATAGAACGCACAACGACCAACACGGCCAGATTAGCACGGTACAGGTAACGAACGACACACACACGTCTTACACAATAGTGAACATACACGCGCCACCCAATTATAATTATCAACCTGTATTCTACGAAGATTTAGACTATTTTTTAACACAGACATACAGGGGACAAAATATCGTTTTTGCCGGTGATTTCAACTGTGTCCTTGAAGATTTAGACGTGGTGGGTGGGTTTGTAAAAACACAGTTGAGAAGAGCCGGCAAGGACGATATGCATCAACTAGACACACTACGAAACATCATCGACACACACAACCTCACAGACGCATTCAGGCATACACACCACGACAGTAGGGAAACGACACATACAAACAAAACGCACAACAGGTCATCCAGACTAGATAGGATTTACACACCAGCAACACACCACATCATACAAACCAAACACCTACGGGAAACATTAGATTACACAGACCATAAAGGTGTACTAGCCCACATCAGCACAAACAGCACAAACACGCAGCCAAACGGAAGGTCACCTCACTGGAAGATGAACAACTTGCTCCTAAAAGATTCAGAATATGTAGAATATATGACACAGCTCATACACACGTACACAGGAAATATACCAACTGAGAACGTCACACAATACTGGGATTTGCTAAAAAGCACCATACGAAGCAGAACACAGCATTTAGCAACCATGATTCACAAAGACAGACTGAGACAAGAGCGCATAATACAGACAGCCATACGACTAACAAAACAGACAGACACAAATGCACTTCACTTACACACACTAGAAGCACAACTAGAAGAACATCAACAGCACAGATATCTCGGTGCTCTTCTTAGAACAAAACTAAACACAATTACACAAGAGGCACCGAGTCGACAGTACATGGCACTAGAACAGAACATTCAGAGAAACAGACAAATCAGCAAAATATTAGACATGCAGGGAAACATCCAGACAGAAACACCACACATAGGGACTGCTTTCGAGCAACACTACACACATCTATTCACAGCAGAGGCAGTCGACACACAGATACAAGACAACTTCCTACAGTACACAAAGAAATTACCCAACACAGACAGAGACACACTGGACTCAGAACTGACACTGACAGACATAACACAGGCACTGAGCACACTGAACAAAGACAAAACACCAGGACCAGACGGTTTGACAGTAGAATTCTACCAACATTTCTTTCCTATCCTAGGCAATCTTCTCCTCAAGGTCTATCAGGAAGCCTTTGACAAACAACATCTTCCTGATAGCTGCAACATGTCTTACATCACACTCATACCCAAAGACAACACTGACAAAACACAACTGAAGAACTACAGACCAATTTCCTTACTTAACACAGACTACAAGATACTTGCCAAAGCACTCACCAACAAACTTAAACCTTTCATGCCAACACTCATACACCCAGACCAACAGTGCAGTGTCAAACAAAGAAACATACATAATCACACCCATCTCATTAGAGACATTATCACCTACACCCACGGGAAAGACTGTCCATCCTCCCTCTTGTCCTTGGATCAAGAGAAGGCCTTCGACAGAATTTCCCACACTTACCTGCACAGGACACTAGAACACTGCAACATAGGGCAGTACTACCGGCAGTGGATACAGATCCTGTATAAAAATCCTGAGAGTAAAGTGTTGGTGAACCATTCACTGACAGCTAGTTTCAGGCTCACAAGATCTGTAAGACAAGGATGCCCCTTATCACCACTCCTGTATGTGCTCACCCTAGAACCTTTATTAGCGAAGATAAGACAAGACACTAGTATTAAAGGAACCTTCCTGCATGGGATAGGAGAGCAGAAGCTCATCGCTTATGCAGATGACACTGCTTTCTTTCCCACCAGCAACACATCAATAAGGAACATACTCCACACCTTTACCCATTTTGGAAAAGGCAGTGGAGCCAAAGTAAATGTACAGAAGTCACAGATAATGGGTCTGGGAAAGTGGAAACAGAAATCTGATTTCCCTCCAGATCTGAGACACACAGACACCATGAAACTGTATGGGATCACATTTCCATGTGATCCCACAGAAACACACAGACAGACATGGCATGCACTGACCCAACAGATCACAGACATGTTACATAGGTATAGGTACAAGACATCCACAATATTTGGTAGAAGCACAATAGTCAACACATACATAATACCTAAAATAATATACTTAGCGACAGTACTGGACCCTCCCAAACAGACCATCACAGACATAAACAAACAAATCAGACGCTTCATCTTCACCAACACAATATACAGCATCAAGCACAAAACTCTCATACAAGACAAACAGCAAGGAGGAATTGGATTACAAGACGTCCACACAAAAATACTGTCACTTAGAATTAGTTACATAGGCAAAATCATCAGACATCCAGAACAGCATAGATTAGCTTTATATTATATAGCACACAACATTAAACACCTCACACCTCTTAACAATGCAACTGCACATTACCAGGGAACACTGCCAACATTCTATCAGACATGCATACAGGCAATACAAAGACATGAACACTTAATACAGCAAACAACACACAAAATATACAAACAGTTAGTTAGAGAGCAAGCACCACCACTCAAACTTAGGATCAAAAGAGGACACAAATACTTCATGTCTGACTTCACATGCACCTTTTCAAACCTACACAACAAACACATAACACCAAAAGCCAGAGAGATAACATATAGATTGTTATACAATATGACGCCGACAACACAGGTAGAAGCACACAGATCTAAACAAACATCACAATGCCAATTATGTAGGAAAAACACACAAGAGACAGAGGAACACATTTATTATACTTGTCCAACAATTACAGCCATACGCGCAACACTCAAACACCTCATACAAACACACACAGGCAAACAAACCGACATATATAAAGCAATTTTTCTCAATACTATACCAAAATCAGCAAAACACATACATACAAAACTACTGACAGCTCTTTCTTACTACAGACATCTCATATGGACATGTAGAAACTCAGCCAGATACAAACACCGCACATATAACACACACTTAATATCATTTATGTACACGCACAAAATAACACAACTGTTTCCTGAGTAAATCATATGTACTCTTCATTATTGAATTACAAAGTTGGTATACATGAGTGCGAGAAAGAATCTGGGAAATGTGAATGAATGCGGATTGAATGAATATACAATCACATATGGTTTACCAAACCAACGAAATTGTAAAATGTGTGAAAACACAAACGCTTGTTTTATTCTTACCAAAAAAAAAAAAGGAAAAAAAAAAAAAAAAAAAAAAAAAAAAAGGGAAAAGATAAATGAACCCTTACAAAAAGGAAAAAAAAAAAAAAAAAACAAACAAACAAACAAAACAAAAAAAAAAAAAAAATGCAAGGAGAAAAGAAAACAACTCCTTTACTCCTACTATTATTACAAAATAGCAGGTTGCACTTCTATTTTACTTGCTATGCTATATTAAAACCTTTGCCGAGAAAATCATGTTTAGTAAGTGGAATCACATGTTTATTATATTGTTGTCATTATTATTACTACTATTATCTTTCCTGTCATTATTCTTAGTATTTGTTTCTACCCTTACTATCATTATCATCGTTATAAATAATTGACTTCATCTCGCATGTATCCCCCCCCCCCCCCTTCTTAGCCTTGTTGCCTTTGCTGATGCCCTCACCAGTTGGCTCAGATAGTCACCCTGCCTCTACCATTATTACCAGAGAGTGGTGATAATTTGATTGGTGAGGTGGGGCCAACGAGGAGAGCGGCAGCAAGGGAAACAATAATGGGAAGTTTTTTCTTTCTCTTCGTGGCCCCCCTTCCACATGGTAATATGGTCAATGAATAAATTATGCATTTGTCACATACACGCCCACATGCAACGCTCTGTAAATACACGCACACAAATACTGAACCCACAGGACGCATGTAACAACACTAACAAGTCAAATGCATTTGTACTGCTATTACGATGCTCTCCTATTGAGATTGGTAGGTAATTCTGTATTACTATATGATTATTATGGTTTGATTGCTATTAACTTTAATTTATGATCACTATTATTATTAGTATCCCACCTCATCTCCGCCTTCTCCCCGCTTATTACTGTTGCTGTTGATGCTGATGCCGCCCTCACTGGTTGGCTCCAAAATGTTTACTGCCTTTATCAACATTACCGAAGAGGTGGTTATGGTGTCGGCGGTTTTGGAGCCGGCTGCTGGTGAGGGTGGAGACAGGGGAAACAAATATGGTAAAATAACATACATTTTGGGTTTCCCCACTTTCATATGTAATTATGCCAAATGAATTATTGTTGTAATATTACACATATGTCACCTACACGCCCACATGCAACGCTCTGTAGATACACGCACACAAATATTGAACACACAGGACGCATGTAACAATACGAACAACACAAATGTAATTGAACTATTATTATCATGCCTCTTACGGCGATAGCTACCCTTGTGCATCACCTTTCTATTATTAAGGGTTATTGCTATCAATTTTATTGTCGTAAATTTGTATGGATGTTTACTATTACTATTATGCTCCCTCATTTTCCCCCACCCTTTCGATACTGTTGGTTTTGAGGCTGCTGCCACCTTCACCGGTTGGTTCTAACAAGTTTTACTGCCATTTCCTCATTACCAAGTTGTGATGAGGGTATTGGTGGGGTTGGAGCCGACAGGTGAGAGGGTGGCAGAGGAAAAACAATGGTATCCTATCGTCTTGTTGTTGTTTGTACTCGTTTTTCGTTACCCCCCCCCCCCCCCCATTTCAAATGTAAAAATGTTGTAAAAAATGTTGTAAAATGTTGCGCATATGTCACCAACACTTCCACATGCAACGCTCTGTAACAACACGAACAATACATCTTGCAATAACTTTAACACTCAATAAACGTTTTAAAAAAAAAAAAAAAAAAAATCAGATTTCTTTTACAAAGCCTTAAACCGATGTTGTCTTTGGTTGGGTTTTCTGTTTGGTCTGGAGTGTAAAAGGCCAAATTAATAAAAAAAAAAGAGTAAAATAAAGAAATCAGATTGAACACGGAAAGGCCGCTATCTGTACTGTAGGACATTAGTAATGTTCTTGAAGTGTTTATCGCCGAGCGCCTTGCTGATAACAGCGTCACAAGTCGCCTTGCAGCATTCAAGTAGAATACTTTCTAGAAGCTTCGCTACAATAATGGCTGAAGGTGACGACAACAAGTGGAAGGAGGCCAAGACAATTTATGAGTTCCATACAGTGGATATTGATGGCAATGATGTATCACTTGAGAAATACAGGGGCAAAGTTTGTATCATAGTCAATATGGCATGCAAATGTGGTTTCACCAATAAAAACTACACACAGCTGCAGGAATTTCACACGAAATATGCTGACAAGGGACTAGCCATTTTAGCATTTCCAAGTAACGAGTTTGCTGGACAGGAGCCTGGATCCAATGAAGAGATCAAGAAGTTTGTTTATGATACTTTTGGTGTCCAGTTTGACTTGTTCAGTAAGACTGAAATGAATGGAAAGCATGCGCACCCCTTATTTAAATTCCTCAAAAAGGAACAGAAGGGGACTTTTGGAGATTTTGTTAAGTAGAATTTCACAAAGTGTCTGGTAAACAGAGAAGGAAAACCAGTGAACAGATATGCTCCAAGTTCAGATCCTAAAAGCTTTGAGAAAGATGTAGAGAAACTGCTGTAGACAAGAACCAAGGCATTTCTGTGTTCTTTGTGTGATGATATGAGTATTGACAGTATTGTGATATCATTCACATTTTAAGCTAACAGTTTGTATGAACATATAGTGCACTAGGTCTGTTAACGAACTCTACAATAGTAATTCTGTGTTGTGAATGTACATGTATTATTACTGTTAAAGCTAATTTCATTTTGTTATTGACTGTTGCCCATTGTTGAATAAATATTGACAATTAATTTTGAATTAATGTCAACAGATAGAAAAAAAAATAAATAAATAGAGAGTGGGGCAAAATTAAACGTACAAAAGTCTACTATAATGGGTTTAGGCAAATGGAAAAATAAGGCGGATTTTCCATTTGACTTAACATCAAACAATCTTGTAAAATTGTACGGAATAGTCAAAAAAATAGTCTTCCCATGTGAACCAAATCAGAAACACAAAAACGCATGGCAAAATCTAGAGAAGAAAATAACAGATATGTTGCAGAGGTACAAATACAAAACAACTACCATATTTGGTAGAAGTACCATTGTTAATACATATATAATTCCAAAAATACTATATCTGTGCACAGTCCTAGATCCCCCACGTCAGACTGTCACAAACATAAACAAAGAGATTAGACGCTTTGTGTTTGGCAGCACCATCTACAGTATCAAACATACTACACTCATGCAAGACAAAAAAGATGGAGGTATCGCCATCCAAGACATAACAACCAAAATACAAGCACTTAGGATCAAACACGTAGGCCAAATCCTACAACACCCAGAAAAACACCCTTTAGCACACTATTACATTGGAATTAGGCTATCTTATTTAAAACCTATTAGGAATATGGAACTGTCCCAACATTTTACAAAACATGTATTTCAGCCATTACGTTTACAGCATTGTTTACAGCATGACCCCAACAACAGAGAGGACAGCAAAAATAACTAAACAAATACTACAGTGTCAGCTTTGTAGGCGGAACGTCCAAGAATCATAAGAGCACATCTATTACGAATGCAACAGAATCATGCCAACAAGAAATCTCCTACAAAACATCCTAAACACTCATTCGAAACAAAGAACAGATGTTTACAAAGCAATCATGATAAATTCCATTCCTTACTCCACACAAGACATCCACACAAAGCTACTTGTTCTATTGGCAGAGTACAGAAATCTTATATGGACATTAAGAAACAAAGCACTATACAATTACAGAACAATCAACAAAGAAATTGTCCAACAACTTTATCAACAAAAAGACGCAAACATTCTAATCTTAGCCCCACAAGCGCAAATCTCGTAAAATATTTGGCTGAAGACAGCACATATTACAGAAGAAGCAAATAACTTGTTTTAAATAAAGGATACCACAACTGTAAATGTGTTTATTGATGGTATTAATAATCTTACAATTATATTATTATTATTATTAATAGTATTATTATTACTGGTACTATTATTATTAATTTTCCCATTATTATATTTGAATGTGCAACATGAAATATATTGTGGATGGGTGTCTGTGCCGTTGGCAGTAACATATGTATGCGTCTGTGTGTGGGTGCAGGTGTGTGTGCGTGTGTGGTGCATGAATTTGCACGCACATATTTACGAGTGTGTGTGTGTGTGTGTGTGTGTGTGTGTGTGTGTGTGCACGCGCGCGTGCGTGCGTGTAGCAGTCTTTAAACCAAGTCGGTATCTTAAGTATTAAAATGATGTTATACGGTAATGATATGTTTCAAAAGAAAAATATGCACCACCATGTATAAACAAATTCGATGAGCCCTTTAAGTACCCAGTAAGCTAAGGTGACTTTTAGTGGCCAGGTTTTAAGTCCTTCCCATTGTATATAAAACCCAGACACTATCACAATTTTGGACCAATTATCTCCCTGGGGACAGACCATGGACCCTAATTGCTAGTAGTAAATCCCTAATTCTTGTCCCCCAAACAAAAGACATCATGGACTAGAGCGTCATCCTGAAATTTGTCATCAGGCAACAACACCAACGACCTTCGCCTCGGGAGCTAAGTGACCCAGAAATTACAAAGAAGCCACATTTTAATGGAAATGATAGTTTAAAGTTTATTGTCCAAGCGCGGGGTATTTAATGTACTGCGGTCTCCAGAAAGCACGAGATTGTGTGTGTGAGTGTACGTGTGTGTGTGTGCGAGAGAGAGAGACAGAGAGAGAGAGAGATAGATAGAGAGAGAGAGAGAGAGAGAGAGAGAGAGAGAGAGAGAGAGATGGACAGAAAGTGAAGCATATGCAAGGAATGTGTATCTACATGCACTATGCCATAAATGTCATATTATCATAACTGTATATATGTATGTATTTGTTTTATTCACAATGTCACACTTAACACTAACAAACGGCAACGCTCTGTAATATACACAAACAAAATAAACATACACTACAATTTGTAAATATACATTGCTTTGTATGAAATAAAAGTTTAAAAAAAAAATAAAAAAATAGACGCCTGTGAGGTTTTTTTGTGGGTTTATAGAGAATTACAGAAGTTCCAATGAGTGAAGTTCTATAAAGTATATCTCTCTATAAAAGATACAGGTTAGTAACAGCAAGTGTCGTCTAGAGGTATTGATATTTATTCTCGCATAACCCTTGTAGAGAAACCATTCAGAATTTTGGCTCACCGAGTACCCCCACTGTGAGAAATTAGACACAAGTTAAGTTCTACACAGAATTATTTATAGATGATTTCTCTTCTAGGCCATATATATATATAGAGATCTTGGCAGTTAGCCACAGTAACCAATGAAAGCAGTTCTCTCATCTTCCAGCTGACTGTGCTCTGATCGCCAACCTCATTTTTGATCTCATTACTTATTTCAAGTGACACAAGACACTTGGACAAATGATCACATTGACAATTGTACCATTGTAGTGAACATAAACAACAACAACTGTATTTTACACTGGTTGAACCAGACATCAACATGAGAAGATCTTGACAACAGTTGGACAAACATTCACAAAGAATGATCACACCAACAGGTTAGACAAGTCATACATCATGGAAGATACTTGACAACAACCACACAGACTTTCACAATCTCTGTAACCAACAGCAACAGTAGAGTAACAGTCACCATGAAGATGCTTGACACCAGTTGGACATTTCTCTCTCAACAATGTACAAGACAATCACAGAGACATGTATCTCAAAAACTGTTTTCTTACTACTAATCATTTATTAATGTCTGATGAGGTCAAGTGAAGACTCAGGCTTCATATTCTGCCAACAATTTACATCTCAAATATAAGTTTATATGCAAATTATAGTGACATTATCTATGAAAACCCAAACACATCACTCAATATCCCCACAGAAACATCAATCTAAATAAACTCTCCTCCTTCACATCTCTACTCCATAAGTTATCCTACACCACACTTTAGACTTAAATCCTTTCTTCGACTGTTAATGAGGGAAACACAAGATAAGCCATAAATTGGGGCAGGCATAGGGACGTTCTGCTCCACTGGTCTGTTGAATCCTTTTAGCACCTATGATGGTGTTGGACAGCTCAGGTTACAGTTCTCCCCATGATGGTTTTCCAATTCAGGCTATTCCCTGCTGTCACAATCTTGAAAGAAATTTAAAGCTCTATCTTTTCACTGGTGAGTTCATGAAGTTGACACTTAAGACTGTTCTTTTGCTGTTCCAGTAGAGGAAGATCTAAAAAGAAACAATATGTCCTAGCATTCTTCTTTCTGTCTATCTCACCTAAATTTGACTGTTCATGAAGTTGACACTTAGGACTGTTCTTTTGCTTCTCCAGTGGAGGAAGATCTAAAAAGAAACAATATGTCCCAGCTGTCTTTCTTCACAGTCTATCACTCCTAAGATTTCTGATGGAACTGAATCACCACACCGACTTAACACTAATCCATTTTGTGAATTTGCTCTATTTATTAACTTCTGCTCCTTCAGCTTTCAGCCATTATTAATATTAAGCTGTGATAGGGTCAGCTCCAAGTGCACCTTTAATGTCCACTCTTAGCCAGTAGTGACATGCTGAAAACCAGGTGATCTCTCCTCTTAAGGTTTCTTCTTGAATTTATCTTGAAGATATAGCCTGGGCTTTTACAAAATTGGAGAGTATCCCTGTCTTAGGCTTTTAAGAAAGACTTTTCTTCAGTGCCATCTGTATAGGCCAGAATTAGTGGATTCAGGCTGAATCTTTGCAACCTGTTGTTCATTTTGGTCTTTTTGGAGTCTGACTTTTCAGCTGGAGTTGAAGACTAGAGCTCAGGACTTCCCTTGATTGTCCTGGTAATTGAAAAGGGCCTCCTCCATCTTCCTCATTCTCTGTTAATAAACAAAGGCACAACATGTGTTTTACATCTATTGAACCATTGTCACAGTTATACAGTACTATCACAGATTCAGAGAGGAATGGGAGGGGAAAGGGGAGTGTGATATTCGAACACCCGCCTCTCACTGATGATGAAGTGCAATTTCAATTGGGGGTTTGGGGTGATATCCTTTCTCCAGGTTCATCCCCAAAACCGTGAAGTCATAGGCACATACTCCTAATCAGAGGCAGCTTCACACAATTATCTTGTAAATTCTCACAATGAGTAGATCACAGGGACCGGTGTACCATGAGAACAGACAGTGTGATTAAGCACCAAGAAATAGGCATTGTATGGCAGAAATCATGCACCAGAATTGCCTTCACATGTGGAATACACATAATGAAAGAAAACATGAATTTTCCCTGACAAATAGCATGAGCCTTCCCATGTATTCATCTGACAGACACTGTAGGTTAATTTCCACAGTGCAATGCAGTCCTGCAAACATGGATTTAATAAGTGTCTTTACTTTTACAAATATGAGAAGTTAATTATATAATTACCATCTCATTCACTCAAACATTCTCAGCCATTATAAGGGAGAAATTGCATGCAGTATATAGCATCACACATTCTGAAACAGAACTGCCAAAGGTAACTCAAGAACAATGTACAGTTTGGTTAAGAATGGTCATGCTAGGCACTCAACGAATGTTCAGAATGCACAAAGGTTTTGCCATATGCATTGAGCGTGATTTACAGTCATAAGCATATGCAAATCATCAAATCAGACAGACAATAGACATGGTAAGAATGTTTCACTGCGGTAGACATGACAGGTTTTGAGCGGCAGTTTTAGAGTCACTGTACCGAAGTCCTGTCTTCTTTTTACATTTTCTCAAGAAAATACTCGGCCATTCGTCTCTCTCTCACTTCATCAGGTTTACACATAACATATTAAATGATTTAGGTACCTGGAGTCCAGATGACCACCTCCCAAAGAATGTTTTTGGGCAAATTTTACCACTGCATCTTGAACACGTCCTTACGGGATGGAATCAAGGCTTCGACTGGCGGGCTAATTATGTATTAAGGAGCGTTACCAGCCCAAGGGTTACCCAATCAAATTGAGACCCCACCATTCATCTACCCTCTCTCGATCTAGAATGTACGATTCTATTTTTAGTTAGGGTATCACGACGGCTTACGTAGTTAACTACTAAGTATTGAGAAATGTAAATGGACTGGGGATGCGAACGTCTGAAGACATCATGCCACATAGCCTCCCCATTAAACTGTCATGGATACAATGACTGATAGGTCAGGCGTTCACAGTTCCCAGATCCTTTAAGTGGTGTCATCATTTACTCATCTCCCATTACTCCAACAAGAGCTGTGCATATGGAACCAATTGATTCTTTCCCTGAAAAATCTGCTCCAATATTCATCCATCAGTCATGAATTTGGTGGCATCTGCAAAGACCATGAAGTTAGTCCTGCATGAAGTTCCATTTAGTCACTGGAAGTATGAAGAGTTATGACCACACTTATCAGTGAACTGCTCTCCAACTCATTTCTGACAATGCTCCACAGTCAATCTCCATGCTATTTTTCCTGTCCATGATGAATGATCTCTCAGAGTCACACACTTTCAAAGCATGAGTAGACCATTGAGATTCATTATGAGAAGTTAATGCTTTGCAATTAAGTCAACTTCTATATGTCTGATGAGAGTGGTATAATTCCATATGTCTCTCACTCATTTGTCTTTATCAGAACTTCATTCTTCCTCTCGCCTCTGGAGAATGATAATCCCGTGAGAGTGTATTTAACTGAACACTTTCTCCAACAGTAATCTTGGCATTTGGAACTGGGTTAAAATTTTTGATCATCACCGGAGCAAAAACAATCACTTCCGGGTGAACTGTATAGCAGCCGCTGCAGAACTTAAGACTAAAATCTACTAAGGGCAGATTTGGTTAGCGTTGGACACAGGGTCTACCTTTCCAATAAGCCTCTTGTGTTTGCAGATGGTAGCAATTTCCCATTATATTTCCTTGACTTATTTCTGTAGTCTTACCATAGATTTAGAGGTGCACTTATTGGTTGAGATTTCCTCATTCCGTTAGGCCTCTATTTTGTTTTGTTGTGAGAAGTGACAGCATTTTCTCTCCTTAGTTGCTAGATAGTTACAATAGTGAACAATCTCATTTCAGACTTGTCCGTGGATTGGCCACTCAGCGTCCATCTTGTGTAAGCTGTTTCCAACGTAGCAACTGATTTTGTAGATGTAGTTATACTAACATCCACTAAGCTATAATTCCAGGTGGAATTTCCAACTTGTTTTCCTTCAGCCATGCTCTAGCTAAGTGCTTTTGAGTGGCTGGGAAAGTATCCGTTCTTTCTCTCCCACATGAGCAAAACGTTTACTTTTGGCGAATTGGGCGAATCCTCTCAGCACAGAGAAGTCCGTCATTATCACAGCCACCTTTGAAGGGGTGTGATTATGTGGGTATAGCTTCATAGATCCCACTATTGACTGGAATTATTTTTTGAAGCAATTTTACTGACTTTGAGGATAGGACTGGCCAGGTCTTGTGAAGACATCTCGCAGATCAGTAATAATATAAGATTCCACTGCGGAATGCATGGTTCTTATTATATAAAGAGTCGACTGCTGAACTTGCAGAGATCTTTATCTTGAAAGTAGTCAGCTGTTTGAAAACAGTGATCTTTCGTTAGTCCACTTTCGCAGACATTGTGTATAGAGTGTCACTGCTGGAATTGCAGTGAGCTCTACCATATAATAGTTAACTGTTTGGAGACAGTAATCCTTATTTACATTCCCACCTTCTTCCGGCAGAAAGGTCTTCCCAATTGAGAATGAAAAAGGGGAATGACATCAGCTGTACTCAACTTTGTCCGTCCTTTAATCTCCACCATTTCAGGCAGAAATGCTTTCTCAACTGTGGATGAAT
Source organism: Cepaea hortensis (assembly GCA_963921405.1). Taxonomy (NCBI): domain Eukaryota; kingdom Metazoa; phylum Mollusca; class Gastropoda; order Stylommatophora; family Helicidae; genus Cepaea; species Cepaea hortensis. The sequence continues at coordinate 73,319,076 of OY992888.1, read as the reverse complement.
TGACGCCGACGTCGGAGACGGATCCTGTTTTATCTCTTCATGAAATTTTTCAGGTTGTCCACGTTATGCTCCTAGTCGTATGATACGCCAATGACATCAGGTTGGTTATCCATCGTTTCCTGGACACATAACTTTGCGTACGCTTTCCACTTCCATATGAATGGCTAGGGGTCCAGTTATTTTGATGGCCTTCCTGGAGATTCAATGAGTTCACTCCTAGTGACTTGGATCCTAGTACACCAGAGATCACACCATCGAACAATAGACTAATGTCTTATAGACACCAGACTGTGGTCGGGTCATGAGTGACTGACCATGACATCAGGTAGAATCTTCCCTTCATCTCGTCCATTACGTATCAAGTACGCTTAATAATACCACTACTTCAGAAATGGCAAGTGACTGAGTTGATAAGGATGTTTCTCCTGGAGATTCCAATCGTGATTACTTTCTCAGCAGCTTGATCAGGGCTACCGACAAGATTACACAACTGAAGAATAAACCCAACGTCGAATTGATACTGGACATTAGCCGGTACGAATACTGACTATACTGAGAGAGATGGTTAGTGAGGTGTCTTAATGGTTGCCCAATTTTTCCATCAGGGTTCACACTCTCTGCTCTCAGTGTTGCCAACATGTTATGGGGACTGAGGAACTGAGTACCCACTATATGATGTGATGCAGTGATATTAAAATGTAAATACACTAATTCCCCTTTCTCCCATGTTAGCCAATAAGTTAGAAAATGGAGTAGGCCCCCTATTAATTCCCTGGATCAAGTGTCTTAATTTATCTCAAGAAAATCAAATTTATCCTGAAATTAGCTGTCTATGTTATTTAAAAATAATTTGTGTCTTCTGGTTCTCAGGTACCTTTGATACTCATAGTGAACACAGTATGCACAAAATTACACAACATCATTGACAGTCTATTACATCAGCCCATCTTGAAACACAACATTATCATGGGTATAGCAAACATGTTGACCCATAAGATAATTAACATTTTTGTTCAACTACATTGTACAATGTGACATTTGTGAACAGTGATACATGCAATATTACCACCATTGATGAAACAACCACCACCCGAGATCTACTTGTGGGTTTAGACATCTGGACCTTTTGTCCACATTTATGTGACGAGATCCATTACCCACATCATAAAACTCTAAGCAATAGGTTTAATTTTGCGAGAGGTTACTCCCTGATTCTAATACAAGCATAGATATCCTCCACAGGAGTCCCAGACAAGGTATACCCATAGTTTACATCCCGAGTCGTCAGACCTCGTTATGTGAATCCCATAAAAGGTATTCCCAGGGTTCAATTAGTGTATAGAGCACTCAATATGTGATTACCTTGAGGGGTGTTCCCAGGGTTCTAATTGCCTATATTAGTCCACAATATGTGATCCCCTTTTGCAGGTTATTCCCAGGGTCCAGTCGCGGATACGGGTCCACAACATGTGATCACCTTTAGGGGTGTTCCCGGGGTTCAATCGCGGATATGAGCCTCCAACATGTGATCACCTTTAGGGATGTTCCCGGGGTTCAATCCCGGACGAGCCCCCAACATGTGAGGTTTTTTTGTGGGTTTATAGAGAATTACAGAAGTTCCAATGAGTGAAGTTCTATAAAGTATATCTCTCTATAAAAGATACAGGTTAGTAACAGCAAGTGTCGTCTAGAGGTATTGATATTTATTCTCGCATAACCCTTGTAGAGAAACCATTCAGAATTTTGGCTCACCGAGTACCCCACTGTGAGAAATTAGACACAAGTTAAGTTCTACACAGAATTATTTATAGATGATTTCTCTTCTAGGCCATATATATATATAGAGATCTTGGCAGTTAGCCACAGTAACCAATGAAAGCAGTTCTCTCATCTTCCAGCTGACTGTGCTCTGATCGCCAACCTCATTTTTGATCTCATTACTTATTTCAAGTGACACAAGACACTTGGACAAATGATCACATTGACAATTGTACCATTGTAGTGAACATAAACAACAACAACTGTATTTTACACTGGTTGAACCAGACATCAACATGAGAAGATCTTGACAACAGTTGGACAAACATTCACAAAGAATGATCACACCAACAGGTTAGACAAGTCATACATCATGGAAGATACTTGACAACAACCACACAGACTTTCACAATCTCTGTAACCAACAGCAACAGTAGAGTAACAGTCACCACGAAGATGCTTGACACCAGTTGGACATTTCTCTCTCAACAATGTACAAGACAATCACAGAGACATGTATCTCAAAAACTGTTTTCTTACTACTAATCATTTATTAATGTCTGATGAGGTCAAGTGAAGACTCAGGCTTCATATTCTGCCAACAATTTACATCTCAAATATAAGTTTATATGCAAATTATAGTGACATTATCTATGAAAACCCAAACACATCACTCAATATCCCCACAGAAACATCAATCTAAATAAACTCTCCTCCTTCACATCTCTACTCCATAAGTTATCCTACACCACACTTTAGACTTAAATCCTTTCTTCGACTGTTAATGAGGGAAACACAAGATAAGCCATAAATTGGGGCAGGCATAGGGACGTTCTGCTCCACTGGTCTGTTGAATCCTTTTAGCACCTATGATGGTGTTGGACAGCTCAGGTTACAGTTCTCCCCATGATGGTTTTCCAATTCAGGCTATTCCCTGCTGTCACAATCTTGAAAGAAATTTAAAGCTCTATCTTTTCACTGGTGAGTTCATGAAGTTGACACTTAAGACTGTTCTTTTGCTGTTCCAGTAGAGGAAGATCTAAAAAGAAACAATATGTCCTAGCATTCTTCTTTCTGTCTATCTCACCTAAATTTGACTGTTCATGAAGTTGACACTTAGGACTGTTCTTTTGCTTCTCCAGTGGAGGAAGATCTAAAAAGAAACAATATGTCCCAGCTGTCTTTCTTCACAGTCTATCACTCCTAAGATTTCTGATTGAACTGAATCACCACACCGACTTAACACTAATCCATTTTGTGAATTTGCTCTATTTATTAACTTCTGCTCCTTCAGCTTTCAGCCATTATTAATATTAAGCTGTGATAGGGTCAGCTCCAAGTGCACCTTTAATGTCCACTCTTAGCCAGTAGTGACATGCTGAAAACCAGGTGATCTCTCCTCTTAAGGTTTCTTCTTGAATTTATCTTGAAGATATAGCCTGGGCTTTTACAAAATTGGAGAGTATCCCTGTCTTAGGCTTTTAAGAAAGACTTTTCTTCAGTGCCATCTGTATAGGCCAGAATTAGTGGATTCAGGCTGAATCTTTGCAACCTGTTGTTCATTTTGGTCTTTTTGGAGTCTGACTTTTCAGCTGGAGTTGAAGACTAGAGCTCAGGACTTCCCTTGATTGTCCTGGTAATTGAAAAGGGCCTCCTCCATCTTCCTCATTCTCTGTTAATAAACAAAGGCACAACATGTGTTTTACATCTATTGAACCATTGTCACAGTTATACAGTACTATCACAGATTCAGAGAGGAATGGGAGGGGAAAGGGGAGTGTGATATTCGAACACCCGCCTCTCACTGATGATGAAGTGCAATTTCAATTGGGGGTTTGGGGTGATATCCTTTCTCCAGGTTCATCCCCAAAACCGTGAAGTCATAGGCACATACTCCTAATCAGAGGCAGCTTCACACAATTATCTTGTAAATTCTCACAATGAGTAGATCACAGGGACCGGTGTACCATGAGAACAGACAGTGTGATTAAGCACCAAGAAATAGGCATTGTATGGCAGAAATCATGCACCAGAATTGCCTTCACATGTGGAATACACATAATGAAAGAAAACATGAATTTTCCCTGACAAATAGCATGAGCCTTCCCATGTATTCATCTGACAGACACTGTAGGTTAATTTCCACAGTGCAATGCAGTCCTGCAAACATGGATTTAATAAGTGTCTTTACTTTTACAAATATGAGAAGTTAATTATATAATTACCATCTCATTCACTCAAACATTCTCAGCCATTATAAGGGAGAAATTGCATGCAGTATATAGCATCACACATTCTGAAACAGAACTGCCAAAGGTAACTCAAGAACAATGTACAGTTTGGTTAAGAATGGTCATGCTAGGCACTCAACGAATGTTCAGAATGCACAAAGGTTTTGCCATATGCATTGAGCGTGATTTACAGTCATAAGCATATGCAAATCATCAAATCAGACAGACAATAGACATGGTAAGAATGTTTCACTGCGGTAGACATGACAGGTTTTGAGCGGCAGTTTTAGAGTCACTGTACCGAAGTCCTGTCTTCTTTTTACATTTTCTCAAGAAAATACTCGGCCATTCGTCTCTCTCTCACTTCATCAGGTTTACACATAACATATTAAATGATTTAGGTACCTGGAGTCCAGATGACCACCTCCCAAAGAATGTTTTTGGGCAAATTTTACCACTGCATCTTGAACACGTCCTTACGGGATGGAATCAAGGCTTCGACTGGCGGGCTAATTATGTATTAAGGAGCGTTACCAGCCCAAGGGTTACCCAATCAAATTGAGACCCCACCATTCATCTACCCTCTCTCGATCTAGAATGTACGATTCTATTTTTAGTTAGGGTATCACGACGGCTTACGTAGTTAACTACTAAGTATTGAGAAATGTAAATGGACTGGGGATGCGAACGTCTGAAGACATCATGCCACAACGCCTTATAATTTCAAGCTACCTGATACGGGGGAGAATGGCACGCAAAAACTACAATAAAAAACCACAGCCAAGCAAGATGTGCAGCGTTGGAGCCGCCAAGCCTGCACAGGGGACGAATGTGGAGAACCTGCCTGCAAGCTGCAGTAAAGACCATTTAGCTACAGTCAAATCAAGTGATGCTACCACGAGAAAGACGGATGTCAGCCCACCACAGACAAGAGCCACGACAGCTGAGAAGAAGGAGGAGAAAGAAACCAGAGCCGGGAAAACCGATCTCAAGACAGCCAGATGGGTTATAAAACGTGTTCAAGTGGAGCTGTCAGACGACGAACTCCTAAAACAGCTACAGGAGGAAAACATTCACATCAGAATTCTGAAGGCACAGCGGATCTTGACATACTCAAAGATACCAACTACACTGGCGGTGGTGACGACTGAGGGCAACGAGATTCCACACCAGGTGTCAATCAACAACATAACTCAACAGCCTGAATGGTTTATACCAAGAATCAACCAATGCTCAAGATGCCAGAGGGCCGGCTACAGTCGAACAATCTGCCGCTGCAAGACTGAAATCTGCCGTTACTGTGCCGATCACCACGCATTCAGGGAGTGTCCGCTGGCAAAACAAGACACCGACTTCAGAGCACCCAACAACAAGAGGAAATGCATGGGCAATCACGGAGCAAGGTACCTGGGCTGTCCGTACCTCCAAAGACATAGAGATGTCTTAAAGATCGCCATAACGACGAAAACACCATTCAAAGAAGCAATACGGAGGTGCGAGACAGTACCATGCATCTCGCAAGCGGAAAAATCAATGTTGCAATGCCAGATTGACGAATTAAAAAGACAAATCAAGATACTTCAAACACCGGCACTGAACAGCGACAGTGAAAACCTGCTCGCTGAACTAAAAGAGATCAAGCGAAACATAACACAAGAGGTAGAGAACATGATCCAGGCGACCAAGAAAAACGAAGAAATTCTACGAGACATCAAGGTAGAGAGACAAATGCAAAAAGCTGAAATGGAACTATCCCAAAACAAGCCAGATGAACCCAATGAAAAGAACGCAGAGACACCGCCAGATGAAACTCAACAGAAAAACATCGAGAAACTGATGACGACAATCCACAAGAAAGGAGAAAAGAAGATGCGAGAGGAAGACAACACCCTGGTCATTCAAAAACAGCAAACTATTGACACCAGCCCTGCCGTGATGCCCAAAAAGAACCAGGAGAAACCAGAAACCAACCAGACTCATCAAGAAAGTAAGGAGGAAAACACCAACAAACAGGAAGATGCCTGGGACGTATACAAGAAATCAGGAACACACGAAGAACACAATGCGGTGTGGCAAGCTGCCCCAAATCGTAAGAAAAGACAGCTGATAAAAGACATAACGGTGCCTAAAAGCAGCCCCAGAAGATACAGAGAATATCAAAAGGACCTTTTTCAAAAGGAAAAGAAGCGCACCACACAGAAAACAAGAGAACAACGAGAAATCGAATGGGACACTCCATCAGAGGAAGACTAACCAATAACCGTACAAGGAGCCAGTAAAATGACAGTACCCCAGCACAACAGACGAGCCAGAAGCCGACACTGACAGAAGAAACTGCCTAAAAAGACACAAAACGAAAACTTGCCAGCCAACGAATCCCCTAAGCTGAAGTCACAGACATAAACTGCACAACAGATAAGCCAGCCTTTTCACTGGCACGCAGAGAAAGTAATAATCCACGCACCATGAACCACCGCTATTATAACCGATGCCACACGGGCTGGTTGAAACAAGGTGGAAAGTTTTTTTTTTTTTTTTCCAAATTGGAAGGAAGGTATGCGTAAACCTTATTTTTCATTTCCATTTTTGAAGGGTACATTGCCTTGTACTCGATAAACAACAAACATATTGAGCAACACCACATATTTTCTTGTTATTAACGCGCAGCACTGTCCGGGTTTCCTTCCAATAGCGCTATATTCAAACCATCAACTTTATGTGCATCAAATATTGTGGTGCGTTATTCTTTGGGATTGATATTCTAAAGGATAATATGAATTTTTCTTTGGAATTATTATTACCGAAAACAACAAGTTATTGCCATGTAATCCAATATGACTACATTTACAGTTCCAAGAGAAAACTATGAAGTCCAACTACTTCACCAGTCTGATTGGACAGACAGACAGACAGACAGACAGACAGGCAGATAGACAGGCAGACAGACAGACAGACAGACAGACAGACAGACAGACAGACAGACAGACAGACAGATGTATGGGTGTATGGATGGAGAGAGAGCAAGCGAGCGAGCGAGAGAGAGAGAGAGAGAGAGAGAGAGAGAGAGAGAGAGAGAGAGAGAGGATCAGACATACCTATTGGACACTGTTGTTTCTCTAGGTTTACTACTCCACTTCTGGATCTGCATCAGCAGAAAGACATCAGCCAGGCCTGTGTCATCAACAAAGGAGACGGCATTTTTGTCCGCCAGGCTCATTTCGCCTTCTTTATCCTCGTTATGATTCGGAATTTTGGGGTACAGAACTGAACCTACTTGAATGAAATGTTCCGAAACATTACGTGTTCTGTTTCCTGATTTAGTGACAGTTTTACACGTTAATGTTATAAAAGTATTTATTCTATTAGTTCTATAAATTAGTGTCCATAGTTCGCCGTCATTTATACAAGTTACTGTCCTATAGTTCACTGTTATTTATACAAGTTACTGTCCTATAGTTCACCGTCATTTATACAAGTTACTGTCTTATAGTTCGCCGTCATTTATACAAGTTACTGTCCTATATTTCACCGTTATTTATACAAGTTACTGTCCTATAGTTCACCGTTATTTATACAAGTTACTGTCCTATAGTTCACTGTTATTTATACAAGTTACTGTCCTATAGTTCACTGTTATTTATACAAGTTACTGTCCTATATTTCACTGTTATTTATACAAGTTACTATCCTATAGTTCACCGTTATTTATACAAGTTACTGTCCTATAGTTCACCGTTATTTATACAAGTTACTGTCCTATAGTTCACTGTTATTTATACAAGTTACTGTCCTATAGTTCACCGTTATTCACACAAGTTAATATCCTATTGCCGGGCTCCCTGGTCTAGGGGCTTCGCGACTTTCTCCGTAATCCCGTATACTCTCGTGAGTAACGTGACGTGCGCGAGAATTGGTAGCGGTTCTCTCCGCGTCGGTAACTTACGGGATATGTGAGCCGGTCGCGCAGAAAGCAATGGCAAACTACTGAGCATAATCTTGGCTAGAAATCAACAATCAGCTGAAAGATGCTGATGTTGACAGCGATATCCTGTAAAGTATATGCGAATAAAAAGCAAATAAATATCCTATTGTTCACCGTTATTTATACAAGTTAAAATCCTACAGTTCGCTGTTATATATCAAAGTTAATATCCTATAGTTCACCATTATTTATACATGTTGCTGTCCTATAGTTCACCCTCATTTACTCAAATTAATGTCCAATTGTTCTCTATCAGTTCCCCGCCTTATTGTTTCATTGTTCTCTATCAGTTCCCCGCCTTATTGTTTCATTGTTCTCTATCAGTTCCCCGCCTTATTGTTTCATTGTTCTCTATCAGTTCCCCGCCTTATTGTTTCATTGTTCTCTATCAGTTCCCCGCCTTATTGTTTCATTGTTCTCTATCATTTCCCCGCCTTATTGTTTCATTGTTCTCTATCAGTTCCCCGCCTTATTGTTTCATTGTTCTCTATCAGTTTCTCTAGTTAAATTCCATTAGTTCTCTTGCAGTCGGTACGCTATATTCTCATCATTGGCAACCAGTCCTAAACGTTATTATTCCACCATTCCCTACTAGTCCCACACTTTATTTTTCCATCGTTCCCTACCAGCCCCACACGTTAATGTCCCATAGTTCCCTACCAGTCTCACACGTTAATGTCCCATAGTTCTCTACCAGTCCCACGCGTTAATGTCCCATCGTTATCTACCTGTCCCCAACGTTAATTCCCCATAATCCTCTACCAACCCCATTCGATGATATCTCATGGGAATCTACCAGTCCTACACGTTAATGTCCCATCGTTATCTACAAGTCCCATACTTTAACTTCCCATCGTTCGCTGCCAGCCTTGTGCGATTTTGTCCCATGTAAATCTTTGTGGCCGTCTCGCTAGCGAAGTTGATAGCGAACCGCGCACCTAATGCCATGAACACGGTCTGATTCGATGTTCATCGCTGTCAAAATGAGGAAAAGAATAGCCACGTAATCTTCCTTGCTGTCAGTTCTACACAATGTGATGACGCTATCAAATCACAGACTCATGGCTGACAACTGCTTCTGCACAATTAAATTATTATTAATTTAAATATATAGAAGACAATAACCAAGACCACGATACCGGAAACTAATGCAAAGTACTCTTCAAGCGCTGTTGGCACTATGTCGGAGGGTTCGAACCCCTCCATGTGTTCGGATGATTAAAGTCCCCAGTCTACGTACTACGCCCTGTTGGTCTCTAAAGGTGTAGCCTGTGATGAACGGCGTATTTAATATATAGCAATTGACAAGTATTGTATGGCGCATATAGAAGTAGAAGACATTCAATTGAAGTGACAATATTTCATTTTATTGCTTGTGCTGTGATACCATCTGGGCCTGCAGCTTACCCATCTTTCAGTAGTTTCACAGCTTGTCTCATTTATTCTTTAGATAGTTTCTAACAGTTGATATCCTGTTTCACTACAGCCGGCTGGGTATCAGGAGAGTCGATTCGAATTGGTTTATTCGGAAGATTCTTAAAGTGTTCAACCAATTTGTGAATTTGATCATTAATAATTCATCAGATCCGGAGTACGACAAGGTTGTGTCCTGTCATCCCTCTTGTTCATAACTGATTTAGACAGCATCTGTAAAGAAACCAGCCAGAGAACGCAAAACACCGCATTACGAATAGAACACAGAAGAATTACCAACGGCAAATTACACCAATAAAGAACTCCTATTTGCGGACGATCAAGCATTAATAGCAAAATCAAAAGCATAATTACAAGACCACATGAATAATCTAACCGAAGTGTGTAAGGAACCTAGCACGAAAATTAGCACCTGTAAAACAAAGGTAATGACTATAACTAAAGAAGAAAAGAAACAACAAAGACTCATCTAAAAGAACACCCCTGAAACAAGTAAAGAGCTCCAAACACTTAGGAAGTGTAATATCATCAAATAGCAAATCAGAAGTCGAGATCGAGAATAGATGCTATAAAGCAAACTAATTCATGGCGCACATGGCATCAATACTAAAGAACAAAGACGTATCAATAGTTACTAAGAAAGCTCTCTACAACACAATCTTCCTATCAACTTTATGCTACCAATGCCAAACCTAGACAATGAGATAAAAAGAGATTTTAAAAAAAATAACCACAACAACAGAAATGAGATTCATGAGAAGAATACTCAATGTATCAAGAAAAGAGAAAATTAGAAATTAAGAAATCTGAACTAAAGTGGGGTTTATAGCAGCGCTAAATTTTATTAGAAGTCAACAAGTCAAATGGTTTCGCCATATAAATAGGTATTTTTTTTTAATTCTCATATCCTTTACAGGACATAGCTGTCAACACCTGCATCTTTCAGCTGTATGTTGATTTCTTGGCAAGATTACGCTCAGTAGTTTGCAATTGCTTTCTGAGCGGCCGGCTCAGTTATCCAGCAAGTCACCAGCGGGGGACGAACCGTTCCCAGTTCTCGCCCTCTACGAGACTCTGCGTGATAAACGGGATTACGGAGAAAGTGTTGTAACCCCTCGGCCAGAGAGACCGGCTAGGTTACCAACTATTTATTCCGACTCGACGCGCTATCGAGATCAAGTCGCCTTATCAGATAACGCAGAGGATGCCTCGCGTTAAAAGTGCCGCGCAAAGACATGCGCTATATGCAGTGCAGTAGGGGAAAAGAAGGCAGAGGCGAGGAAGGCCGCGGAGACTGCAGATGCCATATCTATAAACAGCAGTCCGGATCCTACACCAGCTGAAACCGTTCCCATCGCAGAAACCACAACTGAAGCCAGCAGCAGCCGGGAAGTTATCAACACCAAGGAGATGCAGCCCAATAGTAGTAGACTAGGGTTTCCAGACCCCATTTTTCAGCCTAGCTGTTCAGGCTGATAGGGTTTATGAAGGAAATATGGGTAAAATTGTCGACTCGGCTCCAGAATCTGGAGGCTGATAGGGTTTATGAAGGAAATATTTTGAGTTGGGCGGGGGAAATTTTTGGTGGGAACGTGTTTTTTTCGGCGTGCCTGGTGGGAACGAAAATTTTGGCGCTGCCTGGTGGGTGTAAAAGTAATTAAGGTAAATGTTTAGTTGGTTCTGGAAAGCGAAGGGGAAAGTTATTTTGGTTACGTATATTAGTATGGGTAGTGATAAACAAGGGTGTGATGGGTCGTGGTTTCTACTCATGGGTATATGGTGGTGGCGTATATGAATGTGTCTGTTCGTGGTGTATACACAAGGGTGTGATGGGTATATGGTGGTTACGTATATGAATGTGTATGCGTGGTGTAGTGATAAACAAGGGTGTGATGGGTATATGGTGGTTACGTATATGAATGTGTATGCGTGGTGTAGTGATAAACAAGGGTGTGATGGGTCGTGGTTTCTACTCATGGGTATATGGTGGTGGTGTAGACATAATGTGTATGCATGTGTCTGTTCGTGGTGTAGTGATGTATACACAAGGGTGTGATGGATATCTGGTGGTTACGTATATGAATGTGTATGTGTAGTGATGTATAAACAAGGGTGTGATGGGTCGTGGTTTCTACTCATGGGTATATGGTGGTGGTGTATATGAATGTGTCTGTTCGTGGTGTAGTGATGTATACACAAGGGTGTGATGGGTCGTGGTTATACTCCATGAAGTAAGAGGTGGTTACTATCATCTGAACAGTGTGATAGTAGTGAAGGTAAAGGGTGGTATATTCACTACCATCATTACAAAGGAAAGCATATAAAGTTATAATGGGTATGGTGGTAAGGGGTATTAGTGATCAAGTAGGAGTGATACAGGGGTGGTCATAAATATAATAAGAGGTGTTCGCAATTACACAATGGTCAACCAGTGGTCAAGCAATGGTCAAGTAAGGGTCAAGTAGTCAAGTAAGGAAACTTTAGGGAAAAGTGATTGTAATGATATGGTGGTGATTAAAGAGTGGTAAATTAGTGGTCAAGCAGTGGTCAAGTGGTCAAGTAAGGAAAATTTTAGGGGAAATTGATCGTAGTGACATGGTAATGTTTAAATTAGTGGTAAATTAGTGGTCAAGTAGTGGTCAAGCAGTGGTCAAGTAGTGGTCAAGTGGTCGAGTGACCACTTAAATTGTAGAGGACGATGTGCCTAAGATTATGGTAGTGATTAAAGTGATCGATGACGTGGTCAAGCAGTGGTCAAGCAGTGGTCAAGTAGTCAAGTAAGGAAATTGTAGGGGAAAGTATGTATAGTGCAATGGTGGTGGGTAAAGTGAGGAAGAATCAATAGTAGTGATAATACTACTACGAATATTAGCGACAAGCACAAAGACAACCAAGTACATACTTGATACACACAAATACAAAGACAACGAAACACACACGCATACACACATACAGATACAGAAGTACAGACAAACCATACCATTACTACTGTCACAACAACAGCTATACACAAGTACACACCCATAATCAAATAAACAACCACTCAAGTACAAACACAAAGACAACCATACACAGACACACCCATCGCCTAGGATTACTACTGTCATCACAACTATACTCAAGTACAGACACACCCATCGCCTAGCATTACTACTGTCATCACAACTACACACCCATAATCAATTACACAAATACACACCTACTACAAACTCAAAGACAAAGACAAAGACACCCATACACACTTGATACATTTGTACATACAGACACATAAGTACACAAAAAAACAAAGACACACCCAAAACATTACTACTGGTATCACAACTATACACACATACAGACCTACAAGAATATCACATACCCCCTTTTGGTAAAGAACGCGGATGTCCGAGAAAGCCCCTACGTCATCAACGCCATGTGCAAAAGTCATTAAGTATGAGTCATCGGTTTGTAGGGAAGCAGGCGTGAGAATAGCTTGTCTAACTGCCACGTCAGCTATGTAGGGTGCAGACCCAGTGTATAAAATAGAAGGCGTCTCTTGTGAGCACAGTACCAGTTCACGGGCTGACTTGGGTATTTACAGAGGTGCTTCAGGCTGGTGTGAGCAGTGTTCGTGTAGTAAGCAGATATTGTTCACGTACTGACTTGGTTAGCTACAGCAGTGAAACAGGTTGGTGTGAGCATTGTTCGTGTAGTAACCAGCTATTGTTCACGTAGTGACTTGGGTAGCTACAGCAGTGAAACTTGGTGTGAGCCTTATTCGTGTCTTTGGCCTCTGATAAAACAGTGAAACATATATTGTATACATCAGAATTTTTTTTTTACGTATATGAATGTGTATGCATGGTGATGTATAAACAAGGGTGTGATGGATCGTGGTTTCTACTCATGGGTATATGGTGGTGGCGTAGACATAATGTGTATGTGTAGTGATGTATAAACAAGGGTGTGATGGGTCGTGGTTATACTCGATGAAGTAAGAGGTGGTTACTGAACAAGGAGGTGTAGTTGGTTACTGAACAAAAAGAGAGTTGTAGGAGTCTGACACAGTAAAACACAGAGACAAAAGTAAAAACAAAAAAGTAATATATTCAAGTGTTTTTATTGGTATACAACATCAAACTACTCTTAAAAAAAGGTTTACGACCCATACATTAAAAAAGGAGTACGACCCCTAAAGGGGATCAGCTGGTTATTATAGATAGATGAGTGGTCCTGTAGAGGTCTGTCGTGCCTGTGGTTATTAATAATAGAAGGTGAATGGAAACGAATAGTAAAATCACCTATGAATTAATCGATGGTAATTATTACTAGTGGGGGAATGGGTTCAATAATGAAACAATCAGGGTCGTGGTGTAATACGAAGGCATTCTCCCGTCTTAGGGATAAAAGAGGCCGCCGGGGTGGTGTTATAGGTGGTAGTAACTGCAAGGGTGGGTTCTTCACCGAAAAGCTTATAAAGAAGGATATGGTGGTAAGGGGTGTAAATGACGATGTCGATCGGGCCCGCAGATCACCCGGTGTCAATACGGTTCCAGGTGCTTGAACTGTTCCTCTAGGCGATATCTACACGAGTCTCCTTGTCTATAACAAATACATAAACACAAACACAACGACAACCATACAAGTACACATACAGACATCAATCATACAATCAGGGGCATTTTAGAGTCAGACACACAAGTATAACGAATCTAAAATACAACCGCGCACACAACGAAACAGACACGAGTGCAGCCATGCATAGAATCAAATACACAGACACACCCATCGCCTAGGATTACTACTGTCATCACAACTATACTCAAGTACAGACACACCCATCGCCTAGCATTACTACTGTCATCACAACTACACACCCATAATCAATTACACAAATACACACCTACTACAAACTCAAAGACAAAGACAAAGACACCCATACACACTTGATACATTTGTACATACAGACACATAAGTACACAAAAAACAAAGACACACCCATAATCAATTACACAAATACACACCTACTACAAACTCAAAGACAAAGACAAAGACACCCATACACACTTGATACATTTGTACATACAGACACATAAGTACACAAAAAACAAAGACACACCCAAAACATTACTACTGGTATCACAACTATACACACATACAGACCTACAAGAATATCACATACCCCCTTTTGGTAAAGAACGTGGATGTCCGAGACTACGTCATCAACGCCATATGCAAAAGTCATTAAGCATGAGTCATCGGTTTGTAGGGAAGCAGGCGTGAGAATAGCTTGTCTAACTGCCACGTCAGCTACGTCGTGTGCAGAACCAGTGTATAAAATAGACGGCGTCTCTTGTGAGCTCAGTACCAGTTCACGGGCTGACTTGGCTAGCTACATCGGTGAAACAGGTTGGTGTGAGCATTGTTCGTGTAGTAACCAGCTATTATTCACGTACTGACTTGGGTACAGCAGTGAAACTTGGTGTGAGCCTTATTCGTGTCGTTGGCCTCTGATAAAACAGTGAAACATTGTATACATCAGAACATTTTGGTGTTGTAAGAAAGGAAAAAAAAACAGTTTATCAATATGGCCACCAGATCTACTTTCATGTGTTCAGTGTGCGACAAAGACTTCCGTGATGAGAATAATCTTAGTCGCCACATTCGTACCATTCACGGTACGAAATCATACTTATGTCATATCTGTGGACAACGTTTCAACAGAAAAGACAATCTACAACAACACATACGAATACGTCATCACCGGCCTATGGATACATCAGAAACAGAGACAACCACCTCTTCACCATCAGAGACGAAACCACCAAATGAAACCAATATAACTAACAGTCAGATACAACCAGACGAGAATATTCTTGAACAACTGGTAGAAGACGAAGTGAGCATCTTAGCAGCCGGAGAACCAGAGACACTACACATCCTTCCATCGGATATTCAACAAATATATAGAGATTATTGGGAAGCTACCAGGACACATCACAAGATTAATAAGTATTTATCGACATACACCTTCTTTATTAGCCCGGAGATACAATACCCTATCAAATGGACAGATACGTTGTATAAGATTTTCAATGCTCAAATTAGTCGCTTTAAGATCAACTTTAGCTTTCATCTAGTGTTACGACATAGAGAAACACAAGATCTTAGATTCTATCATGCATCATTTAACAATTCTTCTGTTTTAGAATTTCCAGCGCTAATAAATAATAGACACGACTTTGACGCCTTCCTTACAACAGTACACGAACATGACATTCATTCCTATGCCATCCAACAACGTGCAGACACCAAATATACACTAGAGACAGTAGCTGGCATATGTTTTTACCTCTTTCATATGCCCGAGTTCCCGATAGTTTGATGTCTAGGTCATCCCCCAACTACATTGTTTTATATTTTTGTCACTAAGCATGTATGTCATTGATGTTTTTCTTATATCACTAAACTATTTTCATGAATAATACATTCTTTGATATATTGAAACCAAGATTTTTGTTGAAGTTCTTTAATGGTTTTGTGCTTACTTCTTGTTCCGAGAGACATCAACACTGACAGACAATGAAACAAAGACACATACTGAAATGTATTATGTATTTATTCAACTGATGCTTGCAACCAAGTATAGAAATTACACCATCCACCTCGCAGTATCCAATGATGTAGTTTATCATTCATATACGTGCCTACAGATGTAGCGAAGCTTTCCTCTAGGTCCTGGACATTCACGTCTGTATTGTAAGAATTATTAACCAGATGCTTACCCAGACGCATACCAAGTGTAAAAACCATCATTATTCTCCCGTAGTTGATGACGTTATCGGCAAAGACTTCGTCAGCAATTGAAACAAAGACCGGGAAAACGTGTTCGGGCTTGATACAGACTTCTAGTCTCGTGAATAACACATCATGTTGGTTGGCTATCTGACGTACTAAGCGACACAACCTCGAGTTATTGGTCTTTGTGGGCATGTATGAACTAATAATAGTCAACGCCATACTCACCACCTCGGTGTGAACTTGTGTCAAGTCGACCATTGGTTCCATCATTATTATACCAATAGCTACCAGAGACCCACTGGCGTGCAGTTGGTGGTCAAATGGTCTAATATTATCACCCCGATACGTTTATAAACACCAATGCGACTAGATAGGTGGTTATTAATACTCATGGATCCTAGGTGGAAACATCCTTTTACGGCTTTGATTGCGGGCCCAACAGGGAGTGGTAAAACCGTCTTGGTAGATGAGCCAAGAACTGTTGGATAATAGCTGGTTACTACACGAACAATGCTCACACCAACCTGTTTCACCGATGTAGCTAGCCAAGTCAGCCCGTGAACTGGTACTGAGCTCACAAGAGACGCCGTCTATTTTATACACTGGTTCTGCACACGACGTAGCTGACGTGGCAGTTAGACAAGCTATTCTCACGCCTGCTTCCCTACAAACCGATGACTCATGCTTAATGACTTTTGCATATGGCGTTGATGACGTAGTCTCGGACATCCACGTTCTTTACCAAAAGGGGGTATGTGATATTCTTGTAGGTCTGTATGTGTGTATAGTTGTGATACCAGTAGTAATGTTTTGGGTGTGTCTTTGTTTTTTGTGTACTTATGTGTCTGTATGTACAAATGTATCAAGTGTGTATGGGTGTCTTTGTCTTTGTCTTTGAGTTTGTAGTAGGTGTGTATTTGTGTAATTGATTATGGGTGTGTCTTTGTTTTTTGTGTACTTATGTGTCTGTATGTACAAATGTATCAAGTGTGTATGGGTGTCTTTGTCTTTGTCTTTGAGTTTGTAGTAGGTGTGTATTTGTGTAATTGATTATGGGTGTGTAGTTGTGATGACAGTAGTAATGCTAGGCGATGGGTGTGTCTGTACTTGAGTATAGTTGTGATGACAGTAGTAATCCTAAGCGATGGGTGTGTCTGTGTATTTGATTCTATGTATGGCTGCACTCGTGTCTGTTTCGTTGTGTGCGCGGTTGTATTTTAGATTCGTTATACTTGTGTGTCTGACTCTAAAATGCCCCTGATTGTATGATTGATGTCTGTATGTGTACTTGTATGGTTGTCGTTGTGTTTGTGTTTATGTATTTGTTATAGACAAGGAGACTCGTGTAGACGCTGATATATCGCCTAGAGGAACAGTTCAAGCACCTGGAACCGTATTGACACCGGGTGATCTGCGGGCCCGATCGACATCGTCATTTACACCCCTTACCACCATATCCTTCTTTATAAGCTTTTCGGTGAAGAACCCACCCTTACAGTTACTACCACCTATAACACCACCCCGGCGGCCTCTTTTATCCCTAAGACGGGAGAATGCCTTCGTATTACACCACGACCCTGATTGTTTCATTATTGAACTTATTCCCCCACTAGTAATAATTACCATCGATTAATTCATAGGTGATTTTACTATTCGTTTCCATTCACCTTCTATTATTAATAACCACAGGCACGACAGACCTCTACAGGACCACTCATCTATCTATAATAACCAGCTGATCCCCTTTAGGGGTCGTACTCCTTTTTTAATGTATGGGTCGTAAACCTTTTTTTAAGAGTAGTTTGATGTTGTATACCAATAAAAACACTTGAATATATTACTTTTTTGTTTTTACGTTTGTCTCTGTGTTTTACTGTGTCAGACTCCTACAACTCTCTTTTTGTTCAGTAACCAACTACACCTCCTTGTTCAGTAACCACCTCTTACTTCATCGAGTATAACCACGACCCATCACACCCTTGTTTATACATCACTACACATACACATTATGTCTACGCCACCACCATATACCCATGAGTAGAAACCACGATCCATCACACCCTTGTTTATACATCACCATGCATACACATTCATATACGTAACCACCATATATCCATGAGTAGAAACCACGACCCATCACACCCTTGTTTATCACTACCCATACTAATATACGTAACCAAAATAACTTTCCCCCTTCGCTTTCCAGAACCAACTAAACATTTACCTTAATTACTTTTACACCCACCAGGCAGCGCCAACAATTTCGTTCCCACCAGGCACGCCGAAAAAAACACGTTCCCATCAAAAATTTTCCCCGCCTAACTCAAAATATTTCCTTCATAAACCCTTTCAGCCTGAACAGCTAGGCTGAAAAATGGGGTCTGGAAACCCTAGTCTACTACTCCCAATGTACCAGAGACCTCTACACAGGAGGAAACATCAGCCACTATTGTAGACTTCACCAGCAAACTACTGATTAAACAAATAAGCGTGGGAGAAGCCAAACTGTCGGCGCTACCAACAGACAAGATAATCTGTCTGTTGGAGAACGAGCTGGGAAGACACAGCATCGGCCAGCTGCGCAAGACATCCGGTGGAGTAGTGGTCTCCATCAAGACAAATCCAAAGACCACAGCCCTGTTACAAAAGATCGCACAAGAGGAGAAGAGCATCATACAGCTTCACCACGGCATAGTTCTGGAAGCCGCCCGGCACAGCACGATGAAACGATGGGTCATCAGACGAGTCCAGACCCATCACTCAAATGACAAGATCAGGGAGATGCTGTTAAAAGAAAACAAGAAGCTAAAGATCACCAGTGCTGAGCGGATCATCGGGAAGAACAACTTACCCTTTGCAGTTGTCGTCGTCACATCAGAGGACCGAGTGATCCCTCAGTACATTGTAAGGGACAGAAAAGACCAAAGACCAGAGAACTACATTCCGAGGGTGCTGCAGTGCTCCAAGTGCCAGAAGTTCTGGCACACCCGTGCCACCTGCAAGAGCGATGTGGAGGTGTGTTGGTACTGTTCTGGTCCCCATAAGTATAGTCAGTGCCAGCACGTGAATGACGACTCAGGACTTCAGGAGGCCTAATAACAACAGAAAGTGCGCCAACTGCCTCGGCAACCACGGCGCCAGGTACCTCGGCTGCCCCTGCCACCAAGACAGCAAAAAAGCTATGAAGATAGCCATAAAGTCTAACTTGCCTAATAAGGAGGCCAGGAGGCAGTACGAGACCACCAACCGACTCACTAAGAGTGATAAAGCACAATTGGAAGGCAACCTGAAGGAGCTGAGAACACAGGTCAAAAACCTAGAAGACAAAAGTGACAAGACGCAAGAAACCAGATAACGACCGTTCAGCGCATCCTGGACGACCTGAAGCAAGTCCAGCAGAAGATAGAGCAGGATGTCACTCGAATGGCCGCCATAAAAGCTGACACTGACAAAACACTTTTGAAAATTCAAGAAGTGAGAGCAAAGACAGAAGAAACGCTGAAACAAATCCAGGAAGAAAGAGAACAGATAGAACTGCTAAAATCACAGAAAGAACCAGAAGATTCAAGAACATAGACAGAAGAAGAAACAACAGAGGAAGCACAATATCGTTCTCCACCAAGATCTAACTGGCGAACAACTCACAACACACGACCAAGACCAAGACGACGCCCAAACGATAACCATTACTGGAGCATAGAGAACGAGATGTAGAAACTCCCTGAAGGAAACAGCACAATACGACGGGGTGGGTACACAATAACTCCAGGCCTCAGCAAGTGCGCGACTCTGTCCAGACATGTAAAGCCTTATCAAGACAGGATTGAACAAAATCAACCAACCAGAAGCTGAAAACAAGCAGTACAATTTACGAAACAGCTCAACACAAGCTACACAATAAAGGGCCCAAATACAACCAAGCCGATATAGTCGACGGTTGAACGGGACCACTCGTACATGAGGACGAACGAACGAACAGTATATCACAACAAGCAATGTTGTATAGACCAAATGGACGCAGAAAAAGAAGCTGCCCAAGTAAACGATGGACAGAAGAAATAATTTAGTTCATGGGAATCTCGGTATATTAAGCATATAACCAGGCGCTCTCCTGATGTTTATACATCACATCGACAAGGGAACAAGATGAGATGAGATGATCTTCAATGTTGTTGAGAACTTTCCTTTTACTATTTTTGATAAGTCCACTTTGTTGATTATATTTTTGAACAGACGGACAAAGTTTTCACCTGTGTATGATGGAGTTCTTTGTTAGGTACGTACATCGTGACTGTGTTTAGTATGTCTCTCCTTTTCGCAGGAGCTAAATATACCTAATTGTTTGCAATTAATATTGTTATATCCTGCTGCAGCTGCTGCTTTTTTCTTTTTGTTCCATTAGCCGGAAGGTGCACAACAGAGATAAAGAAAAGAATAGGGCAAGCAAAGGCTGCATTTCAGAAAATGAAAAGCATTTTATGCAGTAAGTCAGTATCACTGAATGTAAGAAAGAGAGTGCTGATGTGCTGTGTAGAACATGTTTTGCTGTATGGCTGTGAATCTTGGAATGTGAATGTTTAAATTAGGCCGAACTTGAAAGCAACAGAGATGTGGTTCCTGAGATGAATGTTGCGAAATCCTTGGACTGCCAGAGTAACTAACGACGACTGCTTGAAAGAGGCTACTGAAACTAGAACATTATATACAACAATAAGACAGAGTTAAACAGCTTCTTTGGTCATGTGATGAGAAGAGAGACATCGGAGAACATCATGACGACTGAAAAGATCGAGGGGAAGAGAGGCAGAGGCAGACCAAGAGAGATGATGCTGGATGGATTGAGATGGTGACATGGAGGAATATCATCAGCAGAGTTGATCCATAACACCAAAGACCGAGATCTGTGGAGAGACATGAACGCATACATCAGCTGGCAGGGCACTTGATGATGATGATGATGATGATGATGATGATGATGATGATGATGATGAGTTTCAACATTCCTTTACATAGCAAATTACGTCCGCAACAAAAAATAATATCGAAAGAACGAGAAAGAAAGAAAGAAAGAAAGAAAGAAAGAAAGAAAGAAAGAAAGAAAGATAGAAAGAAAGAAAGAAAGAAAGAAAGAAAGAATGAAAGAAAGAAAGAAAGAAAGAAAGAAAGAAAGAAAGAACGATATCTGAACTGACCTCTTTCATCTATATTGATTGTTCCTCGACCTATATCTGGAACATGCCTGATAGATACCATCACATCTTCAAGTTCTATAACGTTGCCCACGACATCCTCTTTATACCTGCGTTTATCTGTTACTCCATCCACACTGACACCCTCAGATTGTAGTGTTGGACTACATTGGCCGCCCTCAAAGTTAGATTGACAGGCTGCAATCACGTCTCCAAAAGAGCCACCACAAACATCATAATTTTCTTCATTATAATCATGGTATTTCTTTGCAGACTCAACCGTTTCAATCTCTGGTTGATCACGACAAGTATGTAATGAAATATGATTTTTCTTAGCATTGGTCCGCCCATTGGCAACTCCATTGGCAACTCCATTAGCAACTCCATTGGCAACTCCATTGGCAACTCCATTGGCAACTCCATTGGCAACACTTGCATCCTTGTCTTCCTCATCCACAAGAACGATTTGGGAGCGACCAATCCGAACAGACAGATCGCCATCTTCAGCATGTGTTTCTTTGGGTTCGAGTGTAGTTAAGACTTGCGGTAACGTGAGGACAACTGGTGTTATTCCTGTGCCTTCTGAATCAACAGTGTCTGTCTGCACTCCTTTAGTTTCCTTCACGCAACCTTCATTGCCATTGTTCTGCATCTTGTTTGGACTCTGATCTGTATATTGTCCATTGAAAACGCCAGATTCGTTGAACTCAGAAGACGATTTTGAATTCCTACCACACTGAGCACCACCATACGACAACCTGTCACCTGTATCTATCTGGATACTGACAAGGACACGATCTCTAGAAATACTAATAGCTACTGGACCTCTATTTGTCCGTATAAACTCATCTTTGTTACCTAGATCTCTTCTGCCAGTGTTGCTGCAATCAACATGGCTGGCGTTTTTCTGAATCACATTCTTGAAATTAATAACTA
This sequence comes from Cepaea hortensis, assembly GCA_963921405.1. Taxonomy (NCBI): domain Eukaryota; kingdom Metazoa; phylum Mollusca; class Gastropoda; order Stylommatophora; family Helicidae; genus Cepaea; species Cepaea hortensis. The sequence goes on along the minus strand of OY992888.1, from coordinate 73,296,766 downwards.
CATGTTTGCAGGATTCTTTCAACGTAAGAGCCACTTGATTGTCACACAATCTGATGGCAACATCAGAGTCCCCCCTTCTTTCCTTGCATCTGTTGCTATCAGGGCAGACATCTTTCAAAGCTGATAATTTCACTCTACCTTTGTGACTTCTTGATTCTGCTGCACTTTTTGTATCCACATCTCCAAGGTCAAATAATTGTTCTTTGTAGACTGGCATCCGGTAGCTTTCAGCAGGGCAACGTTTGGTCTTATTCGTCGATTCTCTAAAGCAGGCTTCTCCACTTTCAAGAAAAGTTATATCATGTTCACGTTGGCCAATCGTATTTGGTAGATCATTCACAAGTCCTCTTGCTGAGTTATAGAATGGAACTAAATATCTAGAGGGACAGGCTAGATCCGATTTTATATTACGAAGTGAGGAAGTAGTTGCATCCATCCTTCTATTGCAACAAGCACGCCCTGGAAGTTCTTCATGAAATTCTTTGCTGTCAGAAACATGATCCACATCGTAAGGAGCAACCGTTGCGCAATAAAAGAGTTCCAGCGGTGACATGGCTGTTGACGTCCAGTGATGTAGAGACATAACAGAAGAAGATATTTGTAGATTGTCTGTGCTGTGGATACCAGCATGCGGACCCAACTGGCTTGACTTGGATGTTGAAGGGCTCAAAATCGATTCTGGGTGGGAATCGAGAGAATGGGCGTAGTTGAGATGTTGTGGCTCTTCCATCTGTTGGAAGACAAATGAATGTTACAATCAAAACAATGTATTTCCTTAGTCAATTTACACAAAGACGACATAAATAACATATTGTAGGATTTCTTTCCAGGAATATTTCGCTGCATCTCGTCAATTACATCATCATCATCACCATCATCCAGTGCCGTCTTGAATGGCGTGGGCGATCATGCCTCTCCACAAATTAGGATCGCCAGTGTCATGGATCAACTCGTATGTTGACTCCTTTCTGTGCCATGACACAAGACTGTCAAGAATCTTCTCACGCTGTCTTCCTCTATCTCTCTTTCCGCAAATCTTTCCGGTTGTATCAATAAGGTATAGTTTTTGTCTTATAACAAGGCCAAAATATCGATGACCGCTTCTGTTTGTGAGCTGTCTTTGCGACTCAGCTTCCCTTTAACGTCCTGATTTCTCTTTTTAGGTATCCAATTAATTTTCATAATTCTTCTATAAAACCACATCACCAAGGCTTCCATGGATTTTTTCGTCTGTTTACTAATTGTACAGGATTCGCAGCCGTATGTTAAAACTGGTTCTATGTAACCTAGTCTATGTCAGCTGCATACTGAAGAATAAAACCACATCGATACCTACTCCATCTGTGAAGGAATTGTTGTCTACTTACACAAAACCAAATTTAAAAAAATAAAAAAAAAAAACCTTTATCAATTCCATTGTGAGTACCAAGCGACTTACATAGGTAGAACGAAAAGACAATTAGTAAATTGAGTGGTCAAACATATACCGGTGTGGATGGAACAGAGAGTTAATAATTATTTAGGAACCACAGTGCAGTCGGCAGGTCATAAAACGTTGAATTATGTCATCACAAAACATTTGCTGAGCATCAACCACATCATTAACAATCAGACGGCATTTCGTATACTGTATTCGACAGACAATAATCCATTTCTCAAATATATCGAAGTATTATATATTAGTCGATTCGAGCCGTAATCATGTAAACAAAAGGACTTCCTGCTAATTGTTTAACTTCCATGGATATAACGTTCTACATATCCGCGTAATGTTCGCGACGATGTACATCATATTTCAGCCGAAGTATCACTCATTGTTTCACATTACGTGATATATAACTCTGCGGGATGAACCTGATGAGATGCAGCGAAATATGCCAGGCGAGAAATGATGCAATATTTTATTTATCGCCTCTGTGTCCACATGAAAGTTTACTGAAATCTTACAGGGTGCCCGTAAACAAACAACAAGATTTTTAACATCCACAGTTTCTTCTGCTTCATTTTGTTCTCCTTTTCTGACAAGGATATATGTTGTCTTGAGTTCGCCTATAGCGAAACTGCGATATTTGAGCCTTGTGGGCGGCTTACTACACCTCAGTGTGAAAGAAGGACTTGGTCTATCTTCACTTTTCACCATACATTTCCTCTTCCTCCGCCTCCTCATTTTCTTCTTCTTCTTCTTCTTCTTCTTCTTCTTCTTCTTCTTCTTCTTCTTCTTCTTCTTCTTCTTCTTCTTCTTCTTCTTCTTCTTCTTCTTCTTCTTCTTCTTCTTCTTCTTCTTCTTCTTCTTCTTCTTCTTCTTCTTCTTCTTCTTCTTCTTCTTCTTGTTCTTCTTCTTCTTCTTCTTCTTCTTCTTCTTCTTCTTCTTCTTCTTGTTCTTCTTGTTCTTGTTCTTGTTCTTGTTCTTGTTCTTGTTCTTCTTTTTCTTCTTCTTCTTCTTCTTCTTCTTCTTCTTCTTCATCTTCTTCTTCTTCTTCTTCTTCTTCTTCTTCTTCTTCTTCTTCTTCTTCTTCTTCTTCTTCAAAAGCAGCAATCACACACCAGTAACAGCATAACAGCAGCAGCAACAACAGCACAACAGCAACAGAATTACAGACAATAATCACCACAACAACAAAAACATAACAAATGACAATGTTGAAAAAGATGCCACTGATCTCTGACCCATTGCATGTGATCCTGCGGCAGATCCTCAGTGAAGAGACTGATCAATCTGGGCTGACGTCGGATACCAAACATGGGCAGATTCTGTCTCTTAGGCTCTTTCTACGCGGCTTGTTAGCCATCTGGCCAGTCTGTGGACAAATCATATGACATTTACGAAACACACAACCGTGATCGCATAGTGATGAGAGTACTTGCCTGCCTTACAATTTGGTGCGAGTTCAAGTCTCGCCAGATTCAGACGATTTCTTCCCGATAAGCAAAGCTCTTAATTGGATCTTGATTTATGCAATATAGACGATAGACAAGTTTAAGAATTTTCTGGAAATTATCTTTTAGAAAAGACGATGAACCAACCTACCAACAAATTATTCGTCTAATCAAACATCCAACAACTCAACTAACCAATGAACTATCTATCTAACCAAACATGTAGCTACCTAAGCAACCAAGAAACCTTCTAATAAACCATCCAACAACGGACCTAAATATACAATATTAATCTAACGAGCTGCACAATCAACCAACCTACTAAGCAACCATCAATCAATCAGGTGCCGTCTCCACAATGGATCTCCAACTCTGTCTGTCTCCCGCCCTGACTGTACATTCTGTCAGATTGATGTTCGTCCATCTCTTGATGTTGTCTTCCCACTTGTATCGTTGTCTACCTCTTGCTCGCTTACCCTCAACCTTGCCCTCCAGAATGGTTTTTATAAGAGTGTTACGCAGATTCGCATGGTCGAATCGGTAAGAGCGCGTGTTCTTAAACATCCGGTGTGCTGATGCCGAGGTTAGCGGTTCAGCCCCTACACCGGACAGCTGGACTAAAATGTTGACCTGTCGTCCTTGACTTGGGGGCGTAAATTATAAGTACCTCTGAAGTCGGAGTGGGTTCGCCTGATGGCGAGGGACATTGCTAATAGGGAAAGCTAATCCACACGCAAAATTCAGTCCATCACTACTATAAAGGGTGTGTATGGACTACGCTTGAGATCAAAGCGAGCGAGCGCAAAAATAAAAAAATAAAAATAAATAAATAAATAAAAAACTAAAACAAAAACAAATAAGATTGTTATGTCTTTTAAGTTATCAGAAATATTTCACTTGCCTCTTTTTATTTATTTCTTTCATCAAATCTCCTTTTATTCCCAGTTTTTCTAGAACCTCTGTATTTGATTATTCCCCCCCCCCCCCATTCGTCAGTATATCCACACATCCAGGGCCTCTATTCGACTTTCTAGTTGATTGTTCAATGTCCTGGCTTCCGCGCCATATAGTAGTTTTGAATATACGTAATAGTTGACAATTCTCATTTATAATGCGTTGCTAATCTCTCTAGATGTTACTACTGATTTCATGCAGCTGAAAGCGTGTTTGGCCATTCCTATTCTCTTTGTGATTTATATTTTACTTCTGCCATCATCTGTTTGCATGTGCAAGATAGGAGAAACGTTTTACTTGTATCTAACTGTTTTCTCTGATGTTCATTGATGGCTGCAATGGTCGGTTAGATAGACGGAGGGTTGAGTGAATGGTTGGTTTGAAGGTTGGTTGGCCGGTTATCTGTATAGTTTCATGGTTGGGTAGATAGATTGTTGATCAGTTGACTAGAAGGTTGGTTGGTTGGTTGGTTGGTTGATTGGTTGTGTTGCTGCGTGGTTGGTTAGATAGATTGTTAGTCAATTGACATGTTGGCTAGAAGATTGGTTGGTTGGACTTTAATTAGAAGGTTGGTTGGTTGTGTAGCTGCATGTTGGTTGTGTCTGTCTTGGGCTCCGAAGGTTGTGGGATCGATTCCGGGAGGCATCCTTTGTCTTTACGAATGCATTTTGTCGGAGGCTCCTGAGGGTCGCCGCTGGAGCTACGCAGTTCTTGGTTTGTGCGACGCTTTCCGCGCTGCAGAAAGAGACTGAGCCATATGGGATAAAAACCTGGTGCAATGAAGTCAACCTTGTTGACTTTTAAGCGTCTTTTTCTCGACCATATCACGTGGCTAAGCCATCCAGGTATTCACTTCTCCGCCGCCCCCTTGTCCTCTTCCCCTCAATCTTGCCAGTTGTCACCAAGTTGTTTACTGTATAGAACATAAGATAGAATACACCAACCTTATCTCTCAATGTCAAACTTGGTCATTATCCAAATCACACTTACGCAAAATCATCGCCTGTGAGATGAGATGCTTGAGGAGAGCTGCCGACTTAACTATCCAAGACCGAATGAAAAATGATGTTATCAGACAGACAGTAAGATCAACATCTTGTGCCACATAAATTGAAAGACAGAAGATCAAATGGTTTGGTCAGTTATCAGTTATCAGTTATCAGTTGGCGTATCTTCGTTGCACTCCGTACATGTCTATAGGTGCTCAGATCATCCCCCCCCCCCCAGCATATGCATCAGCGTCCGGTGGCTAATAGTGCCAGTTCTGTGTTGGTTGACGAGGCACTTTGATTTCCCGATGTACCTCTCGCGTCTGACTGTGCCGATTCTTACTCCCAGGTCTTTCATCCAGGACAGCGATGTGGACTCACTGAAGTCAAAATCCTCTGTTCTCGCCAAATCTTTAAGGACGTTAATAACATCGGCACGATCCATGGGCTGGCCATCTACAGGGGGTGCAGAGCCAGCCAGTTTGTCAGTTCGTTCATTTCCCTCGACTCCCGCATGTCCCGGGACGAAGATGAAGGTGACTTTACGGACAACAGACTTCCGCAGTGATTCAGTCCACTGTCTACGTACAGATCCAGCTTCGACCTTCTGAATCATGCTCATTGAATCACTTAGTACACACACGTTGGTATAATGCTGTGATTCCAGCCATATGAAAGCCTGTGTAACTGCCATCACCTCCATCGTCATGCTGCTCGTGGTCATAGAGTGGGCACCCCTGGATTCTTGAACGGTTCGGCCCGCTGAACGGGCTGTAAATGCCCACGCACTTCTCTGCTGCTTTACAACAGATCCATCTGTTTAGATGAGTACTTCGGGGCTATCTGAGTGTTCATAGATGAGCGCGTTAACCTCTGCATTGACAGCGGCAGGGTTCTGCTCTCTGCACCGTCTGTCGAGTGTGATAATGCAGGAGAAAGTGCACTTAAAGGCTAGAGGCACCGGCACCCATTCCTTGCCGGGGTTGATACTGGTAAGACTGCAGACCTGTCTGACGACATCTTCCGCCCGACCCATCCATGATTTGCCCCTCTTTAGCCTGTCACCCTTTTCTCTGAATATAGCGTCATGCAGAGGGTGCTGCACATCTGTCCTTATTTTTAAGTATGCACGAGCTCTCCAGTTCTTGATCCTGTGTTCCATTGTCGGGAAGTCAAGGAGGTGTCTCATTGCTACACAGCTGGTGTCTCTCGTGCAGCCCAAAATGATGCGCATGGCTTCGTTTTGTACCTTTTCGAGTCTTCCAATCTGTGTAGGGCTGACAGTGAGGATGGCTAGGGCATACTCGATGCGTGAAAGTACAAGTCCTTGGAACAGAAGTATTAGCAGTCTTTGCTCGATATTGGCAGTCGCCATGACTCTCATTTGATCATCTCGTTAAAATGCAATACCATCAAGTATCAGCATTGATCCTAACATTAAAGAAGATCTCCTATGAGAGCAAGAGGACGCCCGATAAGAAAATGGATTGACGACACCAAAGACATTGTACAATCTCACGTAATGACACTATCCAGTGTCATCCAGTGGGCGCCGGAACGCCAATTATTCCTTCCCACGCGGCTAGACTGCAAAAGTGGAAGATGATAATAAGTAAAAAAAAAAAAAAATAGAAATAAGGGAGATAAACTAACTTTTTGATGATGAAAACATCATACACAGTTATGTCCCCTGTACATAATCTCAAATCTGGTTAGAGTATATTTCACTCACATATCTGTAGAAGCACTAGCGAAGTTGAAAGAGAACTGCCTGATAATGTCAATGTCGGAATGGGGTTCTTCTCCTGGACTGGTCAAATATTAAAGTGAGGGCAAGATTGGCCACCTACCCATCATTTGTTCTCTAATCTCTGGTCTACAAATGTGATGGCGCTACCACAGATCCCTACCATGAAACTTATTCGGGACAATTTATTTTAAAATTGTTATTATAGGTCAATAGATGTTGTGGGTACAAGGTCCGCATTGTCAATAATCAGACGTTTTGAAGTGACTAGATGCTAAGGGTACAGAGTCCACATTGTGAGTAGTCAGAGGTCTTTAGGTCACTAGATGTTGGGGGTATAAGGTCCGCTTTGAGAGTAGTCAGAGGTAATTGGATCGATAGAGTAATGGGCATCATTCTCATGCAGCATTCAATTACATACAAGTTACAACACCAATATGTTACTTCATGGGTTACCACACATATCTGTTACTTCATGGGTTACCACACATATCTGTTACTTCATTTTATACCACACAGATCTGTTACTTCATTTTATACCACACACATCTGTTACTTCATTTTATACCACACACATCTGTTACTTCATGGGATACCATACAGATCTGTTACTTCATTTTATACTACACAGATCTGTTACTTCATTTTATACCACACAGATCTGTTACTTCATTTTATACCACACAGATCTGTTACTTCATTTTATACCACACAGATCTGTTACTTCATTTTATACCACACAGATCTGTTACTTCATGGGATACCACACATATATGTTACTTCATTTTATACCACACAGATCTGTTACTTCATTTTATACCACACAGATCTGTTACTTCATTTTATACCACACAGATCTGTTACTTCATTTTATACCACACAGATCTGTTACTTCATTTTATACCACACAGATCTGTTACTTCATTTTATACCACACAGATCTGTTACTTCATTTTATACCACACAGATCTGTTACTTCATTTTATACCACACAGATCTGTTACTTCATTTTATACCACACAGATCTGTTACTTCATTTTATACCACACAGATCTGTTACTTCATGGGATACCACACATATCTGTTACTTCATTTTATACCACACAGATCTGTTACTTCATTTTATACCACACAGATCTGTTACTTCATGGGATACCACACAGATCTGTTACTTCATGGGATACCACACAGATCTGTTACTTCATGGGATACCACACAGATCTGTTACTTCATGGGTCATTTTCTTAATGGGATGTAACACAGACATCAGTCCATTGCACAAGAAGTAGTAACACGTGTATGGACTACGGTTGAGTTCAAAGCGAGCGAGCGAACGCAACAACAACAACAACAACAACAACAACAACTACATCAACAACAACAACACCAACAACAACGGATGAGTTACCTATTTGAGGACCACAGAGACAAATGAGCAGACAGAGTGGTGACATATGCTCAGACAGAGTGGTGACATATGCTCAGACAGACGGAGAGACCTGCAGAAAGACCGAGATAGAGACATACTGACGAACACACAAATAGACTGATCGACTGAGCGAGCAGCTTGGGTATCGACTGAACAGCCCATAGAGCTACAGTTGTAGTGAGGGACAACGGACGGACGGACAGATCGACAGACCGATCGATCAACCAACCTAACTATCGATAGACCGACAGCTCGAGCGATGCCGGACAGACAGACAGACAGACAGACAGACAGACAGACAGACAGACAGATCGACCTACCTACTGATCGACCGACGGTCTGACAGACCGACCGATCAACTTTTTTTTTGGGGGGGGGGGGTGGGGGGGGGCGCTCACTCGCTTTGAACTCAAGCGTAGTCCATACACACTATTTACAGTAGCGATGGACTGAATTTTGCGTGTGGATTAGCTTTCCCTATTAACAGTGTCCCTCGCATCAGGCGAACACACTCCGTCTTCAGAGGTAAACGACCAACTGATCGACTAACAGTTCGAGTGACACCAGATGAACAGACACACAGACAGATAAACAAACAGACAGATAGACAGGCTGTTTAAAGATGGATGGATGGATGGGTGGGTGGGTGGGTGGGTGGGTTGGTGGATGGATGAATGGATGGATGGATACATAACTGGTCTGCGCGAACGGCAGAGACTTACCCTTGCTACTGAAATGAACCTGCTTGTAACATCCAGTATTCAAAGACGCGCTCTTGCTCCGACCAACAGACTACATCAATGTTTTCGTTGCCACTTCCGTAGTCGGCCATTGTGAGAGAAGTACGCCACAAACTGCGATGACGTCATGAAATGTGCTGTAATATTTGAGTAATTGCTGAAAACACATTGATTGATTGATTGATTGATTGATTGATTTAGGAACCGACATCACAGCATTCGGGACATTCCCATAAGCGCTCCGTCCCCATCCTCAGCAACCAGCGAAGAGTTCCAACACTAATAGTTCCAGTAGCAATCTGATTATATGTCCGTCTCGCCTTTCCTCTGAGCGTCGAGCGTCGGCCAGATCCCCTCGTCACTCCTCGCTGCCTCATTCTAACCAGACTATGGTGATCCTTTTGCTCCTCCGATGTGTACACGTGCTCCCAAAAGGCCGCAACCACATCTGCCTTGTCATGCATCAATACTCCACCAAGTTCTTCCGAGCCAGTGTCAAGGTCTCACATCCGAGGTTGCGACGCGTTGTCTGTACCAACGCCAGACAACATAACAACACGCAACCCTGAGTGATGTTAAACACTGCAGAGAGAACGCGGCGTCTTCGACGACGCCCGGATAAACAGCCAAGCACAGCAATTGGGCGAAGATTAAACGACCGCTGGTCAGCAGTACACCCCGTGAACCGTGCAGGGGTCACACTAGCTGACGTGAGCGCCGACTGGCGTGTAGCGTGTAGAACGCCAGAACTGGCAGACGGATTTAGGTGTTTGAATGGACAGGTCGCATGGGTATGCGAGGAATGTTTGAATCTGCATTGAGAGCTAGCCTGTACGACAGTGGGAGACTGATTCGAACGCTTGAATAGTTTGACTTGTAAGTGAGATGTTTATTGCTTGCATGTATTATTATGTATTGTAGTGATATTGTTCATGCAGTAATGATTGCTATGGATTGTCATTGCGCGATGTTTGTGCGATAATAAATGCAGCGCGTAAATAAAGCGTGTGAATAATCTTCTTCTTCTTCTTCTTCAGCGTTCCGAGCCATTGAGGTTCTTTGCTGCAAATACAATCCGTCTCCATTCGTCTCTCTGGTGGACCTTCTCTTGCCAGTATGAATAATACTTTCGGATATTCACTTCGTGTGATTTGATAGTTTGATATTGCTTCACACTTGCCAGAAAACGAGCTACTTGTCTTGCTCTACGCAAGACTCTGACAGCCAGCCAATCTGTCCGTCTGTTCATTCCCTAGCACACCGGCATGCCCAGGAGAAAACACATCCCTCCAACAAGGCACTGTTATCGTTATGAGGAGCTTGGTTCTAATCTAGATGTAATCACTTTAGCTTTCAGTGTTTATATTGTCTAGTTTGCCTTCTAATATGTACTCTTTATCTCTACATTTATGAGAGTCGAGATCTCATCATATCTTGTTCCTCTTGTACCTTCATGTCTGTGGGACCAGGTGGAGAATGCAGGGGAATAGAGTGAGAACCCGTATGTGAAAAGAATGATATTGATGGGCGGGGGGGGGGGGGAGGGGGGATTAACAGGGGTTCCTCAAAACTGAGAGGGAAGGCCGGGAGAACTTTTAAACAGATAGTGCTGGGAACGATTCAGGATCGTTCGCTAGATTTTCTCAGTATGATGCAAGTCTTCGAAATGCCGCCCTTTACGTGTTTTTTATTTCTTTAAAAATATTGCCCCTTTATGAAACCCCATTACGGTGCAGCCTAATGCGGCCACCTCTCTCTCTCTCTCTCTCTCTCTCTCTCTCTCTCTCTCTCTCTCTCTCTATCACAGCACGCACGGCCCTGGTACGATTACCAGTATGACTCTTCACTAGCTGTTGAACGAGGGGAGAGAGCTCGCATGGGAATGTACTGAGTGCAGTGATGTCGGTTCTTAACTCAACTCAACATTGTACATTCTGGTGTCGATGTGAAGCATAAACAGCGGGAGAGTGCCCGTTTATGGGCTTCGTGCATTGTGATTCCCATGGACACTGCTATTCCCTTTGTCCATTGTTCAAGTTGTCGGCCTTTTCTTCTGATTCCATGTGGTCTGTACATCATTGCTTGTTTGGGTATACTGTTAGTAGTACCGAGATATATGTATGGATTTGTGTCTTATGGTATTATGTGCGTGCGCTTGTACGAGGAAGTCTCAAATGAAAACCGTAAAAGTGTGATAGAATTTACAATAACCTTGCTATTGCCTCGTAACCTGTCAATATTGTTGTAAAATATGTAAAGAGTATTAATCATGTGACATCACGGTGCAGTCGAACATAATTACTGTTTAAAGATGGCCGCCCACTTTTGACATGCACCAACGAGGATCAGCGTTCTTTTATCCGTGTTTTGATCAGTGAAGGTGTGAAACCTGTAAAAAAAAATCGGTGAATGAAGGTCCAGTATGGTGATGCCTGCCTGTCAGTCCAGCAAGTGTATGAGTGGAGTAGGAAGTTTCAAAATGGCGTGACTCTGTGACAAACTGTTAACGATCAGGCCAGACACACCGAGTAGTGACCTCAGGGTGGTTACACACGCGTCCCATGGAATTCTTATCAACAGGAATCCAAGCACTTTATCGGCGAAGGAGGATTTGCAATGAACACAGTGGTGACTACAACGAAAATTGATACATTTGTTCTTTACTTGTTCTTTAACGACCAATCCATACTCCCGGGGGTTATATAGCGAGTATCGCTAACGACAAATCCATACTCCGGGGTGATATGGCGAGTATAGCTAACGACCAATCCATACTCCCTGGGTGATATGGCGAGTATCGCTAACGACCAATCCATACTCCCTGGGTGATATGGCGAGTATCGCTAACGACCAATCCATACTCCCTGAGTGATATGGAGTGTACCACTAACGACCAATCCATACTCCCGGGGTGATATGGCGAGTATCGCTAACGACCAATCCATACTCCCGGGGTGATATGGCAAGTATGGCTAACGACCAATCCGTACTCCCGTAGTGTTATGTCCAATATCGCAATGCACGCCTTCACTTTCTCAAACATTTGCTGGTACACAAGCCATACTTGGTCGACTCAGGTAAATTAGTTACATATCCTTTACAGGATGTCGCAGTCAACTCCAGCATTGTTTGGCTGTTTGTGATCGCTGGGCAAGTTTACATTCAGTTGTTTCCCATTGCTTCTTGAACGGGCCGGTACTCATACCTTTGTATTGAAACCAACGCAAGGCGGTCTGCTTTCAAATCGCCCGCAGCTGTGTTTCGAACGCGGTATGCGGGGATTACAAATTTTGACTGTAACACCTTACTTAGCCACAGAGACGGATTCTTCTCATAAAAATAAAATTGATATTGACAGACAAGGCATCTAGAATGATCTTACTGGATCTCAGTTGCCACAGACACAATCTCAATGATGACACATATCCATCGGTTCTTGGCTGTTCTCTTTCTGTTCTTTGCGCTTTGCTTTTAGCACTTTGTGCGTGGACATACCGTCTCGCTGAAATTAACATTATACACAGGTATTTTTTAATTATGTTTGTCTCCACTATTGTCACGCAACTTAAAATGAACATAGGAGAAGTGGTAAATATCTAGCAAAAGGGGGTTTGGGGGAATGAGACGAGGAAGAATTGTTGCTTGAAAGAAGCAGGTTCGCTCCTACATTTCTTCCTCTTATTCCATCTTCCTCCAGCTCTATCCTTCCTCCTATTCCTACTTCCGCTCCTCCTCTTTCTTCTTCATTTTTCCTCCCGTCCCATCTTTTCTCCTAATCTTCCTCATCATCCCCTCCCACTCCTCCTCATCTTCTTCATTTTATTTTTCCTCCTGCTTTCCCATTTTCCTTCTTTTCTTCCTCCTCTTTCTTCTACATACTCTCCATTTTTTCGCATCCTACTCCTAGTCCCTCTCCATCTATCTCCTTCTTCTCCTCCTCCTGCTTCTTCTTCTTCTTCTTCTTCTTCTTCTTCTTCTTCTTCTTCTTCTTCTTCTTCTTCTTCTTCTTCTTCTTCTTCTTCTTCTTCTTCTTCTTCTTCTTCTTCTTCTTCTTCTTCTTCTTCTTCTCTTCTTCTTCTTCTTCTTCTTCTTCTTCTTCTTCGTCTTCGTCTTCTTCTTCTTCTTCTTCTTCTTCTTGTCTCTTCGTCTTCTTCTTCTTCTTCTTCTTCTTCTTCTTCTTCTTCTTCTTCTTCTTCTTCTTCTTCTTCTTCTTCTCTTCTTCTTCTTCTTCTTCTTCTTCTTCTTCTTCTTCTTCTTCTTCTTCTTCTTCTTCTTCTTCTTCTTCTTCTTCTTCTTCTTCTTCTTCTTCTTCTTCTTCTTCTTCTTCTTCTTCTTCTTCTTCTTCTTCTTCTTCTTCTTCTTCTTCTTCTTCTTCTTCTTCTTCTTCTTCTCTTACTCCCTCTTTTCCACATTCTCCCCCTTCTTATTCTCTTTCCTCTTCCTCCTACTTCTTCTTTCCCATCCTTCTCCTACTCCTCCCCCTCCTTATTGTTCTTTCCAATCCTCCTCCTCCTCATCATCTTCTTCATATTTTTCTTCTGACTTGCATACTTTCGTCAGGTATTGTGTTGTTGTGTACTGCATAATTCGTTATGCTTGTCTACAGAGAGCTTCAACATTTGCATCTTTCGGTCGACACATCTAACCTATTCCCGGCATGCAACTGGATAGTCTCCAATGACATCCGGCTGTCTGAGAAAAGCAGCACCATCTTCTAACAGGAGTTCAGCATGGTCAAATATACCAGAACTCTTGCTATTACACTTCCGGTGTGCCGATACCGAGGTAGCAGGTTCAGTCTCTACACCGGTCAGTTGCATTAAAATGTCGACTTTCTCGTCCTTGACTTGGGTATGTAAATTACAAGTACATCTGAATTCGGAGAGGGGTCCACCTGATGGCCAGGGAAATTGGTAACAGGGAGAGCTAATTGTCAAGATGTTGACACTAATCCACACGCAAAAATCAGTCCAGTGTACCTGAAGTAGTAGCACGCTCATGGACTGCGCTTGAGGTCATAGCGAGCGAACGCATAAAAATGTCTTGACAATCGAATGTGATGTGGATGATGTCTTAAGACAGGCATCCTTACCTTAGCCTGCGGAACCTGTTCCTGGTGATCACAATGCAACATCTGCAGTAGAACCAGGTGCTTCCGATATATGAGAACTTCAAGGTCATTCAGAGCTTTAATATGATTCCTTACGTTGGGAGATTCCACAAAATTACATTAATTTTAAAATTTTAAAAAAAAAGCAATTGTTACAACAATTTTGAATACAATTTTCATCAATACACCAATGTTTCAACACCTGAAGCCATGGAAGCACAGTGAATGGCGCGTGTGAATGCAAACTCGAATTATGTGTTCGAATCTTCGTGGTTAACCGCCCACTGTCAATCAGATTAAAATCAGTACCAGAAATTATTTTGGAAAATAAAGGTGGCCAGCGTTATATTGACCAAAGCACACAACAGGCACATATTAAGAAAAAAATTGTTTGCATATCCTTTACAGGGCATTGCTGTCAACATCAGCATTTTTCAGCTGATTGTTGATTTCTTGGCAAGATTACGCTCAATAGTTTGCCATTGCTTTCTGAGCGGCCGGCTCATATACGTAAGTTACCGACGCGATTCTAACTACTGCTGATTCTCACCGTCGTCACGTTACCTACGAGAGTATACGAGATTACGGAGACAGGTCGCTAAGCTCTAGGCCAGGAAGACGGCAGGCACATATTAGTCTATACAATTATAGGGTTTAGACAAGGCGCAATAGGGTTCGTTAGCTTTGACTTGTACGTGTCCTACCTAGAAAAAAATACATTCAAAATTATAGGACCAGTGACCATCCACGCTTATCGGCATGGCGCAAGATGATGACCTAGAAACGTGACCTTTACATGTTGACTTTACCATCTATGAAATATTGCTCCAGGCACGGTGAAAGGTTATTTAATTGCACTTAAAGACAATATTACAAATGTATTCCAACAATAATGAAAGTATACTTGGGCAGTAGATTAAACCAGGAGAAAGGGATTCGGATATAGAATATAGAATATAGACTGAACACATCTCACTCAAACATTCTAGGTTCGATTTGTGATGAAGATATTACATAGCTGGGAATCCCAACAAAGTAAAGACCCAGACAGTCAATCGTTTCACCAAAATCTTTATCGAGGAAGATTAAAATTGACAACAAGAATCGTTATTATAATGTTCAAAATGGATTATAAATTTAATTGATATACCTACATAGGCACTAACTAAATAACAAAAGATAAGACTCACTACTTGTGGAAAGTTGTCTGAGGAAAGCAGCGCACAAGTCAAGAAGAGACCATAATAGAAACGAGGACATCTATAAAATAGTTACAACAACACCAGTTGATAAATTCATTGATAGACAAAGACTTATCTAGTTCGGCCTCCTAATGAGAATGAACCAAATGTCGCAAGCGGCCATCCCACTGTAGAATACCTGGAAACGACAGAGCTGATCGATTGGCTAAGGAAGGAGCAAAAGAAGAACAGCCTGATGTCCCCGTTACATACCACCAAAAGAAAAGAATGATCAAATCTGTCAGAAAGCCACACACACACACAAAAAAGACAAACAAATCTGCTCAAGACGACTACCGCGTTATGGATAGACCAGAACAAGTCATTATTCTGCGCCTCAGAACAGGACACAATAGATTACGCAACCACATGTAGAAACAATTCAAGATTGGTGAATCAGCCGTGTGCACATGTGGATTGGGGTCGCAGACAGCAGAGCACATACTCCAAGACTGCCCAAATTACAACGTGTCTAGGCAACCTAGAGAGACGGACAGTGGAAGATAAACTCTATGGGCCGCTGAGTGAACTAAAAAAGACAGTTAAATTCATACAAGAGACAATATTGCAGTTATAGACATATTTCAAGCGAATGAAAGAAGAAGAAGAAATCGCAAGCGGCAAGAGCATACAACATGAAAATGGAAACACCAAGAAGCAGGGGAAGGCAACAAACAAAACGGATCGACGGAGTATTTAACACCTTAATAACCCACAACATCTAAGCGACCGAGGGAGCTCTGGTTCAGGAAACCAACCATCAAATGCTGTCTATTGAAGATATGACTCCATTGCCACATGGTTTTGTGTCATCAAGCATAATTTCGTTCCGTCAGCCACTCTCTCGTCAACTACAATTATTTCCATTTGTCGTGATGTGCTCGAGTGCAGCGTTTCTCGATGTTTGTTTGTTGTTTTCTCATAGTTGTAATTGCTGTTCTGTATGCCAGCCTTAGTCATGTGTGATTGAGCTACCGTATGTAGGCGGTGCCACCTCCTTTCTGTTAGAATGTTGGGCGGCGCTTATCAAACCCGACGCCCCAAAATATGTCAATGGCTTTGAGTGGAGGAGCCCAAATGGTCATATAATGGTGGCGAGAGATTGCAGCCTAAGGACTAAATGACATGGCAGGCCAGACCTGGCCCAAAGCCTTGGTTGGCAACAGGTCTAGGATCGAAGCTCCGAGAAGCGGACAGTTAGAGCATTGCTTTGCTAATCCGGCAGCTTCTGCAGCTGGTCTTGTTCCAGACGTATTGGTGTTACCTTTCCTCTGAAGAAAACTAGGCAGGCCGAGAGAAGGATCATACTGCATGGACAACACGGTAAATTACCAGTTATGATTACTTGTTGCTTGTGCCTTAAAACAATAGGAATTTCGTCAGATTCTCATCATTGTGTCTATAACACACACACACACACACACACACACACACACACACACTGAATCTCTCTCTCTCTCACACTGACTCTCTCTCTCTCTCACACACACACACACACTCTCTCTCTCTCTCACACACAAACACTGACTCTCTCTCTCTCTCACACACACTGACTCTCTCTCCCACACACACACACTGACTCTCTCTCTCTCACGCACACACACTGACGCTCTCTCTCTCTTTCACACACACACACACACACTTACTCTCTCTCTCTCCCACACACACACACTGACTCTCTCTCTCACACACACACACACACACCGACACAATCACAGTACCTGACAAGGTCCAGTGTGTACTTAGCGTAGGCCTGTGTGTGTATGTGTTGGTATTTCTTGTAGCATGTTGGTTCTAGGATACGGAGATGAGAGCTCTCACTATTGGACATTGCTGTGAATTCAGGTCAAAATATCAGCAATGTTAGTTAGTTAGTTAGTTAGTTAGTTAGTTAGCTAGCTAGCTAGTTAGTTAGTTAGTTAGTTAGTTAGTTAGTTAGTCAGTTAGTTAGTTAGTTAGTTAGTAAGCTAGTTAACTAATTAGTTAGTTAGTTAATTAGTTAGTTAGTTAGCTAGTTAACTAATTAGTTAATTAGTTAGTAAGTAAGCTAGTTAGTTAGTTAGACAGTTAGTTAGTTAATAAGCTACTTAACTAGATTGTTAGTTAATTAGTTAGTAAACTAGTTAATTTGTTAGTTAGCTAGTTAGTTAGTCAGTTAGTTAGTGAGTAAGCTACTTAACTAGTAAGTTAGTTAGCTAGTTAATTAGTTAGTTAGTCAGTCAGTCAGCCTGTTAGTTAGTTAGTTAGTTAGTTAGTTAGTTAGTTAGTTAGTTAGTTAGCTAGTTAGTCAGTCAGCCTGTTAGTTATTTAGTGAGTCAGTCAGTCAGCCTGTTAGTTGGTTTGCTAGTTAGCTAGCTAGCTAGTTAGTTAGCAGTGGCGTGCAGACGGTTGTGCGGGGGGTGCGATGGCCCGGGGCATCCAGCCGGGAGGGGGGCATCCAGTTAGGGAGAGGGGGCAGCACAGTGCAGTCGGAGGGGAGGGGGAATGAATGAGGTAAAGAACAATTTAGGGTCATCCAATCAAGGGATTGACCCCGGGCATCAAAATAACCTCTGCACGCCACTGTTAGTTAGTTAGCTAGTTAGTTAATCAAACGTTCATCCTCACTATACATGGATCTATTACTCCATAAGTGCCCAGACCCCTCCTTGTATCCCCCTCAGCGTGTAGCGCCAGACGACTCTATTTATGTGTCGGTTAACTGTTCTTCTTTGACTTCCAGCAAGACGCTCTTGTTTAGCTAGAACTCCTGTTGACTTGATGTTCTCGCAGTCTGATCACATACACAGAATCGCATGAGGACACTGTCATTTACTGCCAATATAGTACCTTGCGGTGTATGGCAAAGGGGTCTTTGAGCCTGAGGAATAAATGCCGCCTGGCTAGTGCAGTCGCCGCGAACTGTGCAGGTTAGGATTTTCTTTTTGCCCCCGACAGAAAAAAAATCCCGCACCTTACCGGGGATCGAACACGGGTCTCCCGAATGAGAGTCCGACGTTCTATCCACTCGGCCAGCCCAATCTTTAAAAACTCCTACCCACGAGGGGATTTGATCATATTCCTACCAGCCCGGTCACAAGCGTGCTCACAAAAGACACTTCACATATGTGGAGAGGCATATTAATGTAACCGGCCACCTCAGCTCATATAGGATGCCTGGACATTAGGCTTATGTTGGTGCTGGTGCCATTCATGGGCTTTAGGTATTTAAATGTCACAGACTGCGGCAACTGGACAGAGAATTAGAGGAGTGCAGACGTCAACTCGGTCACGTCAATACGTGTCTGTCCGCGCTCCCTAATGTTCCTAGAGATAAAATGTATAGTCAACAGAAGAGAAATAATTCTGGAATTAACAAATACAAACAGGAAAAATAAAGTAAATATCTATAGAAGCGTAATATGTATAATGTGAGATGGTTCGGTCATAAATAAGAATGTAAGGAGAAATTGTGATTTATGAGACAATGCAGAGGTAGAAAAAGGAGGTGGAGGAGGAGGAGGGAATGAGGTAGAGAAGGAGGAGAGAAGAAGACAAAGACGAAGACAAAGACGAAGACGAAGACGAAGAAGAAGAAGAAGAAGAAGAAGAAGAAGAAGAAGAAGAAGAAGAAGAAGAAGAAGAAGAAGAAGAAGAAGAAGAAGAAGAAGAAGAAGAAGAAGAAGAAGAAGAAGAAGAAGAAGAAGAAAGAAGAAGAAGAAGAAGAAGAAGAAGAAGAAGAAGAAGAAGAAGAAGAAGAAGAAGAAGAGAAGAAGGAAGAAGAAGAAGAAGAAGAAGAAGAAGGAAGAAGAAGAAGAAGAAGAAGAAGAAGAAGAAGAAGAAGAAGAAGAAGAAGAAGAAGAAGAAGAAGAAGAAGAAGAAGAAGAAGAAGAAGAAGAAGAAGAAGAAGAAGAAGAAGAAGAAGAAGAAGAAGAAGAAGAAGAAGAAGAAGAAGAAGAAGAAGAAGAAGAAGAAGAAGAAGAAGAAGAAGAAGAAGAAGAAGAAGAAGAAGAAGAAGAAGAAGAAGAAGAAAGAAGAAGAAGAAGAAGAAGAAGAAGAAGAAGAAGAAGAAGAAGAAGAAGAAGAAGAAGAAGAAGAAGAAGAAGAAGAAGGTATCCGATCCACTGCCCAAGTGATCAGTCGGACGTGTGATATCATCAGATACCAGTGGTTCTTTGGAAAGTTCCCACCCCAATACAAGGATCGAAAAGGCTACCTTCTGAGCTTGAGGCGACACGGTAACCTCTCAGCCGCGGCGTCCCCAACTGACCTGTTAGATGGCAGACAGTGGTCAGCGCAAAACGGGCTCCTGTCACTTCCTGTCTGAGCGCGGACAGACACGTATTGACGTGACCGAGTTGACGTCTGCACTCCTCCAATTCTCTGGCTAGTTGCCGCAGATCACGCTGTAAGCGACCAGTCATCCTGTACACGGGTCATGGCAGGAGAGACAGAATAGAACACTCAGCTCTGGTTCAATGGCTTGGTGACAGACAGACAGACAGACAGACAGACAGGCAGGCAGGCAGGCAGACAGACAGGTAAGCAGGCAGGCAGGCAGGCAGGCAGGCAGGCAGACAGGCAGGCAGGCAGGCAGACAGACAGACAGACAGACAGACAGACAGACTTAAAGTCGCTTAAAAGTTGACATATCGACTTCATTACACCAGGTTTTTATCCCATATGGCACAGTTTCTTTCCGCAGCGAACAGTCGAAAGCGTCGCACAAAGAACGAACTCCGACGACCCCCAGGATGAACAGACGAAATTACAGAAAGCTAACAGTACATACCTCCGTGGCAAAGGCGATATAGACGCACTTCGTAATTCCGCTTACCTGCATTCGAAACACATTTGCGACCTATTTGGCAGCAGACTGTAATGGTATGGGAGCAGGTCGTTCAGAAAGCAATGGCAAACTGCGGAACGTAAATTTGCGAAGAAATCAACAACAGCAGTGCTGGTGTTAACAGCGATGTCCTGTAAATAAGATATTTTAAAAAAAACATAGTATAAACACAACAAAATTAAGTTATATTGACATCAGACAAACAGATAGCCAGACATTCAGCTAGACAGCCAGCCAGCCAGGCATTCAGGCAGTTAGGAAGGTACGTAGGTAGGTAGGTAGGTATGTAGGTAGGTAAGTAGATAGGTATGTATGTATGTAGGTAGGTAGGTAGGTAGGTAGGTAGGTAGGCAGGTATGTAGATAGGTAGGTAGGTAGGTAGACAGGTAGCATGTAGATAGAGAGACACTTGGAGTCAAGGACCCAGGACGTGAAATTATATCACATTCATATCGTCTTTAAGCACAAATGACTTCCAGCAACATATTTTGGCAATGGATATTTTTGTTCATTATCGTGTTATATAAATGATTGTTCACCTTTTTGTTCATCATTTGTATGAATATTACCAGTCATTACTATACATTACTTAAATGATTGTTCACTTTTTTGCTATGGATATAACCACTCGTTCGACCAGTGGAAGTCAATAAGTAAGTTACAATTGGCTGTAGAAAAATAACTAAATATGATAACAACTTGAAACCAGTTTATTTTTGTACATACATCGTCCCTTTATTTCTCATCATAATTGCCACCAACATTGATGACTCTAATAAAACAATGAAGCATATGACATTAGGGTAGGTATGTAGGTAGGTAGTTAGGTATGTTGGTAGGTAGGCAGGTATGTAGGTAGGTAGGTAGGTAGGAAGGTAGGAAGGTAGGTAGGTAGGTAGTAGGTAGGTAGGTAGGAAGGTAGGTAAATAGGTAGGTAGGTATGTAAACTAATCATTTACGACTACAACGACAAGGGACATAACACGACAATTCATAAGAGCAATGGACGATACCCAAGCGAAAGAATAGAATATAATCATAGTGACATAAAATTGAACAATAAAGTAGCATTATAAGCAGCTTAAATATGTTACTACAAGACCATTTAATGCAAATAAATCCGTTGTAAGTTATTATCGAATTCAAAATATCAACAAAAATTACTAGTAAAGTTTAAGGAATATTTTTATTTTATAAACCTAAATTTGAATTATTCATATTTATTAATAAGTCATAACTTTGTAATACTTTCTGCATATAATATAATTTTTTAATACAATTTTTGAAGGGTACATTGCCTTGTAAATTATACATTGCTTTGTATGAAATAAACTTTGGGGGAAAAAAATCATTTTTTTAACAGATTCCCCAAATCCGTTGTAATGGGGTTCCTATACGTTCCAGATAGTGTAAGGCAGCATTAATAGACTGCATGTTGATGATTGTAAGGGCGACTAGCTCATTACCCCATGTGAACATGTAGGATAGTCGTGGTTGTTGAGGGGCGGCAGCGTGGTAACAGGTGTTTGGCGGGCTGGAGGCGTCGAGCTCTCACCGTCAGACAGGCTCTTGGTTGAGCGTCCCCTTTTCCTACTGACCAGCTGGAAACCGTCTTCATCCTCCTTACTATGTTGATCTGTCTGGGAGTTCGAGGTGACTTTTTGTGCCAGTCTAGGTCCCTTCTGGGTTTGTACTTTGGCCGGACATTTATTATTCCAGTGGGAGTCTTTCCCACAGGTTGATTTTATAAGCAATTTTACAGTCTGTAGTTTGCCACTGCTTTCTGAACGAGAAGTCAACATTTCAGACCAACTTAAATGCTAGTGTAGGGATTGAATGCCCTGCCTCGCCATCAGCGCACTAGAAGGTCAGAGCGATCACTTTTATCCTGTCGACCATGTAGAATTCTGTGTCAAACCTGGGGCAACCTGTATTTGTAAATAATTATTTTATCATTCAAGCATGACATTATGTATTGAAGCTCTTCTGCCAACATAATCGTATGCCATGCTGTTAGGTGGTAATGTTTTGAAACATGTGCCATGCTGACAGACAATGATGGTTCGCAAACTCACACGATCGCCAGTGGCTTGGATTACATCAAGTTTGCCCGCTGTCACTAAGTTTTCAAGTTATCATGCACAAAATATTAATAATTAATTTATAATATTCACTGCTACTGAATTTATTATTACTTGATTTCTTTCTTACACAAATAAAAAGTTTATTACTAACTGATCAGTACCATATGTATGTATACACATAAGTAATAAATTTGTTAATATGTTCAATTACTTTAGCTGTTATGCTACTAATTCTTGTCTTGTATACAGAATGGCTAAATTTATTAAAAATTCATCAATAACATTGTTACGTTTATGAGCTATTGCAAATTTATAACAAATGCGGAATTAACTTGCTCCTAATTTAATTGTATATGTTATGTAAATTTAATCCTGTTTGTCAAAAGCCATAATTAAGATGATAATATTTTTCTAAACTAATATTTAAAAAAAATACCCACACACAAAACTATACGCCAACCAAAAATCATACCAACCCACTGAGAAATTGAAAACATCACAAACTGTGAACATCTTGGCTTCACAATCAACAACAATGGGGACTGTTCACAAGAAGTCAGACATAAACTGGCCATAGCCATACAGGGATAAACGATAATAAGAGCCTATGGCACAACACCAGCAAACACATGCAAGTAAACTGTGTTAGAACAAGCACAGAGCTTGACATCTGACAATCGTTACATGGCTTGTCAAGGTTTTCTTTTCTCAAAGTGATTTTGGTGTTTTCAAAATTGTGTTGGGGATATACCACAATTTACATATAGACATGCACGAACACATAATTTTAAATATTTGCAGACAGTAGTAGACAGTAGTTGCTGTAGTAGACATCGTGGTAACTGTAGTAGTAGCAGTTGTAAAGGTAAAAAGTGAAGTACCCTGCTTTTCCATTTCTTGAGGCACTGAGTATATGGTGAAAGAAAACGCCACATTTTTGTAAAACAATTGGCACTCAATGGGTGATGTGGTCAATAGCGCACACTTCGCCTTTACTTTCCAGAACGTTTCATGGTGCTTATTTTCTGCTGAGTCAATCCGGGAGCAATAGTGGGGACTCAATTTCATGATCTACGGGCTAATCATTCGCTATCGACGGTCTGTGCACTTGGTAAGCGAAATTTAAGGGGAAACAAATACCACTTTTTCAAGGGAACATAATAATCATTTTATTCTTTGCAAGGGACATAACTCGTCAACATTTTTCTAAAAAAGCAATTAGTTATATTAATTGTTAAATTTTTAATATAATGACACAATCTATTCACAGTTAACACAAAAATTTGACATCCTAAAGAGTGAAAGAGGTTTAATGCTAAAATGAATAAAATGTACTTGCTAATGCACTATATACAATGTGTCAACACTGCAAGCTCCTTGCACGATGTTAACGACCATCCCCGAATGGAAGCCTTTACATTTTTACTCTGGTTTCTCTTCACAACGTATATACGGCGATAAATCTATTTAATATCAATATTAAATGTTTCATTTTTATCCTTTTGATTGATGAATTTTAAATATTGAGCACATCAAGTTTTCCGGTGTCAACACCACGTGTAGATTTGGATTAACGATTTTCTCTTTCACGAATTATTTGAAAATATCAGTGATTTTAATTTTGTGGAAGTGAATTCGATAGTGTATCACCACGTGTAGATCTGGATTAAAATTTCCTCTGTCACGGATTATTCAAATATATCAGTGATTTCAATTTTGTGGAAGTGTTTTCGATTGTTTTCACCACGTGCATCTATGCTTCCATATTGAAGATTTCCTCTGTCACGGATTATCGAAGATGGAAAACCAAATTGTTAAACGTGTCAAAGTCAACACAAGTGAAGGTTTCGAAGGAGGAGCGTTCCATCAAGCGAACACACTTGTGTTTTCTATATCAGGACCTCATGTATTCCGGTTCAACTACTCGCTGATGGCGAGCGTCTTGATGGGGCCTTGCAGGATTGGTAGGGAAGGGATAAAATCCATCTACCGCTTTCAGGACCCTAAAAGATGGTACGCTACGCTAACACCGGAAGCAAAGGCGGCTCATTATGAACGGCTTCACGGGATGAAGCATGAACTGCAGGATCCCAAAGTAACGATCGTAATTGAAAACATAGAGAAGGAAAAGACCAAGGCTATGATTCACTGGATGCCTACAACCGCAAAGATTGAGACAGTGAAGCAAATAGCCGCGGATATTTCGGGAGATATAAACCCGGAATTGCATAAACTGAAAAACAGCACGGACAAGTGGTTATTTCTGTGCAACCCGAAAGAACCTCTGCCACATTACGTGGACATGGAGTTGGACGGGGTAGAAGACAAGCTACACCGTCTCTTTATCACAGTTCCGGGGCGCCGTACGGCATGTACAGTCTGTTGGGAAGACTCCCACTGGAGTAATAAATGTCCGGCCAAAGTACAAACCCAGAAGGCACCTATACTGGCACAAAAAGTCACTTCAAACTCCCAGACAGATCAACATAGTAAGGAGGATGAAGACGGTTTCCAGCTGGTCAGTCGGAAAGGGGACGCTCAACCAAGATCCTGTCTGACGGTGAGAGCTCGACACCTCCAGCCTGCCAAACACAGGTTACCACGCTGCCGCCCCTCAACAACCACGACTACCCTACACCGCCTGAAGCGCACAGGTCAAACAAAAAGAAATGCGTAAGTAATTATACTGAACAGAAAACGACCAGCGCCATGACCGAAATAGACAGTGATAACATTAACACACCACCACGACAAAGAAACCTCTCAGATTCTTCTCCACGCCTCGTTATTGACTTAGAGATTTCGAGCCCGGCGAAGGAATCTACTGACAATCTCCAGAAATGATAACAGGAATACAGACAGTTTTGAAACAAGAAACATAATTATGCTCAACCGTTTCTTATTTTACAACAAAAATGGCAGCGGAAATTAAAATAATGAGTATTAACATTCGAGGTATAAGATCCAAAATTAATCATCTTATACCACTCATACACAAATATAAACCTGATTTTATACTCATTCAGGAAGCTAACGTTAAAACCGATGAACACGCTTCATATATCACAGCATGCTTAGGTCTAAGACACTCATGCTTTAGTCTTAGTACGCAACATATCGGATTGGGTACAGCAATAATACAGACATCGGACAGGTGGCAGATTATAGAGAAGGACAGGGACTGCCAGGGTAGGACAGCTATAGTACAGGTGAGAAATAACATAAATAAATACACAATTGTCAACATACACGCACCGCCTGACTACAGAAATCAGCCGCTCTTCTACCAAACACTTGAAAATTTATTATCACGCTCATATCGGGGTCACAACATCATTCTAGGGGGTGATTTTAATTGCGTACTTTCGGCGCACGACCTTATAAATGGAGATGTAAGAATGCAAATTAGAAACACAACGGGGGAGGAGGAACATCAATTAGACACATTGCAAACAATTTTAGATATCCATGGGCTAACAGACGCATACAGGCAGATGCACCCCCATGGAACAGATACAACACACACAAACAATGCGCATAACAGAGCAGCGCGATTAGATAGAATTTATGCGCCCATAACACATCATATAACACAAGTCAAGCATTTACAGGAGACACTTAACTTCACAGATCATAAGGCCGTAGTTGCAACAATAAACACAGTACAAGCAACACCACATCTTAGAAGATCTTCCCATTGGAAACTGAACTGCACACTTTTACAAAATCAGGACTATGTAGATTGCATAACAAAACTGATCCTCACATACACAAGCGATATACCGGAGGGTAAAGCGCGAGAACTCTGGGAAACACTTAAACAAACTATACGAGAGAGAACACAAACACTAGCAGCAGTAATACACAAGCAAAAACTACAACAAGAAAAAGTATTGGAAAATGCAATTAAGCTCTTACTACAGACAGACAAAAATTCACCACACATCATAGCATTACAGGAAGAATTAGATCTCCACAGACATCATCGATTTCAGGGGGCTTTACTGCGAACAAAGTTACAAACTATAACACAAGAGATACCGAGTAAACAATACCTAGCTTTAGAACAAAACATACAGCGCAGCAGACAAATAGGCCAGATAATTGACAGGGAAGGAAATATACAAGTCGAGCCACAACAAATAGCCTTAGCCTTTGAAGATTATTACAGGAACCTTTATACAGAGGAAAACACACAGGCGCACGTGCAAGAACACTTTATGAAATTCACAAAAGAACTCACAGAGGAACAGAAACTAACACTAGATACCGAATTAACACTAACAGATATAACACAAGTGGTTCATGGAATGCAGAAGGGTAAATCGCCTGGCCCTCACGGTATTACTGCTGAATTCTATCAGTTTTTCTTTCCTCTTCTAGGTCCCCTTTTACTAGCAGTATTCTCTGAATCTTTCCACAAACATGAACTCCCATCCAGTTTCAACACGTCTTACATCACTCTTATTCCGAAGGAGAACACTGACAAGACACTTTTAAAGAACTACAGACCTATCTCGCTTTTAAATGTAGACTACAAGATTTTAACAAAGACTTTGATAAATAAATTGAAACCAGTAATGGCATCTCTCATTCATGAAGACCAGCAATGTAGTGTACAACACCGGAATATCCAGCAACACACACACTTCATAAGGGACATCATCAACTACACACATCTGAAAAACTGTCAGTCCTCAATTCTCTCTTTAGATCAAGAAAAAGCATTCGACAGAATATCTCACTCATACCTCCACAAAACTCTCTCACACTGCAACGTGGGAAATTATTTTCGGACATGGGTCAAAATTTTATATTTGAAACCGGAAAGTCGGATTTTATTAAACCATACCCTAACCAATTCTTTCAGGTTGACTAGGTCAGTGAGACAGGGATGTCCCTTGTCCCCTTTACTGTACGTTGTCGCTCTAGAGCCACTTCTAGAAAAGATACGACAGGACGACAATGTCAGGGGTACGTTCATACCAGGGAAGGGTGAACAAAAGCTGCGTGCTTATGCGGACGATACCATTATCTTTCTGACCACTGAAACATCTGTACGGATCGTTTTGGAGACGTTCTCGTTTTTCGGCAAAGGGAGTGGGGCAAAATTAAACGTCCAAAAATCTACTATAATGGGCTTAGGCAAATGGAAAAATAAGGCGGATTTTCCATTTGACTTAACATCAAACAATCTTATAAAAGTGTACGGAATAGTCTTCCCATGTCAACCAAATCAGACACACAAAGACACTTGGCAACATCTAGAGAAGAAAATAACAGATATGTTACAGAGATACAAATACAAAACAACTACCATATTTGGTAGAAGTACCATTGTTAATACATATATAATTCCAAAAATACTATATCTGTGCACAATCCTAGATCCCCCTCGTCAAACTGTCACAAACATAAACAAAGAGATTAGACGCTTTGTGTTTGGCAGCACCATCTACAGTATCAAACATACTACACTCATGCAAGACAAAAAAGATGGAGGTATCGCCCTCCAAGACATAACAACCAAAATACAAGCACTTAGGATCAAACATGTATGTGAAATCCTACAACACCCAGAAAAACACCCTTTAGCACACTATTACATTGGAATTAGGCTATCTTCTTTAAAACCTATTAGGAATACATCCTCACATTATTTTGGCACTCTCTCAACGTTCTATAAAACATGTATTTCAGCCATTAAAGGACATGAAAAATTACTACACAAGAAAACACATACAATCTACAAGCATTTAGTTAAATTACAAGCAACTCCAGTATACCTCAGAATTAAAAGAGGACATAGATATTTCATAAAAGATTATACCGAAACTTTCTCTAATATTCACAACAAGCAGATTACCCCAAAAGCAAAGGAAATTACATATAGGCTTGTTTACAGCCTGACCCCAACAACAGAGAGAACAGCAAAAATAACTAAACAAATACTACAGTGTCAGCTTTGTAGACGGAACGTCCAAGAATCAGAAGAGCACATCTATTACGAATGCAACACAATCATACCAACAAGAAACCTCTTATAAAACATCCTAAACACTCATTTGAAACAAAGAACAGATGTGTACAAAGCAATCATGATAAATTCCATTCCTTACTCCACACAAGACACCCACACAAAGCTACTTGTTCTATTGGCAGAGTACAGAAATCTTACATGGACATTAAGAAACAAAGCACTATACAATTACAGAACAATCAACAAAGAAATTGTCCAATAACTTTATCAACAAAAAGTCGCAAACATTCTAATCTTAGCCCCACAAGCGCAAATCTCGTAAAATATTTGGCTGAAGACAGCACATATTACAGTAGAAGCAAATAACTTGTTTTAAATAAAGGATACTACAACTGTAAATGTATTTATTAATGGTATTAATAATCTTACAATTATATTATTATTATTAATACTATTATTATTACTGCTACTATTATTATTAATTTTCCCATTATTATATTTGAATGTGCAACATGAAATATATTGTGGATGGGTGTCTGTGCCGTTGGCAGTAACATATGTATGCGTCTATGTGTGGATGCAGGTGTGTGTGCGTGTGTGGTGCATGAATTTGCACGCGCATGTGTACGAGTGTGTGTGTGCGCGCACGCGCGCGTGCGTGCGTGTAGCAGTATTTAAACCAAGTCGGTATCTTAAGTATTAAAATGATGGTATATGGTAATGATATGTTTCAAAAGAAAAATATACACCACCATGTATAAACAAATTCGATGAGCCCTTTAAGTACCCAGTAAGCTAAGGTGGATTTTATTGGCCAGGTTTTAAGTCTTTCCCATTGTATATAAAAGCCAGACACTATCACAATTTTGGACCAATTATCTCCCTGGGGACAGACCATGGACCCTAATTGCTAGTAGTAAATCCTTGATTCTTGTCCCCCAAACAAAAGATATCATGGACTAGAGCGTCACCCTGAAATTTGTCATCAGGCAACAACACCAACGACCTTCGCCTCGGGAGCTTAGTGACCCAGAAATTACAAAGAAGCCACATTTTAATGGAAATGATAGTTTAAAGTTTATTGTCCAAGCGCGGGGCATTTAAATGTACTGCGGTCTCCAGAAAGCATGAGATTGTGTGTGCGTGTGTTTTGTGTGTGTGCGTGAGAGAGAGAGAGAGAGAGAGAGAGAGAGAGAGAGAGAGAGAGAGAGAGAGAGAGAGAGAGAGGAGAGGGAGAGATGGACAGGTGTTCATGCATTCCGCTTGCGAAGTGAAGTATCTGCAAGGAATGCGTATCTACATGCACTGGGCCACAAATGTCATATTATCATAACTGTATATATTTTTGTATATGTTTCATTCACAATGTCACACTTAACACTAACAAACGGCAACGCTCTGTAATATACACAAACAAAAGAAACACACACTACAACTTGTAAATACACATTGCTTTGTATGAAATAAAAGTTGGAAAGAAAAAAAGAAAAATAAAAAAAAAAAAAAAAGATAAATATCATATTTATTTTTCAAAGCCTTAAACCGATGTTGTTTTTGGGTTCGTTTTCTGTTTGGTCTGACGTGTAAAAGGCCAAATTTAAAAAAAAAAAGAGAGAGAAAAAAAGAAATCAGATTGAACACGGACAGGCCGCTATCTGTATTGTAGGACAGTAGTAATGTTCTTGAAGTGTTTATACTCTTGCCTTGCTGATAACAGCGTCGCAGGTCGCCTTGCAGCATTCAAGTAGAATACTTTCTAGAAGCTTCGCTACAATAATGGCTGAAGGTGACGACTACAAGTGGAAGGAGGCCAAGACAATTTATGAGTTCCATGCAGTGGATATTGATGGCAATGATGTATCACTTGAGAAATACAGGGGCAAAGTCTGTATCATAGTCAATGTGGCATGCAAATGTGGTTTCACCAATAAAAACTACACACAGCTGCAGGAATTTCACACGAAATATGCTGACAAGGGACTAGCCATTTTAGCATTTCCAAGTAACGAGTTTGCTGGACAGGAGCCTGGATCCAATGAAGAGATCAAGAAGTTTGTTTATGATACTTTTGGTGTCCAGTTTGACTTGTTCAGTAAGACTGAAATGAATGGAAAGCATGCGCACCCCTTATTTAAATTCCTCAAAAAGGAACAGAAAGGGACTTTTGGAGATTTTGTGAAGTGGAATCTCAGAAAGTGTCTGGTAAACAGAGAAGGAAAACCAGTGAACAGATATGCTCCAAGTTCAGATCCTAAAAGCTTTGAGAAAGATGTAGAGAAACTGCTGTAGACAAGAACCAAGGCATTTCTGTGTTCTTTGTGTGATGATATGAGTATTGGCAGTATTGTGATATCATTCACATTTTAAGCTAACAGTTTGTATGAACATATAGTGCACTAGGTCTGTTAACGAACTCTGCGATAGTAAATCTCTGTTGTGAATGTACATGTATTATTACTGTTAAAGCTAATTTCATTTTGGTATTGACTTTTGCCCATTGTTGAATAAATATTGACAATTAATTTTGAAATAATGTCAACAGATAGAAAATAAATAAATAAATAGAGAGTGGAGCAAAATTAAACGTCCAAAAGTCTACTATAATGGGTTTAGGCAAATGGAAAAATAAGGCGGATTTTCCATTTGACTTAACATCAAACAATCTTGTAAAATTGTACGGAATAGTCATCCCATGTCAACCAAATCAGACACACAAAGACACATGGCAAAATCTAGAGAAGAAAATAACAGATATGTTGCAGAGGTACAAATACAAAACAACGACCATATTTGGTAGAAGTACCATTGTTGATACATATATAATTCCAAAAATATTATATCTGTGCACAGTCCTAGATCCCCCACGTCAGACTGTCACAAACATAAACAAAGAGATTAGACGCTTCGTGTTTGGCAGCACCATCTACAGTATCAAACATACTACACTCATGCAAGACAAAAAAGATGGAGGTATCGCCCTCCAAGACATAACAACCAAAATACAAGTACTTAGGATCAAACACGTAGGCCAAATCCTACAACACCCAGAAAAACACCCTTTAGCACACTATTACATTGGAATTAGGCTATCTTATTTAAAACCTATTAGGAATACATCCTCACATAACTTTGGAACTCTCCCAACATTTTACAAAACATGTATTTCAGCCATTAAAGGACACGGAAAATTACTACACAAGAAAACACATACAATCTACAAGCATTTAGTTAAATTACAAGCAACTCCAGTATACCTCAGAATTAAAAGAGGACATAGATATTTCATAAAAGATTATACCGAAACTTTCTCTAATATTCACAACAAGCAGATTACCCCAAAAGCAAAGGAAATTACATATAGGCTTGTTTACAGCCTGACCCCAACAACAGAGAGAACAGCAAAAATAACTAAACAAATACTACAGTGTCAGCTTTGTAGACGGAACGTCCAATAATCAGAAGAGCACATCTATTACGAATGCGACACAATCATACCAACAAGAAATCTCCTACAAAACATTCTAAACACTCATACGAAACAAAGAACATATGTTAACAAAGCAATCATGATAAATTCCATTCCTTACTCCACACAAGACATCCACACAAAGCTACTTGTTCTATTGGTAGAGTACAGACATCTTATATGGACATTAAGAATTAAAGCATTATACAATTACAGAACAATCAACAAAGAAATTGTCCAACAACTTTATCAACACAAAATCTCGAACCGAAAATTCTAATCTTAGCCCCACAAGCGCAAACCCCATAAGAGTTTTGTCTGAAGACAGCACATATTACAGAAGAAGCAAATACCTTGTTTTAAACAAAGGATACCACAACTGTATATGTGTTTATTGACGGTATTGTGGAATGTTTTGAATGACCATGGGAGTGATCACTTGCCATGCTCAGTCCTGATCTCTAAATGGCAGAGCGCGCAAGACCTTCCGGTATGAGTGGACCGATAGCCTTCTTGGACGCCTCAGACAGCGGGCTTGCAACAGGAATGTTAAAACTCCTTTTTTGCAGCCCCTATGGTGGACCCCAGAAGTAGACCAGGCTTGGAAAGCAAAGAGAGCTGCAGTGAAGCAGCTAAAGAAAGTACGACAGACACCCCGAAGCTCACGAGAGGAAGTGGACACCACCGAAAATGTCAAGAAAGACAAGGTGGAGGTCTTCTGCAGAGGCCAAAAACGCAAAATGGGAGTGTTTCAGGAAGGAGATTGGAGGTGATAAAACACTGCGAAAATTCTGAAAACTGCACAGACAAATGCAAAGAAAAGATCGGCTTATGACAGTGGGAACAATTGATAGAGATGATGGTGTGCGCGTGACAACAGAAAAGAGAAAGGGGAGGCGTTTCTCCAGAGATTTTTAGAGCAGACCAATCATAATGATGCGGACACCAGAAATGCAGTTAGAGAGGAATTATCTGACACCACGAAGAATATGCATTATGAAGACATCATACGGGTTGAAGATGTTAAACATTTTTTGAAAAAGGCAAACGACACGGCACCAGGGCCCGATGGGGTTAGGTATGGCCACATGAAGGCTTTGAGCGATGCAGACCTGAAGGAAATTACCGACTGCTTTAACCAGAGCTTTAGGACAGCATCAGTACCGCAGGATTGGGTGCACAGATATGTCATCCCTCTTCCAAAACCATTCATGGATCATTCAAAGCTTAGTGGCTTTAGGATCATCACCCTTCAAAATACATTTGGGAAGGTTCTAGAGAAGATAGTCGCTGGCAAACTGCAAGAGTTCTTGGAAAGGGCGAGGCTTCTTCTAAGAGGCCTGGGGAGCTACAGGCCAGGAACAAATACCTGGTCAAATGCAGCGAATTTTGCCTTTGATGTTTATGAGGGGTTCCAGAGTAGACAGGAAACGATGGCGGTAGCACTTGATCTCGAGGATGCATACAATAGAGTTCGATATGATATTTTGATGACCGTAATGATGGAGAAGGGGGTCAATCCCTGGTTGGTGAACTGGATAGCAGCCGTCCTACATTCTCGCCGGGTTGCTCTCCGTTTGGGTGCATGGACGTCAGAGCTACATATTTTAACCCCGGGACTGCCACAAGAATCAGCAATCTTACCGGTGCTCTTTAATGTGTATACGAGCAAGATGTCAAACCTAGAAGCACCAGGGATTGGAAGGATACTAACATTTGCAGATGATATTCTTGCATATAGGCAGGGGAGAGATAGGGAGCAAACAGCCCAGGAGCTACAGGCAACAGTAGACACTGTGATTGACTGGTGAACTGAAATGAGTGTTGTCATCCACCCAGAAAAGGCAGCTGTTTTGTGGTGCTCTCTGGACAACAGGATTGTGAGAGCTGATGTCCCAAGCATCACGATAGATAGTAGAAGCGTCAACAGAGAGAACAAACTGTAGTATCTGGGAATCACATTTGACAGGAGCCTGTCCTTCAAGGACCATGTGGAGACGGTTGTGACAAGGTCTCAAAAGGGACTCAATGCACTTAAAACTATGGCTGCAATGGACACATAGCAGAGAATGCTTTTCACACTATACCAACACTTGATCCTCTCAGTGATTGATTATGGACTAGGACTGCTCACTGTCTCAGCTGAGTCTGCTGGTGAAATTACAGCGCATACAGAGCGAAGCGGTGCGAGTCATTCTGGGATGCACCAGAGACACCCCAGTTGTGTGTATTCGTTTCATCCTTGGTTTGCCGTCTGTTGCAGGTAGGCTCAAGGTGATGCAGGCGAAGGCATACCTCAGAGTAGCTGCAGACACAGATCACGCGTTGCATGAGGCGCTGGACGCCGTTAAGGGTCAGCGACTGATAAGAGGGAAATCATGGATGGCTCAGGTGGAGGAAACGATCAGGCAGGTGTGCCCCTTGGAGAACATTAGGAGAGGAGAAGAGTGGGTCACAGTGTCAGCGGAGCAGTCAGACGTGTGCAGAGTTATAATCACATTGACCCGGGAATGCAGGGAGTGGCCAGCAGGGGTCACGGAAGTGGAAATCCAGCAACTAATTCAGAATAATGCTCGCTCAGGTGATGTGATTATCTACACAGATGGGTCGGTGTTGAGAGGTAGGAGAAGTGCCTGGGGGTTCTTAGCAAAAGCCAACGGTCGACGTTTGGTGCAGGAGAGCCTGTCATATGATACCACAACATCTAGCTTAAGAATGGAGGTGGAGGCGGTCAGTGCAGCTTTCCACTGGATGGAGAATACGACACACACACACACACACACACACACACATCGTGACTGTAACTGACTCAGAAAGCATGTTGAGTAGGGTGAAGACAGGCAAGCTTCGTGCAGAATGGCTTGCTTCGCTTCGGAAGTCACGGGTGACAAGCATCATCTGGATCTTTTCTACGGGGCATGCTGGTGTGCTGGGGAATGAACAGACGGACAGATTTGCTGGCTCTGCAAAACTTGGTGGAGTATTGATGCATGATAAGGCAGACGTGGTTGCGACCTTATGGGAGCATGTGTACACCTCGGAGGAGCAAATGGATCACCATGGTCTGGCAAGAATGCGACAGCGAGGGGTGACGAGGGGATCTGGCCGACGATCAACGCTCAGAGGAAAGTCGAGACGGACATATAATCAGATTGCTACTGGTACTATTAGTGTTGGAACTCTTCGCTGGCTGCTGAGGATGGTCACGGTGCGCTTATGGGAATGCCCCGAATGCTGTGATGTCGGTTCCTAAATCAATCAATCAATCAATCAATCATTGACGTTATTAGTAAACTTACAAATATATTATTATTATTATTATTATTATTATTATTATTATTATTATTATTATTATTATTATTAACACTTTTATTACTATTGCTACCATTATTAATAATTTTCCCATTATTATATTTGAATGTGAGGGCTGGTCTGGTTCGCAAGATCAGTTCCGCGTCTAGCGTTCGTTGTGTCGGATGGCTGTGTGAGGTGCACAAAAATGGGATCTTCCCAGCCAACGCAAGTTAGCGAGGCAGGCGTTTCAAGAATGTAACCGCATCGTGCAGCCAGGGTCGTGGTTTGAGCGGGCAAAAGAGCAAAATTTGTACGACCGATCGACAAAGTCTCGATAAGCACCCACTCTCTCTCTCTCTCGATGAGTAGTGGGCCTGAAGTCAGTAAGCTGGTATAGCTGTTTTTTCGGTCAGTCCTGCCGGCGTAGCTTGAAATCTCGTCAGTAGGAGTCCAGTGGTTTTGCATGTATCACCTTGTACCGGGAGGCACCTTTTACCGTGAGGGCGCGCTTTAGCAATGCTACTCTTGGCTTGCGTGTGCGTGAATAGTCCGTCTGTCCGATAGATATCTGGTTGATCCTGCTAGTAGTCATATGCTTGTCTCAAAGATTAAGCCATGCATGTCTAAGTTCACACTGTCTCACGGTGAAACCGCGAATGGCTCATTAAATCAGTCGAGGTTCCTTAGATGCTACGATCCTATTTGGATAACTGTGGCAATTCTAGAGCTAATACATGCTTACCAAGCTCCGACCCTCTCTGAAAGAGCGCTTTTATTAGTTCAAAGCCAATCGTCGTTGCCCTTCGCGGGGCGCGGCGTTCCCACTGGTGACTCTGGATAACTTTGTGCTGATCGCATGGCCTTACGTGCCGGCGACGCATCTTTCAAATGTCTGCCCTATCAAATGTCGATGGCTCCCCCGATGTGTCTCCACCTTGACGTGGTGGGAGAGCTTGCGTGTCCCATCGACCCCATGTGCTTGCCGATGGATTAAAACTACATATCGGACAGCTTATGGGATAGGGGCCAGACTGAGAGTGACATAACCTGCTGCTCTGCAGGTAGACTGAGGATAGCAGTCAAAAGATTTAAATTAGGTGCACAAAGGAATAATTTCTTTGTCCGGACAATACTATAAGGCTTTCGGTAGAGGGTATAGGCTGAACGCCTCTAAGCCACAAACCCTCGGATGTGAGAGCCGGGCCGATACCCACCTACCGAAAAATAGAGGTGAGATACTGAGCACGCTACATGCCCAGTTCTGATACTTGTTCGAAGGCTCTCGGCTGGGGGATATGAGGAATTCCCGGATGAGAGAGCCTGGCCGTTTTCTCTTTCACTGCTGCACGGAGGTAAGGTGCTGAGCCGGCAGCACATGTAGCCTGCCTCGTGAGCGAGTACAAAAAGGTAGAAGAAGAGCCCCAGTCAAAATGGGTACGAAAACTGTCATTATCTACCTCGTAGAGTCTAGACAAAGGTGGAAAAACGTCTCAATAACACGAAATGGAACGCACGGCTAGCGAATCCTTTGCGTGGTCCGAAGTCCAAAGTGAAAGCTTACCCAGTGGATATCACCCGAAGACTGACCGTTCCTGGTGTGTGCTTGAGCGACCAGTGGCATGAAAAATGCCCAACACATGGAAGTGAGGAATTAAAGCAGCCATGAGCAGGAAGTTTCAACTCCTTGGGTGAGCCTAGTCTCAGGGCAATATGGGCCGGCTCTGCAATTATGGAAGCCTCCTTGGATAGCAGGGGAATGCCCATGGTCTGCCCCTGCTTTCCCTTGAGGGTTTACCGTGTTGTCGTTGACCGTTCTACTTTGACCAGCTGGGATGTGGGCGATACCACAGCACAAACAGTCTAAAGTCTCTCGACACCCCGGGAAGGCTAACCCGTAAAAATGCCTGCTGAAGCCGGGTGTGCTGGCCTACGGGTGCAAATAAATCAGGCACAACGCAAAAAACGTCCGAGTGAAATTTCTTTCGTGCTAGGAACAGTTCTGACTACCTAGTTTCCGAATGCCGCTCTTGTTCGGAACAGCTCTGACTAGGTAGATTTCCGAATGTCCGTCGTGCCTGGAAACGCTCTGAAGGGCACACAGACAATCACATGTCCGAAAAACTCGCTGAGTGGATACTGACTGCAGACCAGTCTGGTTTGTGCGGGGACGTCCCTGGGCGAACGAAATGCCCAACATATTGAAGTGAGGAATTAAAGCAGCCATGAGCAGGACGTGACGATTCACTCGGTGAGCCCAGCACCAGGGCGCTATGTGCCGGCCCTGCAATTATGGAAGCCACAATGGATGGCGGAGAATGCCATGGACTGTCCCTGCCTTCCTTTGAGGGATGACCGTTGTCTTCGACCGTTCCAACTTTGCCAGCTGGGTTGTCGACGGTACCGCAAAAGTGAAAGTTTCCCAGGAATGCTACCTGGCCAAAAAAAGCACGCTAAAGCCGGATGTGTTGGCCTAAGGGGTATTGGCCTAAGGGCGCATAACAGACACACCGCAATCACATCTGAAAAAACACTCCGGATGAACGCAAAGAAGAAGATATTTGAATGAGCAACATGAAATATATTGTGGATGTGTGTCTGTGTCTTTGGCAGTAACATATGTATCCGTTTGGGTGTGGATGCAGGTGTGTGTGTGTGTGTATGCGTGCGTGTGTGTGTGTGTGGTGCATGTATTTGCACGCGCATGTGTATGAGTGTGTGTGTTTGTGTGGGTGTGAGCGCGTGTAGCAGCCTTTAAACCAAGGCGATATCTCAAGTATTAAAATGTTATATGGTAATGATATGGTTAAAAAGGAAAAAATATGCATCACCATGTATAAACAAATTAAATGAGCCCTTTAAGTATCCAATAAGCTAAAGTGGCCGGTAGTGGTCAGTGGTAGTGGTCCTTCCCAGACACTATCACAGCTTTGAACCATTTATCTCCCTGGGGACAGGCCATGGACTCTAATTGCTAGTTTTAAATCGCTGATTCTTGTCCCCCAAACAAAAGGGGTCATGGACATTTACAGGGCACTAGAGCGTCTTCCTGTAATTTGACATCAGGCCAACAACACCAACAATGTGAACCATCACCTCGGTAGCTAAGTGACCCAGAAATTACAAAGAAGCCACATTTTAATGGGAATGATAATTTAGAGTTTATTGCCCAAGCTCACGGCATTCAATGTACTGCTGTCTCCAAAAAGCATGAGACAGATCAAGATAAAATGTGTTTGTTTGTGTGTGTGTGTGTGAGAGAGAGAGAGAGAGTGAGAGAGAGAGAGAGAGAGAGAGAGAGAGAGAGAGAGAGAGAGAGAGAGAGAGAGAGAGAGAGAGAGAGAGAGAGAGATGGACAAGGGTTACATATATTCCGCTTGTGGAAGTGGAAATGAAGCATATGCAAGGCATGTGTGTTTACATGCACTATGCCATAAATGTTATATTATCATAACTGTATATATGATTGTATTTGTTTTATTCACCCATGTGACACCTAACACTAACAAACGATAACGCTATGTAATATACACAAACAAAATAAACACACATTACACCTTGTAAATATATATTGCTTTGTATGAAATAAACGTTTAAAAAAAAAAGACGAAGACAAGTTACCGCACACACACAAAAAACCATGTGTGCAAAAAAGGGCACTAATTTCCAAACTTCTCGTTTTAATGCATTCATTCGTCCTTTTATGCACTTTTCGCTCACTCAGGTGTACACGCATTATTAAAATGTTTATCATGTTGAAATAAAAAAAAATATAAATAAATAAATAGTCCCTCAGTAGATAACTGTCAATTTTTGTCTGGGCACAACGTATGCGTCAACATCACGTGTAGATTTGGATTAAAGATTTTCTCTTTCACGGATTATTCAAACATATCAGTGATATTAATTTTGTGATTTCGATAGATTTCACCACGCGTAGATCTGGATTAAAATTGCCTCTGTCACGGATTATTCCAAAATAAAAAATAAAAAACATTGCCTTGTACTCGATAAGCGACAAACATATTGAGCAACACCACTGGGGCGAAATATTTTCTTTTTATTTACGCACGGGACCTTCCAATAGACCACTATATTCAAAACATAAACTTGTTGCGAAACAAATATTGTGGTGCGTTATTCTTTGGAATTTATATACTAAAGGATTCATTCATTCATTCATTCATTCATTCATTCATTCATTCATTCATTCATTCATTCAGTAGCATGTCCTTTGCAGAACCTCGCTCATATAACAACCTTCCGGAAAACCTCTCGATCATAAGCAAGATGTCCCGCGTCCGATACACCCATCTGGAGATTATCCGCCACATTCTGCACCCATCTTCTCTTTGGCCTTCCTCTTCCTCTCTTCCCAGGCAGCTACACCTCCCCCCCCCCTCCCATTACTGTTCTCTCCAAACTTTCGTGACGTTTCAAGTGACCAAAATATTTCAATTTTCTTTGTTTTATCGTTTTTAATAGACAACCTTCTTCAATATTCAGCTCTTGAAGTATTGATGCATTTGTTCTCTTCTTTACCCAAGATATTCTTAGAACACGTCTATAACATTTATATTCAAAGGCATTTAAGCGCTGCTCACCTTGTTTATTAAGTGTCCAGGTCTCACAGGCGTATGTTGCAATGGGAAAGATGCATACTCTTAAAAATCCAATTTTTGTAGTTCTGTCTGTCCCATTCCATAATTTATTCAGTTGTTTTCGTCTTTGAAGAGCAATTGAAAGTCGTCGTTTAATTTCTTTCATTGTGTCGCCGTTGTTGGTAATCAATGACCCAAGATATTCAAAATTTTCCAGCACCTCCAATTGTTCCTCATTAACATATATTTCTTTCTCCATAGTGGTGTTATCTGTAAGCATTATCTTAGTTTTTGCAATGTTAAGATATAAGTTGTGATTTTCACTATTCAATTGGGTTGAGGCTATTAGGTTGTATATACCAGTCTGTGTTGTGGATAGCAATACTGTATCATCAGCATATCGAATCTCTGGTATGTCAAGACCACCAATACTTAGGGCATCATATAGCTCCCTATTTATATTATCTCTTACATTTCTCATTATATTTTCGGCGTACTGGTTAAACAAATAGGGGACAGCACACATCCTTGACAGACTCCTTGCTTGATGTCAAACCAATCTGATGTCTCGCCATCTATTCTAACCGCTGCTTGTTGGTCTAGATAGAGCATTCTTATGCGTTGTATTACATGTGGTGGAAAGCCCATATTCCTCATGATTTCCCAAAATTTCTGATGTTGTACACAGTCAAATGCCTCTGAATAATCCACAAAACATGAGAATAGGTTTACATTAAATTTTCTGCACTTCTCTATTTTTAAACGCATATTGAGAATGTGATCTCTTGTTCCTCTTCCTTGTCTAAATCCAGCTTGAACCACGTTAATTTCTTCTTCCATTTTCTTACGAAGTCTTCTCATTATGATTTGTAGTAGAATTTTACTTGCATGACTGATCATGGCAACAGTTCTATACTTGGTGCATAATTTCAGGTTACCCTTTTTTTGGTATTGGAATGAAGATAGTTCTCTTCCATTCTTTTGGCCTTATACCATATTTCCATATCTTTTTACACAATGCGTGATAGATTTGTATGCTTTCTTCTCCTCCCGCTTTAATTAGTTCAGCTGGTATCTCATCACATCCAGGTGATTTACCATTCTTCAGGTTCTTTATTGCCCATGCAATTTCATCTTATGAGGGTTCAGGTTCTGTCTCTGCTGTCGTTGGCTCATGTATCTCATTCATATCCTCACTGTCACTCATATCATACATTCCACTGCAATACTCCTGCCATCTTTCTAAAATTTGTTTAGATTCTGTTAAAGTATTTCCCATCTTGTCACAGATAACATTCAATTGAGGTTGATCATTTCTTGTCAATAACTTAAATTCTTTGAACATTTCGTAATCTCTTCCAGTCTTATGATATTGCTCTATTCTGGTACAGTAATCTTGTATATATTGATTTGTGTCCTGTCTTGTGTTCTTTCTTATTTCATGAGTTAAAGATTTATACTTCACCTCCTTTCTGTTTCAGTTCCCTTCTATGTTTTATTAATTCTAACGTGTCTGATGTAATCCATGGCTTAAGTTGCTTTTTCTTGGTCGTAATTAAATCTTTGGCTGCAGTTATCAAGATATCTCTAGCTTGTACTGCCAGTTCATCATGTGTCATTTCCTCTTGTATAGACATCAAGACCCCAAAACGATTCCTAACTTCTACAGTGTATACATCTGGTATTTTTGTGAGATCAAAACGAAGTGGCCTTGGTCCTCGGGTAAGCTTTTTGAGTTTTAATTTCAGATCTGCTTCTAATAACTGATGATCCGTATCACAGTCTGAACTTCGTAGGGTTTTTGCAGATGTTATGCTTGATCTCCATCTTCTTTGTATTAAAATATAATCTATCTGATTTTTGGTAATACTGTCCAGGGACTTCCACGTGAAGAGTCTTCTTGGGTGCTGTTTGAAAAGTGTGTTGGATATCATTAACTCATTTTCTGTGCAAAATTCAATTAATTTGTCACCTGCATCATTTCTGTTTCCCAATCCAAATTTTCCTAAAACGTGTCTCTCATTTTCAGCTCTTCCTGTACCTACTTTTGCATTAAAATCTCCCAGTATTATTGCTATATCATTATGACCAATCTTATTTAATGTATGTTGCAGTGTGTTGTCAATCCGTCATCATAAAACTCCAAACTGTTACAGAAACAGATTTCTGGCTCCAAATGTTTGACGCTTCGAGCAAACACAAGAGAACCACGACTTCTGCCCTATGCGCCATCTTAGGCACGAGAGGAAAGACAAGACAAGACAAGTGTGTTGTAAAAATCGTCAAATTCTTCCTCCTCTGCTGTTGAAGTAGGTGCGTATATCTGTACGAGTGTTGTGTTTTTTGGACGGCCTTTAAGTCTAATAGTGAGGATTCTATCACTAACTGGGTTATATCCCATTAAAGCTTTTGCAGTTGTTTTATCTAAACAAAATGCCACTCCACTCTGGCCTCCGACGTCTCTCCCAGAATAAATTAAAAGACTTCCATTTTAAGTTGTAAAATGTCCCTTGCCTTTCCAGCGATGTTCACTAATTCCTAACGTTTGAATATTTAACATCTCAATCTCATCACATACTACTTTAAGCTTCCCCTCATACAGACTTCTCACATTCCACGTTCCTATTTTCACTCTTTTTCTTAGTCTGACACACTGGATTTCCTTGGTAACACAGTCAGGATTAACTCCGTCATCACGATTACTAGTACTGGTCCCTGTGTCACACTCTTCCCCAGTGTTATCTGATCTGCCTGGCTTGGGAGTCTCGCCACCAGATCTCTTTCTTATTATGTTTTCTGTCATAGTTATTATGGTTTCTTGGCAAGTTTTGCAGAAGGTAGTTTGCCATTGCTTTCCTTCTGGGCAGTGACTGTACTAGTCGGTGGCCATAGCCATTGTCTCTACTGATGAGATCATCTGCCTATCGCCGCATAACCAACAACAATCTGTCGGCTGCTCTCACACTCCATCCACCTCCTGCTTCCATGGCTTCACGTAACCCTGATCGGGGGCTAAACGGGTACTCCATATTGCCCAAGGGTGTCCCGTAGACTAATGGAGGAAAGGAGGCGTCTTACATCTCCTTTGATAGGGGATACACTACCCCGCTAAACGGTAGCGATAAGTGGTAAGATTAAAAAAATAAATAATCAGGATTCATGAAAGTACCCACATATTGACGACGCCTCTGAACACTCTCATTTTAAACTGCGCGGGGTTCTCGTCATAAAGCCAATCCCGTGAACCACGAGGAAATTAACCATTCAACGCTAATGTTTCCGTGCGAAGAAGTAATACATCTAATAATGTGCCCTTCATCTCTGACCCGTAAATTATATACCAC
Organism: Cepaea hortensis; assembly: GCA_963921405.1. Classification (NCBI taxonomy): domain Eukaryota; kingdom Metazoa; phylum Mollusca; class Gastropoda; order Stylommatophora; family Helicidae; genus Cepaea; species Cepaea hortensis. Next base: position 73,254,085 of record OY992888.1, on the reverse strand, counting down.
ATATAAACAAACTTTGACATCTGCTTTATCAGGACCAAGATAAGACAATAATGAAATTACCAGGCAGCACAAGAACCAACCTCTCCCGACAACCAGAGCGGAACCAATATAACCAGAACTAACAGCCCACACAACTACGAATCTCAACTCTAAACAACACCGAAGAAGCAGGTTGAATGAGACCGAATATGGAATAATTTTTTTTTGAAAATGATTGATTGTTTGATTGATAATCTTTTGCAGGAGATGATTTCAAAAACCATTCTTTGTCTGAATATATTTTTGACAGGCCCATAAAGGCAACACAATGACTATTTATAGCACATTTATTTGAAAGAAGTGGAAATTTAGCTTAGTTTCGTGACTTATTTTTGAAATTTCTTTGGCGTATGATGCGTTATTCCTTAGAATTAATATTCTATTCTAATTTTATTTGTAATTATTATTACCGGAAACAACAAGTTATAGACATGTATTCTAATATTACTCCATTTGCAATTCCAAGAGACGACTACGAAGTCCAGCAACTTCATCAGCCTGGTACGATAGTTTGCTGGATTATTGGTCCTGGGGCAGTTCCTAAATCAACACCAGCATTTATTATGAGTGCCTTAACAGGTCCAGGTGTGTCTTCTGGGGGGAATCATCGACCTGCATAGGTTCGAGGTTCCTACTAGGTGGTACTTTCTTCTGTCAGCAGAGGCGCAGAAAACCGTATGTGAAAAGTTACTCGGTAAAAAGGTCTCTTTAACAAGATTAGGGATATAGACATATCACTAGAGCACCTAGAGAAATAAAGAGACACAGGCTGACCATTGACTTGTTGCCTGTCATGATTACTTCAGAAGGATTTAAAAAACTGGTGCACATTATTACAGGGGACGATAAGGCTGGGAATTTACAGGCTGGCAAGTGGAGTGCACTCTGCAAACCAAAACAAAAAAAAAAAGAAAGGAAGTTCCCTACTACATACGGATCTACATTCCTGGTATAACGAACAATAATCACAGTGTTGATTACGATGCCGCGGAGAAAGACCAATTATCCGGCGTGTGGCCAAGAAAGCCACTGGTCACATAAATATCCTAGTAGACGACCACCAATGGCACAAACAGCAGAAGCAATTGGTGTACAAAGTCAGGCAGATTTCCTGCCACTTTTACGAGAAACTCCTCCACAGAAAAGAACTGAACTGAAACAAACTTTCAATAGTCAAATCAACACTCAAGAATACAAGAACACACAAGAAAGCAATTCCCCCCCCCCCCCCCCCTAAAAAAAAATGAAAACTGAGAGTTTTTAAATCTTCAGCTTCCAAGAAGAGAAAAAGGGCAGAAATAAGACTACTGCAGTCAATAGTCACCTTTGACACAGTCTAAATCCGTCCAGCATCACCGACTAGATACATACCGCAAAAGAATGAACGAATCAAAGACATTACAGACAAGATAAAGGAAAATGAATCAAAGACATTACAGACAAGACAAAGGAAAATGAACATGAAGAACAAAAGCAGAAACAAGTACATCACGAAAAAGACACTTTAGCATACCAGACACTCTCTTTGTAAGCACCGATAAACGTGATAAGAACGAGGAACACAATCATCCTCTAGCACAGTGGTTCTCAACCTTTTTTGGCCCGTGCCCCCTTCACCATATTTTCAAAACGTCACCCACCCCCCACCCCCAACCTCCCTTTAGTATTTCCTACCTAAAAATTTGGCCCCTGCCCCACTTCACCATATTTTCAGAACGTCATTTCCCCCTTTCGTATTTCCTACCTAAAAAATCCCCCCCCCCCTTTTTTTAACGCATTATACGTAATAATGAAAGCTAAATTTAATAGCACATACTAAAACAAGTCTATATGTCCACATAAAACGTGATTTGTGGGTCTACTTACTTTACAAAATGAAATTTAGAAGGGTAAGACATACAGAACCGTAAAGTATGAAGGGAAAAACAATATCAAGTTATCAATTCTTGTATTAACGCGATCTTGAAGTAATCTTAATTCCCCCTTCCCCCCCCCCCCCCCCCGCTCTCCTGGAAACCCTAAAATTCCCGCCCCCCCCCCCCCCTGGGAGGAGGGGGGGAAATTCCCCACCGGTTGAGAACCTCTGCTTTAGTATAAACATTTGTTACAGAAAACTTGCTTGTCTAGAGGTGCCCTTCACGGATAACAACTTTTCGTGCGAATTTATTTAATAATTATATCTCATATATTTGTTTTTTACTAACATTACAATGACTAGTGATTTAATTATTATTAATTGGATCATGTGTGGTATGCGTACAACATTACACCACATCACCACACCTATACGCAAACAGAAACCAGACTTTATAATACTCATCACCATCAAGTGCCGTGCCGGCTGGCGTAGGCGTTCATGGCTCTCCACAGATCTCGGTCTTTGGTGTTCTGGATCAATTCTGCTGATGATATTCCTCCATGCCACCGTCTAAATCCGTCCAGCATCATTTCTCTTGGTCTGCCTCTACCTCTCTTCCCCTCGATCTTTCCAGTTGTTACGATGTTCTCCATTGCCTCTCTTCTCATCACATGACCAAAGAAAGCTGTTTGTCTCTTTCTTATTGTTGTATACAGTGTTCTAGTTTCATTAGCCTCTTTCAGGCAATCGTTGTTAGTTACTCTGGCAGTCCAAGGAATTCGCAACATTCGTCTTAAAAACCACATCTCTGTTGCTTCTAAGTTCTTCCTAATTTGTTCATTTACATTCTAACATTCGCTGCCATACAGAAAAACTGGTTCTATATAGCATGTTAGCACTCTCTTTCTTACATTCATTGAATGCGACTTATTACATAAGATACTCTTCATTTTCTGAAATGTGGCTTTTGCCTGCCCTATTCTGCTCTTAATCTCTGTTGTACATCTTCCATCTGATGTTATAAGTGCCCCTAAGTATTTAAAATTGCCTACTTGGTTGAGACTTTCCCCTTCTATTTCTATGTCACATTTTGGTGTCCCCATTTTCTTTGATATCACCATTGTTACTGTTTTCTTGATATTCAAAGAGAGTCCTTTCTGTGCACTCTCTGATACTACAATGTCCAATAATTGTTGTAGGTCTGTTGCCTTATCCGCCACCAATACTGTGTCATCTGCATAGCGTATATTGTTTATATTATATCCTCCGATTAGTATTCCTGACTTCTCTTTGGTCTCTCTCATTATTACTTCGCTATATAGGGAGAAGAGATCGGGTGACAAGACACACCCCTGTCGTACTCATAGCTTTATCTGTTCGTAACTACCCTCTTTATTTCCCATTATTTTAATTGCTGCTATTTGGTTCCAGTATATTTTCTTTATTATTCTTAAATCTTTCCCATCAATGTTGATATCTTCCAACATTTTAATCAGCTCATCATTTTTTACTTTATCAAATGCCTTAGTACAATCTATGAAGCATAAATATATGTCCCTCTGTTTCTCTATTGACCTTTCTATTAGTGTTCGTAATATATATATATATATATATATATATATATATATATATATATATATATATATTGCATTGTTTGTACCCTTTCCTTCCATAAAGCCGTAGTGTTCTTCATTAATTTCCATTTTTATTTTCTTTCTTGTTCTTCTCATTATAATTCTGAGCAGAAGCTTAGTGACATGGTTTATGAGGTTAATTGTACGAAATCTTCACATTCAATTGCTCTTGGTCTCTTTGGTATTACTATAAATACAGATTTTATAATACTACAAGATAAAAACTCAAACATTTTTGCACAACATATCACCACACAGCTAGGTCTCAGACATTCATGCTTTAGTTTAGGCATACACAAAATATGGTCAGGAACAGCAATCCTGCAGGCAGCAGGCAGTTGGGATATCATTAGAGCACACACGGATGAGCAGGGACGAATCTGCATAATGCAGGTCGAAAATACTATACATGCATACACCATAGTGAACATACATGCACCACCAAATTACAGTCATCAACCACTTGTTTACCAAAAATTAGACACCCTGTTTACACAAACATACAGAGGGCAAAATGTTATACTTACAGTGTTTTCGATTTTGTATTCTTAAATTTGGATATTGTAAGGGGGGAGCGGGATTCAAGACACACTTAAGGAGAAGTGACAGGAAAGGGTTGAACCAACTGGATATACTACAGAATACCTAGGCACGCACGATTTAACAGACGCTTTCAGTCACAAACGTCATAATAACACTGCAACAACACACAACAATAGAGCTCCCAACACATCAGCCAGACTATACAGAATATACTCACCTGCAACACACCACATACCACAAACAAAACACACAAAGAAACATTACAATGTACAGATCCCAAAGCAGTACCAGCATATATCACTACAGACACTACAAATGCACAGTCCTCAAAACGTTCACCACATTGGAAATTAAACAACACAACCCCAACACACAGGTTATGTGCAACACATGACACACCGCATTTTAGCATACACGAACAGTACACACAATATTAGATCTACTAATGATTACGTTATAGAACACAACGATTTCCATTCATCATACACAAAGACAGACTACAACAAGAACACATCATACGAACCGCAATACAACTCACAAAACAGACTATCAGGAATGCATTACAGCTACACACACTAGAATCACAATTAGAACAACACCAGCAACACAAATTATGTAGTGCACTCATTAGAACTAAGTAAACTATAGGAGTATTATAAACTCTTACACTAATTCAATGTTAGCAAGACCATAAATGTAAATAAACGAGTTGAAGTCTGTGACGAGACAAAACTGTTGGCAAGAACATAAAGTTGACAAGACAATTCGTCGGATTAAAATGACGAAACAACGGTCAACATGAACTGACATAGATTGCCAGAACTGATTGGGCAAATTTACTATAACAGTCAATCGACATAACAATTACTGTGGTATAGTTATATCAATGTTAGAGACACATAAGTACGATAATGATTACGGATTACATTTTTTTTTCGTGGTTCACATATCCTTTTACAGGACATCGTTGTCAACATCAGCATCTTTCAGCTGATTGTTGATTTCTAGGAAAGATTACGCTCGGTAGTTTGCCATCGCTTTCTGAGCGACTGGCTCACATATCCCGTAAGTTACCGACTCGGCGAGAACCGCCACCGATTCTCGGGAACGTCATCTTACTCACGAGAGTATACCGGATTACAGAGAAAGTCGCATACTCATATGCCAGGGAGGGCGGCACAATCAAATTACAAAGAACTATAATGACTAAGGGACATAACAATACTAAGAATTAGGGATGATGCATTACAGAGACGTGACAACTAAATTGCTCAGTAAACATAGACAATAGATAAGGACTGACTACCAGTAGACCAAGATCATTCCTAACGAGTCAAAACATTGATAGACTCCAATTAAACAATGAAGCATATGACATTAGGGATGTGACTAATCATTTACAACTACAACAACAACGGAAATAACACGACAATTAATTAGAGCAAGGGACAATACCTAAGCGAAAGAATAGAATAAAATTATAGTGACATAAATTTAAACAATAAAGCAGAATTATAAGCAGCTTAGAGATTTTACTACAAGGACGTATGATACAAACAAATCCGCTGTAATTGTTATCCATTGCTGGATAACAAAAAAAAATTACAAGTAGAGGTTAAAAATATTTGTATTTTATAAACCTAAATTTGGGTTATTTATACTTATTATTATGTCATTACCGCATAATAGGTATCTGCATATAATATATTTTTTATTACAATTTTTGAGGGGTACTTTGCATTGTACTCGAGATTACCTGACGCAGACAGAGAAACACTGGACACAGAACTGACACTGACAGACACAACACAGGCACTGAGCACACTAAACAAAGACACAACTCCAGGACCAGACGGTTTGACAGTAGAATTCTACCAACATTTCTTTCCTATCCTAGGCAATCTTCTCCTCAAAGTCTATCAGGAAGCCTTTGACGAACAACAATTATCTGAAAGCTGTAACATGTCCTACATCACACTCATACGCAAAGACAACACCGACAAAACACAACTGAAGAACTACAGACCAATTTCCTTACTCAACACAGACTATAAGATACTTGCCAAATCACTCACCAACAATCTCAAACCTTTCATGCCAACACTCATACACCCCGACCAACAGTGCAGTGTCAAAGACAGAAATATACACAACCACAACCACCTCATTAGAGACATAATCATCTACACACATGGAAAAGACTGTCCATCCTCCATCTTGTCCTTGGATCAAGTGAATGCTTTTGACTGAATTTCCCACATTTACCTGCATAGGACACTAGAACACAGTAACATAGGAGAGTACTACAGGCAATGGATACAGATCTTGCACAAAAATCATGAGAGCAAAGTGTTGGTGAACCATTCACTGACAGCTAGCTTCAGGCTCACGAGATCTGTAAGACAGGGATGTCCCTTATCACCACTACTGTATGTGTTCACCTTAGAGTCTTTACTAGAGAAGATAAGACAGGACACTAGTATTAAAGGAACCTTTTTTCATGGGATAGGAGAGCAGAAGCTCGTCGCTTATGCAGATGACACTGCCTTCTTTCCCACTAGCAACATCTCAATAAGGAACATACTCCACACCTTTACCCATTTTGAAAAAGGCAGTGGTGCTAAAGTAAATATACAGAAATCACAATTAATGGGTCTAGGAAAGTGGAAACAAAAGTCTGATTTCCCTCCAGACCTGAGACACACAGACACCATGAAGCTGTATGGGATCACATTTCCATGTGATCCCACAAAAACACACAGACAGACATGGCACTCACTGACCGAACAGATCACAGACATGTTACATAGGTATAGGTACAAAACATCCACAATATTTGGTAGAAGCACAATAGTCAACACATACATAATACCCAAAATATATACCGACATAGGCACTAACTAAAGAACAAGAGATAAAACTCACTACTTGTGGAAAGTTGTCTGAGGAAAGCAGCGCACAAGTCAAGAAGGGTCCATAATAGAAACGAGAACATCTATAAAATAGTTACAACAACACCAATTGATAAATTCATTGATAGACAAAGACTTATCTGGTTCGGCCTCCTAATGAGAATGAACCAAATGTCGCAAGCGGCCATCCCACTGTAGAATACCTGGAAACGACAGAGTTGATCGATTGGCTACGGAAGGAGCAAAAGAATAACAGCCTGATGTACCCGTTACATATCACCAAAAGAAAAGAACGATCAAATCAGTCAGAAAGCAACAAAAAAAAAAACAACAACAAAAAACTGTTCAATACGACTACCACATTACGGACAGACCAGAACAAGTCATTATTCTGCGCCTCAGAACAGGACACACAAGATTACGCAACTACATGTATAAAAAAATCCAAGATTGGTGAATCAGCCATGTGCACATGTGCATTGGTGTCGCAGACATCAGAGGACATACCCAAAGACTGCCCAAATTACAACATGTCTAGGCAAACCTTCTGGCCTAGAGAGACGACAGTGAAAGAGAAACTCTATGGACCGCTGAGTGAACAAACAAGACAGTTAAATTCATAACAAGAGACAACATTGCACTGATAGACATATTTCAAGCGAACGAAAGAAGAAGAAGAAGAAGACGTCGTAAGCGGCAAGAGCATAAAACATGAAAATGGAAACACCAAGAGGCAGGGGAAGGCAACAAACAAAACGGATCGACGGAGTATTTAACACCTTAATAACCCACATCACCTAAGCATAGCAAGCGAACGAGGGAGCTCTGGTTCGGAAACCAACCATCAAATGCTGTCTATTGAAGATATGACTCCATGCCATGGTTTTGTGTCATCAAGCATAATTTCGTTCCGTCAGCCACTATCTAGTCAACAACAATTATTTCCATTCGTCACGTGATGTGCTCGAGTGAAGCGTTTCTCCATTTTTGTTTGTCGTTATCTCATAGTTGTAATTACTGTTCTGTATGCCAGCCTTAGTCATGCGTGATTGAGCTACCGTATGTAGACGGTGCCACCTCCTTTCTGTTAGAATGTTGGGCGGCGCTTATTAAACCCGACACCCCACAATATGTCAATTGCTTTGAGTGGAGGAGCGCAAATTGGAGGGCACCAGTCATATAATGGTGCGAGAGATTGCAGCCTAAGGACTAAATGACATGACAGGCCAGACCTGGCCCTAAGCCTTGGTTGGCAACAGGTCTAGGATCGACAAGCTCCGACAAGCGGACAGTTAGAACATTGCTTTGCTAATCCGGCAGCTTCTGCAGCTGGTCTTGTTCTAGACGTATTGGTGTATTGGTGTTACCTTTCCTCTGAAGAAAACTAGACAGGCCGAGAGAAGGATCATACTGCATGGACAACACGGTAAATTACCAGTTATGATTATTTGTTGCTTGTGCCTTAAAACAATAGGAATTTCATCAGATTCTCATCATTGTTTTAACACACACACACACACACACACACACACACACACACACTGAATCTCTCTCTCTCTCTCTCTCTCTCTCTCTCTCTCTCTCTCTCTCACACACACTGACTCTCTCTCTCACACATACACACACAAACATTGACACTCTCTCTTTCTCTCTCTCTCTCACACACACACACACACACATACAAACACTGACTCTCTCTCTCACACACACACTGACTCTCTATCTCTCTCACACACACACAATGACTCTCTATCTCTCTCTCTCTCTCTCACACACCCACACTGACTCTCTATCTCTCTCTCACACACACACTGACTGTCTCTCTCTCTCACACACACACACACACAAACACTGACTCTCTCTCTCTCACACACACACACTCTCTCACACACACACTCTATCTCTCTCACAGACACACACTGACTCTCTCTCTCTCTCACACACACACTGACTCTCTCTCTCTCTCTCACTGACTCTCTCTCTCTCTCTCTCTGTCTCTCACACACACACCGACACAATCACACAACCTGACAAGGTCCAGTGTGTACTTGGCGTCGGCCGGTGTGTGTATGTGTTGGTATTTCTTGTAGCATGTTGGTTCTAGGATACGGAGATGAGAGCTCTCACTATTGGACATTGCTGTGAATTCAGGTCAAAATATCAGCAATGTTAGTTAGTTACTTAGTTAGTAATCTAGTTATTTAGTTAGTTAGTTAGTTAGTTAGTTAGTTAACTAGTTATTTAGTTAGTTAGTTAGTTAACTAGTTAGTTAGTTAGTTAGTTAACTAGTTAGTTAGTTAGCTAGTTAGTTAGTTAGTTAGTTAGTTAGTTAGTTAGTTAGTTAGTTAGTAAGCTAGTTAACTAATTAGTTAGTTAGTTAATTAGTTAGTTAGTTAGCTAGTTAACTAATTTGTTAATTAGTTAGTAAGTAAGCTAGATAGTTAGTTAATAAGTTACTTAACTAGATTGTTAGTTAATTAGTTAGTAAACTAGTTAATTAATTAGTTAGCTAGTTAGTTAGTCAGTTTGTTAGTGAGTAAGCTACTTAACTAGTAAGTTAGTTAGCTAGTTAATTAGTTAGTTAGTTAGTTAGTCAGTCTGTTAGTTAGTTAGTTAGTTAGTTAGTTAGTTAGTTAGTTAGTTAGTTAGCTTGTTAGTCAGTCAGCCTGTTAATTATTTAGTGAGTCAGTCAGTCAGCCTGTTAGTTGGTTTGTTAGTTAGCTAGCTAGCTAGTTAGTTAGTTAGCAGTAGCGTGCAGGGGGGTGCGATGGCTCCGGGCATCCAGCCGGGAGGGGGGCGCCCGGTTAGGGAGAGGGGGAAGCACAGTGCAGTCGGAGTGGAGGGGGAATGAATGACGTAAAGAACAATTTAGGGTCATCCAATCAAGGGATTGGCCCCGGGCATCAAATAACCTCTGCATGCCACTGTTAGTTAGTTAGCTAGTTAGTCAGTTAATCAAACGTTCATCCTCACTATACATGGATCTATTACTCCATAAGTGCCCAGACCCCTCCGTGTATCCCCCTCAGCGTGTAGCGCCAGACGACTCCATTTATGTGTCGGTTAACTGTTCTTCTTTGACTTCCAGCAAGATGCTCTTGTTTAGCTAGAACTCGTGTTGACTTGATGTTCTCGCAGTCTGATCACAGTCACAGAATCGCACGAGGGCAATTTTAAAAATCCTACCTACGAGGGGATTTGATCATATTCCTACCAGCCCGGTCACAAGCGTGCTCACAAAAGACACTTCACTTTTGTGGAGAGGCATATCAATGTAACCGGCCACCTCAGCTTATATAGGATGCCTGGACATTAGGCTTATGTTGGTGCTGTGCCATTCATGGGCTGTAAGTATTTAAATGACACAGACTGCATGCCTAATGTCCCTAGAGATAAAATGTATAGTCAACAGAAGAGAAATAATTCTGGAATTAAAACATGCAAACAGGAAAAATAAAGTAAATATCTATAGAAGCGTAATATGTATAATGTGAGATGGTTCGGTCAGAATATAAGAATGTCAGGAGAAATTGTGATTTATGAAACAATGCAGAAGTAAAAAAAGGAGGTGGAGGAGAGGAGGGAATGAGGTGGAGAAGGAGGAGGGAATGAAGAAGAAGAAGAAGAAGAAGAAGAAGAAGAAGAAGAAGAAGAAGAAGAAGAAGAAGAAGAAGAAGAAGAAGAAGAAGAAGAAGAAGAAGAAGAAGAAGAAGAAGAAGAAGAAGAAGAAGAAGAAGAAGAAGAAGAAGAAGAAGAAGAAGAAGAAGAAGAAGACGAAGAGCGAAGAAGAAGAAGAAGAAGAAGAAGAAGAAGAAGAAGAAGAAGAAGAAAGAAGAAGAAGAAGAAGACGAAGACGAAGAAGAAGAAGAAAGAAGAAGAAGAAGAAGAAGAAGAAGAAGAAGAAGAAGAAGAAGAAGAAGAAGAAGAAGAAGAAGAAGAAGAAGAAGAAGAAGAAGAAGAAGAAGAAGAAGAAGAAGAAGAAGAAGAAGAAGAAGAAGAAGAAGAAGAAGAAAGAAGCAGAAGCAGAAGCAGAAGAAGAAGAAGAAGAAGAAGAAGAGAGAAGAAGAAGAAGAAGAAGAAGAAGAAGAAGAAGAAGAAGAAGAAGAGAGAAGAAGAAGAAGAAGAAGAAGAAGAAGGAAGAAGAAGAAGAAGAGAAGAAGAAGAAGAAGAAGAAGACGACGACGACGACGACGAAGAAGAAGAAGAAGAAGAAGAAGAAGAAGAAGAAGAAGAAGAAGAAGAAGAAGAAGAAGAAGAAGAAGAAGAAGAAGAAGAAGAAGAAGAAGAAGAAGAAGAAGAAGAAGAAGAAGAAGAGGAAGAAGAAGAAGAAGAAGAAGAAGAAGAAGAAGAAGAAGAAGAAGAAGAAGAAGAAGAAGAAGAAGAAGAAGAAGAAGAAGAAAGAAGAAGAAGAAGAAGAAGAAGAAGAAGAAGAAGAAGAAGAAGAAGAAGAAGAAGAAGATGAAGAAGAAGAAGAAGAAGAAGAAGAAGAAGAAGAAGAAGAAGAGAGAAGAAGAAGAAGGAAGAAGAGAAGAAGAAGAAGAAGAAGAAGACGAAGAAGACGAAGAAGAAGAAGAAGAAGAAGAAGAAGAAGAAGAAGAAGAAGAAGAAGAAGAAGAAGAAGAAGAAGAAGAAGAAGAAGAAGAAGAAGAAGAAGAAGAAGAAGAAGAAGACGAAGACGAAGACGAAGAAGAAGAAGAAGAAGAAGAAGAAGAAGAAGAAGAAGAAGAAGAAGAAGAAGAAGAAGAAGAAGAAGAAGAAGAAGAAGAAGAAGAAGAAGAAGAAGAGGAAGAAGAAGAAGAAGAAGAAGAAGAAGAAGAAGAAGAAGAAGAAGAAGAAGAAGAAGAAGAAGAAGAAGAAGAAGAAGAAGAAGAAGAAGAAGAAGAAGAAGAAGAAGAAGAAGAGGAAGAAGCAGCTAGCAGAAGGTATCCGATCCACTCCCCAAGTGATCAGTCGGACGTGTGATATCATCAGATACCAGTGGTTCTTTGGAAATTTCCCACCCCTATACAAGGATCGAAACCGCTACCTTCTGAGCTTGAGGCGGCACGGTAACCTCTCAGCCGCGGCGTCCCCAACTGACCTGTTAGATGGCAGACAGTGGTCAGCGCAAAACGGGCTCCTGTCACTTCCTGTCTGAGCGCGGACAGACACGTATTGACGTGACCGAGTTGACGTCTGCACTCCTCCAATTCTCTGGCCAGTTGCCGCAGATCACGCTGTAAGCGACCAGTCATCCTGTACACGGGTCATGGCAGGAGAGACAGAATAGAACATTCAGTTCTGGTTCAATGGCTTGGTGACAGATAGACAGACAGACAGACAGACAGACAGACAGACAGACAGACAGGCAGGCAGGCAGGCAGGCAGGCAGGCAGGCAGGCAGGCAGACAGACAGACAGACTTAAAGTCGCTTAAAAGTTGACATATCGACTTCATTATACCAGGTTTTTATCCCATATGGCACAGTTTCTTTCCGCAGCGAACTGTCGAAAGCGTCGCACAAAGAACGAACTCCGACGACCCCCAGGATGAACAGACGAATTTACAGAAAGCTAACAGTACATACCTCCGTGGCAAAGGCGATATAGACGCGGTTCGTAATTCCGCTTACCTGCATTCGAAACATATTTGCGACCTATTTGGCAGCAGACTGTGTCGCGCTGAGTTTTAACGTAATGGTATGGGAGCTGGTCGTTCAGAAAGCAATGGCAAACTGCGGAACGTAAATTTGCGTAGAAATCAACAACAGCAGTGCTGGTGTTAATGGCGATGTCCTGTAATTAAGATATTAAAAAAAAAAAAACATAGTATAAACACAACAAAATTAAGTTATATTGACATCAGACAAACAGATAGCCAGACATTCAGCTAGACAGCCAGCCAGCCAGGCATTCAGGCAGTTAGGAAGGTACGTAGGTAGGTAGGTAGGTAGGTAGGAAGGTAAGTAGGTAGGTAGGTAGGTAGGCAGGTATGTAGGTAGGTAGGTGGATAGGTAGGTAGGTAGGCAGGTATGTAGGTAGGTAGGTAAGTAGGTATGTATGTATGTAGGTGTGTATGTAGGTAGGTAGGTAGGAAGGTAGGTAGGTAGGTAGGTATGTAGGTAGGTAGGTAGGTGTGTAGGTAGGTAAGTAGGTAGGTAGGTAGCTGTGTAGGTAGGAAAGTAGGTAGGTAGGTGTGTAGGTGGGTAAGTAGGTAAGTAGGAAGGTAGGTAGGTAGGTAAGTAGGTAGGTAGGTAGGTAGGTAGGTAGACAGACAGGCAGGCAGGTAGGTAGACAGGTAGCATGTAGATAGAGAGACACTGGGAGTCAAGGACCCAGTACGTGAAATTATATCACATTCATATCGTCTTTAAACACAAATGACTTCGAGCAACATATTTTGGCAATGGATATTTTTGTTCATTATCGTGTTATATAAATGATTTTTCACCTTTTCGTTCATCATTTGTATGGATATTACCAGTGATTACTATACATTACTTAAATGATTGTTCACCTTTTTGCTATGGATATAACCATTCATTCGACCAGGGGAAGTCAATAAGTAAGTTTCAATTGGCTGTAGAAAAATAACTAAATATGAAAACAACTTGAAACTAGTTTATTTTTGTACACACATCGTCCCTTTATTTCTCAACATAATTGCCACCAACATTGATGACTCTAATAAAACAATGAAGCATATGACATTAGGGTAGGTAGGTAGGTAGGTAGGTAGGTAGGCAGGTAGGTAGGTAGGTAGGCAGGTAGGTAGGTAGGTAGGTAGGAAGGTAGGTAGGTAGGTAGGTAGGTAGGCAGGCAGGCATGCAGGCAGGTATGTACGTAGGTAGGTAGGTAGGTAGGAAGGTAGGTAGGTAGGTAGGTAGGTAGGAAGGAAGGTAGGTAGGTATGTAGGTAGGTAGGTATGTAGACTAATCATTTACGACTACAATGACAACAAGGGACATAATACGACAATTCATTAGAGCAATGGACGATACCCAAGCAAAAGAATAGAATAAAATCATAGTGACATAAAATTGAACAATAAAGTAGCATTATAAGCAGCTTAAATATTTTACTACAAGACCATTTGGCGCAAATGAATCCGTTGTAAGATATTATCGAGTGCAAAATATCAACAAAAATTGCAGTACTTATTTATATTTATTAATAAGTCATAACCTTGTAATACTTTCTGCATATAATATTATTTTTCATTACAATTTATGAAGGGTACATTGCCTTGTAAATATACATTGCTTTGTATGAAATAAACTTTGGGGAAAAAAATCTATTTTTTTTAAACATAAATTCCCCAAATCCGTTGTAATGGGGTTCCTATACGTTCCAGATAGTGTAAGGCAGCATTAATAGACTGCATGTTGATGATTGTAAGGGCGACTAGCTCATTACCCCATGTGAACATGTAGGATAGTCGTGGTTGTTGAGGGGCGGCAGCGTGGTAACAGGTGTTTGGCGGGCTGGAGGCGTCGAGCTCTCACCGTCAGACAGGCTCTTGGTTGAGCGTCCACTTTTCCGACTGACCAGCTGGAAACCGTCTTCATCCTCCTTACTATGTTGATCTGTCTGGGAGTTCGAGGTGACTTTTTGGGCCAGTCTAGGTCCCTTCTGGGTTTGTACTTTGGCCGGACATTTATTATTCCAGTGGGAGTCTTTCCCACAGGTTGATTTTATAAGCAATTTTACATTCTGTAGTTTGCCACTGCTATTTGAACGAGAAGTCAACATTTCAGACCAACTTAAATGCTAGTGTAGGAATTGAATGCCCTGCCTCGCCATCAGCGCACTGGAAGTGTAAGAGCGATCACTTTTATCCTGTCGACCATGTAGAATTCTGTGTCAAACCTGGGGCAACCTTTATTTGTAAATAATTATTTTATCATTCAAGCATGACATTATGTATTGAAGCTCTTCTGCCAACATCATCGTATGCCATGCTGTTAGGTGGTAATGTTTTGAAACGTGTGCCATACTGACAGACAATGATTGTTCGCAAACTCACACGATCACCAGCGGCTTGGATTACATCAAGTTTGCCGGCTGTCACTAAGTTTTCAAGTTATCATGCACAAAATAGTTAGTTAGTCGACAGATCATCCTCGCTGCACATCGAACCATTCAGTCCATAAGTGCTCGGATCCCCTCCTCAGCAAATCCCGCAGCGTGTAGCGGCTAACGACGCCAGTTCTGTGTTGGTTTATCAATCTTCTTTGGCTTCCTGCGTAGTGTTCTTGTTTGGCCACACCTCTTTTAATTTGATGCTCTAGCAGTCTGGCCATTGTTGTAGATTCACAGTCATCACTTGGTTCTCGCAAAAGTCTCACATCACGTAGAGCATTCAGAATGTCAGCCTGGTCCATGGCGCGTCCGCCCTCCACAGTAGCCTCACCTGCGAGCTTGTCAGCCCGCTCATTTCCTTGTACTCCCGCATGCCCTGGCACGAAGATGAAACTAATCTTTGCCAGCCGAGACCGCTTCAGAGGCAGCAACCATTCTCTTCGGATCGACCCCTCCTCTATCCTCTTGATCATGTTCATTGAGTCGCTAAGGAAACAAGCCCTGGTGAATGTCTGTGTCTCGAGCCATGTTATTGCTTTACTTACTGCCATGACTTCCATGGTCAGGCTACTTGTGGTTTCAGTGAAAGCACCAGAGTCCTCCTTCACAATTCTCCCTCCGGCCCGAGCTGTAAAGGCCCATGAGCTTCTCACATGTCGGACGACCGACCCATCTGTGTAGATGACCGCGTCACCGTCTAGCGAATTCTCGAAAATCAACGCTTGTACTTCAGCCTCAACAGCAGCCGGATTTTCTTGTCTGCATTTTCTATCTAGTTGGATGCAAACTGAAAAGGATGTGCAGAAGTCTGTTGGCACTTGCACCCACTCCTCGCCAGGTTCTAAGTCCTCAAGTGAACACACCTGTTGAAGAATGTCTTCGGCTTGACCCATCCACGACCGTCCTCTTTTTAACCTGCTGCCCTTCACCTTCCTAATTTCACTATGCAGTGGATGTTGTGTGTTTGCGTTAATTCTGAGGTAGGCGCGTGCCCTGCAAACTTGTATTCTCTCTTCAATGGTTGGAAAATCAAGAAGGTAGCGCATCGCCCTGCATGCTGTATCTCTTGTACATCCAAGAATAATGCGCATAGCTTCATTCTGTATCCTTTCCATCCTTTCTATCTGCTTATGGCTGAGAGTCAAGATTGCCATTGCATACTCCAAAACAGACATGACCAGCCCCTCGTACAGAAGACATAGATGGCGCTGCTCACAGTTTGCTGCCGCCATCACCCGCATCGCTGCCAAACCCCGCTTGGCCTTTGTTATCACCTGGTCTATGTGCACATTATAAGCAAGGCTTCGATCAAACCGTATCCCCGGGTAATTCATTGCCTGCTTTCTTTCCACCGTCTCTGAACACAGCATTACAGTTGGTGTTGGATTGTTGACAATATGATTATTCAACGAGAACCAAGTCACTGTTGCCTTTGTTGGGTTGACCATTGCCCCAGCTTCATCACACCAAGTACTTATGCGATTGAGTTCGGTTTGTAGTTCCCCAGCAACCTCCTCTCTATCCTTACCCTGACGATACACTAAAACATCATCGGCATATGACAATGTCCTGCCAGGTCCAGTGATCTGCTCACTGGTGATTCTCACTGTGTAGGCGTTGAACAGTACCGGAGATAATGGTGATCCCTGTGGTAGGCCAGGATATATTGTTGTTGGTTCCGAAGTCCAACTGCCACATCTAAAAACTACTTTCCGTTGGAAGAGGGCTGCAGCGATCCAACTAAGGAGGAATGGACTTACGTTTAGTTCAAGAAGCTGAAACATTAAAAAATCCAGTGGTACTCTGTTGTATGCGTCCTCAAGATCAATCGCTGCAGCAACGGTTTCAGTGCCTGAGTGGAAACCTTCATAGACATCCTGGGCAAAGACTGCTGCATTGGTCCAGGTTTCTCTTTTTGGACGGTACCCACCCAGGGTAGGTCGGAAAACACCTTGCCTCTCTAGTTGGCTTGATATTTTCCTGGCAATTACCTTCTCCAGCAGCTTGCCTATTGTATTCTGCATGGTTATAATTCGATATCCCTGAATTTTTTTGTGGTCTTTGTCAGGCTTCGGCAAGGGAATCAGATAGCTGTGTAACCATTCCTCCTTGATGCTAGCACTCCCTATACTGTTGTTGTACATGTCTGCTAGTTTCTCTAGCTCATTGTCGGTACACCTATTTATGTCGTCGTATCTTATGCCATCAGGACCTGGAGCACTGTTTTTTGATCGTCGAAGCACAGCCTTGATTTCTTTCACTGTCACTGTGTCTTCATCCGAAGTGTTCTGGGCCTTGCATCTGTCTGAGGTGACCTCCTTGGCCAGATTTCGACCTCCCATGTCTGTCTGGTTGCTCTGCTCAAGGTAGCGTTCAAAGAGGGCTTTGCCCTTGTCCTCGTCAGTCCTCTGCCAGATGAGGTCAGCACCTTGGAAGTCAGAAATGCTCTTATTCTTGACTACACCACTCATGCTTTTCATGCACAAATCATGCACAAAATATTAATAATTAATTCATAATATTCACTGCTACTGAATTTATTATTACTTGATTTCTTTCTTACACAAATAAAAAGTGTATTACTAACTGATCAGTACCATATGTATGTATACACATAAGTAATAAATTTGTTAATATGGTCAATTACTTTAGTTGTTATGCTACTAATTCTTGTCTTGTATACAGAATGGCTAAATTTATTAAAAATTCATCAATAACATTGTTAAGTTTATGAGCTATTGCAAATTTATAACAAAGGCGGAATTAACTTGCTCCTAATTTAATTTTATATGTTATGTAAATTTAATCCTGTTTGTCAAAAGCCATAATTAAGATGATAATATTTTTCTGAACTAATATATAAAAACAAAAAATACCCACACACAAAACTACACGCCAACCAAAAATCACATCCACCCACTGAGAAATTGAAAACATCACAAACTGTGAACATCTTGGCTCCACAATCAACAACCATGGGGACTGTTCACAAGAAGTCAGACATAAACTGGCCATAGCCATACAGGGATAAACGATAATAAGAGCCTATGGCACAAAACCAGCAAACACATGCAAGTAAACTGTGTTAGAACAAGCACAGAGCTTGACATCTGACAATCGTTACATGGCTTGTCAAGGCTTTCTTTTCTCAAAGTGATTTTGATGTTTTCAAAATTGTGTTGGGCATATACCACAATTTACATATAGACATGCACGAACACACAATTTTAAATATTTGCAGACTGTAGTAGACAGTAGTTGCTGTAGTAGCCATAGTGGTAACTGTAGTAGTAGCAGTTGTAAAGGTAAAAAGTGAAGTACCCTGATTTTCCATTTCTTTAGGCACTGAGTATATGGTGAAAGAAAACATCACATTTTTGTAAAACAATTGGCACTCAATGGATGATGTGGTCAATAGCGCACAGTTCGCCTTTACTTTCCAGAACATTTCATGGTGCTTAGTTTCTGCTGAGTCAACCCGGGAGCAATAGTGGGGACTCAATTACATGATCTACGGCCTAATCATTCGCTATCGGCGGCCTGTGCACTTGGTAAGCGAAATTTAAGGGGAAACAAATACCTCTTTTTCAATGGAACATAATATTCATTTTATTGTTTACAAGGGAAATAACTCGCCAACGTTTTTCTAAAGAAGCAATTAGTATATTAATTATTAAATTTTTAATATAATGACACCAACTATACATAGTTAATACAAAAATTTGACATGATAAACAGTGAAAGACGTATAATGCTAAAGTGAATAAAATCTACTTGCTAATGCAATATATACAATGTGTCAACACTGCAAGCTCCATGCACGATGTTAACGACCATCCCCGTATGGACGCCCTTTCATTTTTACTCTGGTTTCTCTTCACAACGTATATACGGCTATAAATATCAGATCACAAAATTCAAAGTATTGTACAGGAATCATATATAATGGGTCTGGGAAAGTGGAAACAAAAGTCTGATTTTCCCTCCAGATCTGAGACACACAGACACCATGAAACTGTATGGGATCACATTTCCATGTGATCCCACAGAAACACACTCACAGACATGTTACGTAG
The DNA here is from genome assembly GCA_963921405.1 of Cepaea hortensis. Classification (NCBI taxonomy): domain Eukaryota; kingdom Metazoa; phylum Mollusca; class Gastropoda; order Stylommatophora; family Helicidae; genus Cepaea; species Cepaea hortensis. The sequence goes on along the minus strand of OY992888.1, from coordinate 73,234,963 downwards.
GTATAAAACGTCCACAATATTTGGTAGAAGCACAGTAGTCAACACATTCATAATACCCAAAATAATATACTTAGCGACAGTACTGGACTATCCCAAACAGACCATCACAAACATAAACAAACAAATCAGATGCTTTATCTTCACCAACACAATACACAGCATTAAACACAAAACTCTTATGCAAGACAGGAAACAGGGGGGTATTGCACTACAGGACATCCACACAAAAATACTGTCACTTAGAATTAGTTACATAGGTAAAATCATCAGACACCCAGAACAGCACAGACTAGCACTATACTACATAGCCCACAACATCAAACACCTCACACCACTTAACAATGCAACTGCACACTACCAGGGAACACTGCCAACATTCTATCAGACATGCATACAGGCAATACAAGGACATGAACAGTTAATACAGCAAACAACACACACAATATACAAACAGTTAGTTAGAGAGCAAGCACCACCACTCACACTTAGGATCAAAAGAGGATACAAATACTTCATGTATGACTTCACATGCACTTTTTCAAACCTACACAACAAACACATAACACTAACAGCTAGAGAAATCACATATAGGTTATTATACAGCATGACTCCAACAACACAGGGACAATACATAGACAAACAATGCCAACTATGTAGAAACAACACACAAGAGACAGAGGAACACATCAATTTTACATGTCCAACAATTACAGCCACATGCGCAACACTCCAACACCTCATACAAACACACACAGGCAATCAAACCGACATATATAAATCAATATTCCTCAACACTTTACCAAAGTCAGCAAAAAACATACACACAAAACTACTTATAGCTCTTTCTTACTATAGACATCTCATATGGACATGCAGAAACTCAGCCAGACACAAGCATTACACATATAACACACACTTAATATCATTTATGTACACACACAAAATATCACAACTATTTCCAGAGTAAACCACATATATTCTTCCTTCTTGTATTATAAATTTGGTATACATGAGTGCAAGAAAGAAAGAAGAAACTGTGAGTGAATGATTATAAAATATCACATATGGTCACAAAGACCAATGAAAATTCCCTTATGCAAGGATTTGTGGAGTAAAGAAAATCAACTCCTTCCATTCCAGTGTATTAATTATTGGACGCTTGCTTTAAAAGCACTTGCTATGCTATACTACCACCACTACTAAGATTATCACTTTAGTAAATAGAATCACATAACTATTATACTATTATTATTTCATTATTATTATTATTATTATTATTATTATTATTATTATTATTATTATTATTATTATTTTTATTATTATTTTATTATTATTGTATTATTATTATTATTATTATTATTATTATTATCATCATTACTATTATGACTATCATTATTCTACCTTTACTATCCTTAGTATCACTAATGTTATAAGTATTATATATATCATCATTATTATTTTGCAATTTCATCTCCCCTGTCCCCCCCCCCTTGCTTACGGTTTTTTGCCTTTGCTACTACCCCCACTGTTTGGTTCAAACATTTATCCTGCCTGTGCCATCATTACCAGGGTGGTCATAAGAGCATTGGTGGATTGGAGCAATTGGTGGGAGGGTAGCGCGGGAAACAAAAATGTAAAGATTTCCCTTTCTCTTTGTCACCCCCTTTGAATCAATGTGAGTGAGTGTTGAATGAATGAATACAAAATCACATATGGTTACCAAACCAATGATACTGTAAAAACTTGTGTTAATACAAATGCTTGGTTAAATTTTTATTTTTATTGCCATCATTAGAAGGGGGAAGAAAAGAACAACCATTTCCCATTCCCCCCCCCCCCCACTCATGGTTGTTGTTGCTTTTGCTGATACACACACCGGTTTGTTTCAAATACTTATCCTGCCTTTACCATCATTGCCCAGTGAGTGGTGATGAGGGCATTGGTGAGTTTGAACCAATTGGTGAGAGGGTGGCAAGGGAAATAAAAATGTAAAGACTCCCCCTTATTTTGTTAACCCCCATTGACATGTAAATGTGTTCAAGGAATGGAATATGCTAATGGATAAATTCTCTATGTTGTAAACACAAAATATCACAGACATCTCCAGAGTAAACACAAGTACTCTTCTTTATGAGTTTAAAATTTAGTATACATGAGTGCGAGAAAGAAACAAGGAAATGTGAGTGAATGTTGAATGAATGAATACAAAATCACAGATGGTTACCAAACCAATGATACTGTAAATATTTGTGTAAATAAAAATGCTTGGGGAAATTAGGGGGGGGGGAACTCCTTTTACTCCAACTATTATTAAAAACTGCAGTTTACATTTGTAGATACCTGCTATGCTATGTTAACACAATTCCAAAGAAAATCATCCTAGCAAATGGAATCACAATTTGTAAAAAGGTTATCATTTCAGAACTATTATTACCATTGCTGGTTTTTATATTAACTGTTTATTACCCTCAGTATGTCTTCCTCTTGTCATTATTATCATTGTCATCATTAGTAACAAAACAAAAACCCTTTTCCCATGTCCCCCCCCCCCCTCGCTCATGGTTGTTGTTGCCTTTGCTGATACCCACACCGGGTTGGTTCAAATATTTATCCTGCCTTTACCATCATTGCCCAGATAATGGTGATGAAGGCATTGGTGGAGTGGAACAAATTGGTGAGAGGATGGCAAGGGAAACAAAAATGTAAAGATTTCCCCTTTTCCTTGTCTAACCCCCATTCACATGTAAATGTGTTCAAGGAATGGAATATGCTAATGGATAAATTTCCTATGTTGTAAACACAAAATATCACAGATATCTCCAGAGTAAACACAAGTACTCTTCTTTCTGATTTTAAAATCTATGACACATGAGTGCGAGGAAGAAACAAGAAGATGTGAGTGAATAATGAATGAATGAATACAAAACCACATATGTTTACCAAACCAATGAGATTGTAAAAATTTGTGCCGATACAGATACTTGTTTTACTTTTTACACCCCAAAAAAAAAAAAAAAAAAAAAAAAAAGAGGAAAGGAAAAATTTAATGCACCCTTACCAAAAAATAAAAAAAAAAAAAAAACATAAGCAAATAGAAAAAGATAACCAACTCCTTTTACTTCTATCATTTATTAAACATTGCATGTTGCAACTATATGTACCTGCTATGCTATGCATTCCTAGGAAAATCATTCTAGCAAATGGAATCACAGTCTTGGAAAGTGGGGTAGTTATCAAACTATTATTATCATTGCTGTTAGTTACTACTACTATCAGTAATCAGTACTGTTATCACCCTTAGATGGTTAATGTTTGTCATAATTATTATTGATGTATTTGGTTTTATTTGCCTATTATTATAGTTACCTTTATGAATATATAACCTCATCTCCCATGTGACCCCCCCCCCCCTTCCCTTGCTCATTATTTTTTGTTTGCCTCTGCTGATAAAATCACCTTTTAGTTCCAAAAAGTACCATGCCCTTACTATCATTACCAGAGAGTGGTGATGAGGCCATTAGAGTAGTGGGTCCAAATGGGTGAGATTGGGACAATGGAAACATAAATGGGAAGTTTGTATCATTCTCCCTATCTACTCCCCTTCACACGTAAATATTCCCAATGAATAAAATATGCACACGTCACATACATGCCCACATGCAACGCTCCGTAAACACACCTACACAAATACTAAATACACAGAACGCATGTAACAACACAAACATTATAAATGCAACCACTACCCTCTCTGCCTTGTAAACCCCGATACACCTCCCTTTCCCACCATCTTGATACTGTTTGTTTGTTGATGCTGCTGCCAACCTTTCCGATTGTCTCAAACTTTTTATACTGCCAGTTTCATCATTACCGAGTGGTGGTGATGAAATTGGAGATTTTAGAGCCGACAGGAGAGGGAGGCGGCAGGGAAAATAATATCGGTGCACTATCATCATGCTGTTGTTTATGTAAGGTTTTACCCTACAACAAATTCAATGTAGAAATGTTAAAATGTATAAAATATTTGTATTTTTGCGCATATGTCACCTACACGCACACATGCAACGCTCTGTAAAAACACGAACAATGCAATTCGCAACGATTTTAACACTCAACAAAAGTTTAAAAAAAAAAAAAGATAAATATCAGATTTCAAAATTCAAAGTAATGTACAGAAATGATATATAATGGGTCTGGAAAAATGGAAACAAAAGTCTGATTTCCTTCCAGATCTGAGACACACAGACACCATGAAACTGTATGGGATCACATTTCCATGTGATCCCACAGAAACACACACACAGACATGGCACGCACTGAACCAAAAGATCACAGACATGTTACATAGGTATAGGTATAAAACATCCACAATATTTGGTAGAAGCACAGTAGTCAACACATTCATAAAACCCAAAATAATATACTTAGCGACAGTACTGGACCCTCCCAAACAGACCATCACAAATATAAACAAACAAATCAGATGCTTTATCTTCACCAACACAATACACAGCATTAAACACAAAACTCTCATGCAAGACAGGAAACAGGGGGTATTGCACTACAGGACATCCACACAAAAATACTGTCACTTAGAATTAGCTCCATAGGTAAAATCATCAGACACCCAGAACAGCACAGACTAGCACTATACTACAAAGCCCACAACATCAAATACCTCACACCTCTTAACAATGCAACTGCACACTATCAGGGAACACTGCCAACATTCTATCAGACATGCATACAGGCAATACAAGGACATGAACAGTTAATACAGCAAACGAACACACACAATATACAAACAGTTAGTTAGAGAGCAAGCACCACCACTCACACTTAGGATCAAATGAGGATACAAATACTTCATGTCTGACTTCACATGCACCTTTTCAAACCTACACAACAAACACATAACACCAACAGCTAGAGAAATCACATATAGGTTACTATACAGCATGACTCCAACAACACAGGGACAATACATAGACAAACAATGCCAACTATGTAGAAACAACACACAAGAGACAGAGGAACACATCTATTTTACATGTCCAACAATTACAGCCACATGCGCAACACTCCAACACCTCATACAAACACACACAGGCAAACAAACCGACATATATAAAGCAATATTCCTCAACACAATACCAAAGTCAGCAAAAAACATACACACAAAACTACTTATAGCTCTTTCTTACTATAGACATCTCATATGGACATGCAGAAACTCAGCCAGACACAAGCACTACACATATAACACACACTTAATATCATTTATGTACACACACAAAATATCACAACTATTTCCAGAGTAAACCACATATATTCTTCCTTATTGTATCATAAATTTGGTATACATGAGTGCAAGAAAGAAAGAATAAACTGTGAGTGAATGATTATAAAATATCACAAATGGTCACAAAGACCAATGGAAATTCCCTTATGCAAGGATTTGTGGAGTAAATAAAATCAACTCCTTCCATTCCAATGTATTAATTATTGGACGTTTGCTTTAAAAGCACTTGCAATGCTATACTACCACCACTACCAAGATTATCATTTTAGTTCCACAACAAAAAATAATATCGAAAGAACGAGAAAGAAAGAAAGAAAGAAAGAAAGAAAGAAAGAAAGAAAGAAAGAAAGAAAGAAAGAAAGAAAGAAAGAAAGAAAGAAAGAAAGATATCAATTTCTAATACAATTTTCAACAATACACCAATTTTACAACAACCGAAGCCATGGAAGCACAGTGGATGGCGCGTGTGAATGCAAACTCGAATTATGTGTTCGAATCTTCGTGGTTAACCGTCAACGGTCAATCACATTAACATGAGTACCAGAGATTATTTTGGAAAATAAAGGTCCCAGCGTTATATTCACCACAGCACACAACAGGCACATATTTTAATAAAAATTGTATGCATATTCTTTACAGGACATTGCTGTCAACATCAGCATCTTTCAGCTGATTGTTGATTTATTGGCAAGATTACCCTTAGTAGTTTGCCATTGCTTTCTGAGCAGCCGGCTCACATACCCCGTAAGTTACCGACGCGATTCGAACCACTGCTGATTCTCACCGACGTCACGTTACCTACGAGAGTATACGATATTACGGAGAAAAGTCGCTAACCTCTAGGCCAGGAAGCCGGCAGGCACATATTAGTCTTTACAATTATAGGGCTTAGACAAGGCGCAATAGGGTTCGTTAGCTTTGACTTGTACGTGTCCTACCTAGAAAAAAATCCATTCAAAAATATAGGACCAGTGACCATCCACGCTTATCGGCATGGCGCATGATGATGACCTAGAAACGTGACCGTTACATGTTGACTTTACCATCTATGGAATACTGCTCTAGGCACGGTGAAAGGTACTTTACTTGCACTTAAGAAAATATTACAAATATATTACAACAATGATGAAAGTATACTTGATCAGTAGATAGAACAAGGAGAAAGGGATTCGGATATAGAATATACAATATAGACTGAACACCTCTCACTCAAGCATACCAGGTTAGATTTGTGGTGAAGATATTACATAGCTGGTAATCCAGACAAAGTAAAGACACAGACAGTCAATCGTTTCACCAAAATCTTTATCGAGGAAGATTAAAATTGATATCAAGAATCGTTATTATCATGTTCAAAATGGTTTATAAATTTAATTGATATACCACCATAGGCACTAACTAAGGAACAAGAGATAAGACTCACTACTTGTGGAAAGTTGTCTGAGGAAAGCAGCGCACAAGTCAAGAAGAGACCATAATAGAAACGAGGACATCTATAAAATAGTTAGAACAACACCGGTTGATAAATTCATTGATAGACAAAGATTTAACTGGTTCGGCCTCCTTGTGAGAATGAACCAAATGTCGCAAGCGGCCATCCCACTGTAGAATACCTGAAAACGACTGAGCTGATCGATTGACTACGGAAGGAGCAAAAGAAGAAAAGCCTGATGTGCCCGTTACATACCACCAAAAGAAAAGAATGATCAAATCAGTCAAAAAGCAAAAAACAAAAACAAAACAAAAAAACTGCTCAAGACGACTACACATTATGGACAGATCAGAACAAGTCAGTATTCTGCGCCTCAGAACAGGACACAATAGATTACGCAACCACATGTATAAACAATTCCAGATTGGTGAATCAACCATGTGCACATGTGGATTGGCATCGCAGACAGCAGCGCACATACTCCAAGACTCCCCAAATTACAACATTGATTGACTGATTGATTGATTGATTTAGGAACCGACATCACAGCATTCGGGACATTCCCATAAGCGCTCCGTCCCCATCCTCAGCAGCCAGCGAAGAGTTCCAACACTAATAGTTCCAGTAGAAATCTGATTATATGTCCGTCTCGCCTTTCCTCTGAGCGTCGAGCGTCGACCAGATCCCCTCGTCACACCTCGCTGTCTCTCTATGCCGTCTTCTCACACCATTTCCTCGTCTTTTCCTCCTCACTCTCTCTTCGCTAGCCTCTGAGTGATGTGTCAAGCGCAGAGCACGTGCTCCGTAGCTCCAGCGACGATTCCCATGTTTAAATAAATCCATAGGCAATTACAACATATCTAGGCAAACCTTCTGGCCTAGAGACGACAGTGGAAGATAAACTCTATGGGCCGCTGAGTGAACTATAAAGACAGTTAAATTCATACAAGAGACAACATTGCAGTTATAGATATATTTCAAGCGAATGAAAGAAGAAGAAGAAGAAGTCGCAAGAGGCAAGAGCACACAACATGAAAATGGAAACAC
>OY992888.1:73159685-73222185 GCA_963921405.1 Cepaea hortensis | reverse complement strand
TTCATCATTTGTATGGATATTACCAGTGATTACTATACATTACTGAAATGATTGTTCACTTTTTTGCTATGGATATAACCACTCGTTCGACCAGGGGAAGTCAATAAGTAAGTTACAATTGGCTGTAGAAAAATAACTAAATATGATAACAACTTGAAACCAGTTTATTTTTGTACATACATCGTCCCTTTATTTCTCAACATAATTGCCACCAACATTGGTGCACTTATCTTATCGTTTTATCAAGCCTCCCAAACAGGCTGCATAGAACTGCGTGCTCTGTTTTCTAAATCACATTTTCATTTCTCATTCAACTTCGGCGTCATTCGCGAAATGTCTCCCGCCCACGTGGGTTTTCAGTGGACCAAAAATGTGGAAATCGCTGGGGGGGGGGGGGGGGGGCTAAGTCCGGGCTGTAAGGGTGGATGTTCCAGAACTTCCCACCTTAGTTGGTTAATTTTCTTCTGAGTTAATCTAGCCGTATGTGGTCTGGCATTGTCATGAAGAAGCAACACTTCTCTAGTCAGGAGTCCTGGTCGTTTTCTTCGAATTGCATCGTAAAGCATTGATAGAACTTCACAGTACGATTCAGAATTCACATTGTCACCTTTCTTCTTGAAATTGGTTAAAAGCACTCCTTGACAATCCCAGAACACCGTCAGTATAACCTTCCCTGCTGATGGCGTATCCTTGAAATTTTGAACACAAGGCGAAGAAGGATGTTTCCATTGTATTGAAGCATGCTTTGATTCGGGCTGGTAGTGATGCACCCATGGTTCGTCCCCAGTAACAATCCTGTTCTGCATGTCTTCTCCTTCATCTTCGTATCGGCAGAGATTATGCAAGGACAGGCTAAATCGGTTCATTTTGTGATCCTCCTTCAATTGTCTGGGTACCCACCTTGAGCACACTTTCTTAAATTTCAATCGATCATGCATTATGCTGTATGCTGAACCACGTGAGCACCCTATTGCAGATGCTATAGAGTCTATCGTTACTCGCCTGTCACCTCTAATCATTTCCTCCACCCGCTGCTCAGATGCCTCTGTTGCAATCTTAACAGGTCGACCAGATCGGATTTCATCAACAATTTTAGATCGTCCTTGAGAAACTTTTTCTACCCAGTTATGCACCGCTTTACGAGACAAACATGTGTCAGCACAAACAGGAAGCATTTCCGTATAAATGTCCTTTGCAGGCATTCCTTTTGCCCCCCCCCCCCCCCAAAAAAAAAAACCGCACAACAGCACGTTGCTCTTTGGTTGTACACTCCGTAAGTACAGTCGCCATTTTGTTTATGCGCTGCACATGAGACACCTAGCCCCACCTGACGAACGGGAATATAAAGTTCGATGTTGCTGTCATCTAATGACACCTGTAGAAAACACCAACTACATTTATCTGCCATCCCACAGAACTGTGTGACTTACTTATTAACTCGCCCTCGTATTATTATGTTATGTACATGATTTACATCCTTGACCAGTTTATGTTAGAAATTGATATATAGTATTAAACTGTGTACAACAATCCGTTGTAACTAATCACACTATTCTAAATAAACGGTGGGAGTATTATAAACTCTTACACTATTGCTATCTTAGCAAGAACATTATTTCTCAACATAATTGCCACCAACATTGTTGACTCTAATAAAACAATGAGGCATATGGCATTAGGGTAGGTAGGTAGGTAGGTAGGTAGGCAGGTATGTAGGTAGGTAGGTAGGTATGTAGGTAAGTAGGTAGGTAGGTAGGAAGGTAGGAAGGTATGAAGGTAGATAGTTAGGTAGGTAAGTAGGTAGGTAGGGGTAGGTAGGTAGGTAGGAAGGTAGGAAGGTAGAAAGGTAGGCAGGTAGTTAGGTAGGTAGGTAGGTAGGTAGGTAGGTAGGTAGGTAGGAAGGTAGGAAGGTAGGTAGTTAGCTAGGTAGGTAGGTAGTTAGGTAGGTAGGTAGGTAGGTAGGAAGGTAGGAAGGTAGGTAGTTAGGTAGGTAGGTAGGTAGGTAGGAAGGTAGGAAGGTAGGAAGGTAGGTAGTTAGGTAGGTAGGTAGGTAGTTAGGTAGGTAGGTAGGTAGGTAGGTAGGAAGGTAGGAAGGTAGGAAGGTAGGAAAGTAGGTAGTTAGGTAGGTAGGTAGGTAGGTAGGAAGGTAGGAAGGTAGGTAGTTAGGTAGGTAGGTAGGTAGGTAGGTAGGTAGGTAGGTAGGTGGGTATGTAGGTAGGTATGTAGGTAGATAGACAGGCAGGTAGGTAGGTAGACAGGTAGCATGTAGATAGAGAGACACTGGGAGTCAAGGACCCAGTACGTGAAATTATATCACATTCATATCGTCTTTAAACACAAATGACTTCCAGCAACATATTTTGGCAATGGATATATTTGTTCATTACCGTGTTATATAAATGATTTTTCACCTCTTTGTTCATCATCTGTATGGATATTACCAGTGATTACTATACATTACTTAAATGATTGATCACCTTTTTGCTATGGATATTACCATTCGTTCGGCCAGTGGAAGTCAATAAGTAAGTTAAAATTGACTGTAGAAAAATAACTAACTATGATAACAACTTGAAACCAGTTTATTTTTGTACATACATCGTCCCTTTATTTCTCAACATAATTGCCACCAACATTGATGACTCTAATAAAACAATGAAGCATATGACATTAGGGTAGGTAGGTACGTAGGTAGGTAGGTAGGCAGGTATGTATGTAGGTAGGTATGTAGGTAGGTAGGAAGGTATGTAGGTAGGTAGGTAGCTAGCTAGTTAGGTAGGTAGGTAGGAAGGGTAGGTAGGTATGTAGGTAGGTAAGTAGGTAGGTAGACTAATCATTTACCAATACAACGACAACAAGGGACATAACACGACAATTCATTAGAGCAATGGACGATACCCAAGCAAAAAAAATAGAATAAAATCATAGTGACATAAAATTGAACAATAAAGTAACATTATAAGCAGCTTAAATATTTTACTACAAGACCATTTGGCGCAAATGAATCCGTCGTAAGATATTATCGAGTGCAAAATATTAACAAAAATTGAAGTGCAGGTTTAGGAATATTTTTATATTATAAACCTAAATGTGAATTATTTATATTTATTAATAAGTCATAACCTTGTAATACTTTCTGCATATAATATGATTTTTCATTACAATTTTTGAAGGGTACATTGCCTTGTAAATATACATTGCTTTGTATGAAATAAACTTTGGGGGAAAAAATCTATTTTTTTTTACAGAAATTCCCCAAATCCGTTGTAATGGGGTTCCTATACGTTCCAGATAGTGTAAGGCAGCATTAATAGACTGCATGTTGATGATTGTAAGGGCGACTAGCTCATTACCCCATGTGAACATGTAGGATAGTCGTAGTTGTTGAGGGGCGGCAGTGTGGTAACAGGTGTTTGGTGGGCTGGAGGCGTCGTGCTCTCACCGTCAGACAGGCTCTTGGTTGAGCGTCCCCTTTTCCTACTGACCAGCTGGAAACCGTCTTCATCCTCCTTACTATGTTTATCTGTCTGGGAGATCGAGGTGACTTTTTGTGCCAGTCTAGGTCCCTTCTGGGTTTGTATTATTCCAGTGGGAGTCTTTCCCACAGGTTGATTTTATAAGCAATTTTACATTCTGTAGTTTGCCACTGCTTTCTGAACGAGACGTCAACATTTCAGTGCAACTTAAATGCTAGTGTAGGGATTGAATGCCCTGCCTCGCCATCAGCGCACTACAAGTGTCAGAGCGATCACTTTTATCCTGTCGACCATGTAGAATTCTGTGTCAAACCTGGGGCAACCTGTATTTGTAAATAATTATTTTATCATTCAAGCATGACATTATGTGTTGAAGCTCTTCTGCCAACATCATCGTGTGCCATGCTGTTAGGTGGTAATGTTTTGAAACATGTGCCATGCTGACAGACAATGATGGTTCGCAAACTCACACGATCACCAGCGGCTTGGATTACATCAAGTTTGCCCGCTGTCACTAAGTTTTCAAGTTATCATGCACAAAATATTACTAATTAATTAATAATATTCACTGCTACTGAATTTATTATTACTTGATTTCTTTCTTAGACAAATAAAAAGTTTATTACTAACTGATCAGTACCATATGTATGTATACACATAAGTTATAAATTTGTTAATATGTTCAATTACTTTAGCTGTTATGCTACTAATTCTTGTCTTGTATACAGAATGGCTAAATTTATTAAAAATTCATCAATAACATTGTTAAGTTTATGAGCTATTGCAAATTTATAACAAATGCGGAATTAACTTGCTCCTAATTTAATTGTATATGTTATGTAAATTTAATCCTGTTTGTCAAAAGCCATAATTAAGATGATAATATTTTTCTGAACTAATATATTTAAAAAATACCCACACACAAAACTACACGCCAACCAAAAATCACACCCACCCACTGAGAAATTGAAAAGATCACAAACTGTGAACATCTTGGCTCCACATTAAACAACCATGGGGACTGTTCACAAGAAGTCATACATAAATTGGCCATAGCCATACAGGGATAAACGATAATAAGAGCCTATGGCACAAAACCAGCAAACACATGCAAGTAAACTGTGTTAGAACAAGCACAGAGCTTGACATCTGACAATCGTTACATGGCTTGTCAAGGCTTTCTTTTCTCAAAGTGATTTTGATGTTTTCAAAATTGTGTTGGGCATATACCACAATTCACATATAGACATACAGTACACGAACACACAATTTTAAATATTTGCAGACAGTAGTAGACAGTGTGTGCCCCCCCCCCCCCTTGCTATTCAATATCTACATGGACAGAATTTCCAAAGAAGCAAGTCTCGACAGAACAGATTACGGAATCTTAGAACTCTTTACTCCAGATGAAACAACTGACCCACAGGGAATAAATGAACTTCTATTTGCAGACGATCAGTGCCTGTTTTACAGCGATGATAGCAGACTACAAAATCATATTACTAATCTGAGTTCAACCTGCAGCAGATACAATATGAGCATAAACACAGCCAAAACCGAAGTAATGCACGTTAGCAGATCACCTGGTCCACTAAGTATACAGATAAATAACACAACTCTGAAACAAGTTAAAGAATTCAAATACCTTGGAAGTATAATCACAGAAGATGGCAGATTGAACAGAGAAATTGAAATCAGATGTCAAAAAGCTAGTGCACTTACATATCAACTATCACCCTTACTGAAACATCCAAACATACCCATGTTCGCAAAACGACAGATAATAAACAGCATATTCACACCAACCCTATGCTGCCAATCTCAAACCTGGACTTTATCCAAATTACACCTTCGCAAAATCAACACATGTGAAATGAGATGCTTGAGGAGAGCTGCCAACTTAACAATCCGAGACCGAGTAAGAAATGCTATTATCAGACAGACTATGGGATCAACACCTTGTGCCACATTTATTGAAAGACAGAAGATCAAGTGGTTTGGCCATGTCGTTAGAATGCAACACCAACAACTACCATCACTGGCCTTACATAAAAGATCATCTGCGACGAGACCACGAGGACGTCCAAGAAGAAAATGGATTGACGACATCAGAGACATTGTACAACCACACGGAATGACACTATCCAGTGCCGCCCACCGGGCGCTGGAACGCAAATTATCCCCCCCCCCTCCCACGACACTTGACGGCAGAAGTGGAAGATGATGATGATGATGATGAGTAGACAGTAGTTGCTGTTGTAGACATAGTGGTAACTGTAGTAGTAGCAGTTGTAAAGGTAAAAAGTGAAGTACCCTGATTTTCCATTTCTTTAGGCACTGAGTATATGGTGAAAGAAAACATCACATTTTTGTAAAACAATTGGCATTCAATGGGTGATGTGGTCAATAGCGCACACTTCGCCTTTACTTTCCAGAACATTTCATGGTGCTTAGTTTCTGCTGAGTCAACCCGGGAGCAATAGTGGGGACTCAATTACATGATATACGGGCTAATCATTCGCTATCGACGGCCAGTGCACTTGGTAAGCAAAATTTAAGGGGAAACAAATACCTCTTTTTCAAGGGAACATAATATTCATTTTATAGTTTGCAAGGGACATAACTCGCCAACGTTTTTCTAAAGAAGCAATTAGTTATATTAATTATTAAATTTTTAAAATAATGACACCACCTAATCACAGTTAACACAAAAATGTGACTTCCTAAAGATTAAAAGACTTTAATGCTAAAGTGAATAAAATGTACTTGCTAATGCAATATATACAATGCGTCAACATTGCAGGTTCCATGCACGATGTTAACGACCATTTCCGAATGGACGCCCTTGCATTTTTACTCTGGTTTCTCTTCACAACGTATATCATCATCATCATCATAATCGTATTTAAGAAACTCATGTTTCAGTTTGGCGAAACATAACGTAGGGTGCCCCCTTTTGCTTTTGGTTTGTTGCCTTTGCTACCACCCCCACTGGTCGGCTCAAACACTTGTCCTGCCTGTACCATCATTAAGAGTGGTCATGAGGGCATTTGGTGGAGTGGAACTGATTGGTGAGAGTGAGGCAAAGTAAACAAAAATGTAAAGATTTCCCTGTCTCTTTGTCACCCCCTTTGAATCATGTGAGTGAGTGTTGAATGAATGAATACAAAATCACATATGGTTACCAAACAAATGATACTGTAAACATTTGTGTAAATACAGATGCTTGGGGAAATGAGAAAAAAAAACAACTCCCTTTACTCCAACTATTATTAAAAACTGCAGTTTGCATTTGTATGTACCTGCTATGCTATGTTAACACCATTCCAAAGAAAATCACCCTAGCAAATGAAATCACAATTTGTAAAAAGGTTATCATTTCCATAACTATTATTACCATTGCTGGTTTTTATATTGCTGTTATTACCCTCAGTATGTCTCTTCTTGTCATTATTATTATTGTCATCATTAGTAATAAACAAAAAACCCTTTCCCATGTGCCCCCCTCCACTTGCTCATGGTTTGTGTTTGCCTTTGCTGATACCCACACCGGTTTGGATCAAATAATTATCCTGCCTTTACCATCATTGCCCGGATAAGGTTGATGAAGGCATTGGTGGAATGAAACGAATTGGTGAGGAGATGGCAAGGGAAACAAAAATGTAAAGATTGTAAAAAAGTTTGTGCTAATACTGATGCTTGTTTTACTTTTTACAAAAGGAAAAAAAAAAAAGAAAAAAACAAAGAGGAAGGGAAAAAAATGAATGAACCCTTACAAATATGACCAAAAAATAAGCAAGGAGAAAAAGAAAACCAACTCCTTTTACATCTACAATTATTGAACATTGCATGCATATGTAAAAAAAAAAAAAAAAAAAAAAAAAAAAAAAAAATAAGCAAGGAGAAAAAAGATAACCAACTCCTTTCTACACCTACTATATTATTTAACAGTGCAGGATGCAATTGTTATTATATGTACCTGCCATGTTTTAACACCATTCCTAAGAAAATCATGTAGCCAATGGAATCACATGTTTGGAAAATGTGATCATTATCAAAACAAATCCTACCATTGTGTTTATAAATATTAGCATTGCTGTCATCACCCTTAGTAGTTTTTTATTCCTTGTCTTTATTATTATAAGATGTATTTCATGTAAACACCATTCCTAAGGAAATCAATTTAGCACGTAAAATCACATGTTAAAACTATTATTTATTATCATTGAGTCTATCACTAGTCTCAGCACTGTTATTCCTTGTCACTAGTATATTTATTTATGTATTTGGTTGTTACTTTGCATTATTATCATTGTAATCACTATTAATATATATGGCTTTGTAAACGCGTATACTATCACATCCCCCTTTCCCACCCTTTTGATACTGTGATTGTTGTCTCTGCTGCCACCCTCACCGTTTTGTTTCAGTTCTGCACCGCCATGTTTATCATCACCGAGGGTGATGGTACTTGGTAGGAGTTTTTGGAGCTGACAGGAGAGCGGGGAGGCAGGGGAAATAATAACAGCCCGCTACCATCACGCTTTTGATTTGAAATATTTCCTTACAACAATGTCAATGGAGAAATGTTTAAATGTATAAAATATTTGTAATTTTTGCGCATATGTCACCTACACGCCCACATGCAACGCTCTGTAAAAACACGCACACAAATACTGAACACACAGTACGCATGTAACAACACAAACAATACAAATGCAACAACTACCCCTCCTGCATTGTAAACTAGGATACTCCTTGACAACCCCCCCCCCACCCCCACCTTTTCGATACTGTTGTTTTTGATGCTGCTGCTGCCTTCACCGGTCGGTTCTAACAAGTTTTACTGCCATCTTCCTCATTACCAAGTGGTGATGATGGTATTGGTGGGGTTGGAACTGACAGGTGAAAGGGTGGCAGAGGGAAAATAATGGTATACTACCGTCTTGTTGTCGTTTGTACTCGTTTTTCGCTACCCCCCATTTCAAATGTAAAGGTTGAAACAAATGTTGTAAAGATTTGCGCATATGTCACCTACACTTCCACATGCAACGCTCTGTAACAACACGAACAATACAAATGCAAAGTTTTCTTTCACACTCAATAAAAGTTTAAAAAAAAAAAAAAAAAAAAAAAAAAAAAAAAATCATCGTATTTTTGTTCAATTGCAGTTGCTTGTGTAGAAATATTTTTATTTTCTAAACCTAAATTTGATTTATCTATGGTTATTGATATGTCATTACCGTGTAATATGCGTATACCTTATTTTTCATTTCAATATTTGAAGGGTTTCTCTTCACAAACGAACAAATCTTTCGCCTTCGTGTTTTAGATTTTTCATTGTGGTGTTATTTCCGGATTTCTTCACAGCAGCCATGGCACCAGTCAAGAGCATGGATTCAATCGACATCGACCATTTTCTCGAAGGAAGACCAGTACATAATAAAGGTACGTTGATAATCACAGTTACCGGCCCTGGCGCTGCGGCCAAGGCCACACCTTCGTTAATCTCAAGCACGCTGCTGGGCCCATGTGGTTTACCACATGACGGCATTGCCGACGTGTACCGGTATGAAACACCTACTCGGTGCTATGTTAACCTAACACAGGCGGCCCATGTGGCAGTGTACAGAGGCCTGCATGGCAAAACAATAAAGCTGCCGGCGGAGATATTAGAGCTATCGATACAGCACCTGGAACGAGAAAGGGAACGAGTGACAATTCATTGGCTTCCCAATACGATTTCTCCACAGGGAGTTAAGTACATAGTCGAAAAGACAATTGGTGATGTGAATGCAGAAGTATTCAGAATCCAGTAAGGTGGCGGCAAATGGGGCGTGCTGTGTACCCCCTCAAAACCGGTGCCGCACTACGCAAATATCACGGCGCCAGGAAAAATAACAGGCAATCACCGCATACTGTTTACTATGCCTGGTCGCCGGACCGAATGTCCATTTTGCAGTCTAGACGATCACTGGTCTAATAAATGCCCGACAAGGTGGCAGAAGAAAGACAATAACAAGAAAACCTCTGAACTAGCACAAGAGGAATTCCCGGTAATCAAGGGGAAGGCCCACACACAGCAAAACAACGCCGTCCAAGATGACGTCGAGGTAGCTAGCAGACCGGTGACCACGGAGACAGCCGTAGAAATTCAAGCAAACACAATTTCACAAGAAACCAACGACGACGGTTTCGAAACCGTCCACTACGGCAGAAAAAGACAGTGGGCAAAGTGAAGGAACTCCTCAAGCAACAAAGACATAAGAGAAGAGGAGGGAAGATCTTCCCCTTCTCCTTCCAAACCATGCAAGAAAGCTGCTACAAAACAAAATGAAAACAGCGGCAATGAAGGACCACTTTTTATCAACACTAACGAAGACACCGACGAAGACCACGAGGATAACGAAGATCACAAAAATATTATCACAACCGAAGACACAACCCAGAATTGAATTACCACAGAAAAGATAAAGGTAATCACTTAAATTTAACCACCATGTTGTTTAATTTTTATTTTAAAAATGGCAGACAACTTATGTTTAATTAGCTTGAATATTCGTGATATGAGAATGAAATTAAAACAAATAGTCACACTCATACACAAACACAAGCCAGATGTTCTTTTACTACATGAAACAAATATCCGAACAGACTTTGAAGCGGCCGAATTAGTAACACGGCTAGGATTAAAAAATTCGTCTTTCAGTTTGGCGGAAAATAACACAGGGCCAGGAACAGCGATCTTACCAATTTCCGACACATGGACTATTTTTAGGTCACACAGAGACCCACATGGTAGGATTTGTACAGTTTAGGTGAAAAAACGAGGCACACACGTACGCTATTGTTAACATACATGCACCACCAAACTACAATTATCAACCTCTATTTTATGAAAAGTTAGACCAGTGTTTCCCAACGTGGGGCCCACGCCCCACAAGGGGGCAATATGACTGTTAAGGGGGGCAATTCGAAAATGGAAGAAATCGGCTGAATATAACAAAACGGGGAGACTTGAGACTGAAGTTAACTAAATTGGAACCTGACATAAGATCTCTTTGCAGCAAGCATCAAGCGCAAGGATCTCACTAAATTTAAATAATAAATAATTACTAATAATTAAAATAATATAGAAAAATCTTTCATTAAAATTATTTTGTACTTGAATTTCAGTTCTCCATTATATGTTTTGAAAATTTACTTACTGTGTTTGCTCAATAATTACCTAGTGATTTCTTCCTAAAACCAATCATTCAAGTTTCTTTAGTGAACATTTCAATTTTTGAATATTAAAAATAATGTATATGTTGAGGGGGGGGGGGGCGTGGGGCGGGGGAGGGGGGCAATATGAATTTTAGAAAGGCTTAAGTGGGGCATGGCACAAAAAAGGTTGGGAAACACTGAGTTAGACGATTTATTAACACAGATATACAGGGGACATAATATTGTTCTTGCCGGTGATTTCAACTGTGTTCTTGAAGGAGTGGATGTGGTAGGAGGTGAAGTAAGAACACAGCTGAGAAGGACCGGCAAGGACAGCATACATCAACTAGACACACTACTAAACATCGACACACACAACCTCACAGACGCATTCAGGCAAACACACCCCGACAGCAGAGAAACTACATACACAAAAAAAAGCCCACAACAGATCATCCAGATTAGACAGATTCTACACACCCGCAACACACCACATCATAAAAACCCAACACCTACGAGAAACACTAGACTTCACAGACCACAAAGGTATACTAGTACACATTAGCCAAAACAGCACAGACACGCAGCCACACAAGCGGTCAACACACTGGAAGTTCAATTGTACACTTCTGAAACACGCAGGATATGTACAATATATGACAAAGCTCATACACACATACACAGAAAATATACCGACTGAGAACATCACACAATACTGGGACTTGCTAAAAAGCACGATACAAAGCAGAACACAACACTTAGCAACCATGATTCACAAAGACAGACTAAGACTGGAGCGTATTATACAGACAGCCGTACGACTAACAAAACAGACAGACAGAGATGCACTTCATTTACACACACTTGAAGCACAGCTAGAACACCAACAACACAGATATATGGGTGCTCTTCTCAGAACAAAGCTCAACACAATTACACAAGAGACAGTCAGTAGACAATACATTGTAATAGAGCAGAACGTACAGCATATGAGACAAGTAAGCCAAATATCAGACTAAATTTGCAGGGAAACATGCAGACATAAACACCATACATAGGGACTGCTTTCCAACAACACTACACACATATATTCACAGCAGAGGCGGCCGACACACAGATACAAGACAACTGCTTGCAGTACACAAAGAAATTACCTGACACAGACACAGACACACTGGACACAGAACTGACACTGACAGACATAACACAGGCACTAAGCACACTAAACAAAGACAAAACTCCAGGACCAGACGGTTTGACAGTAGAATTCTACCAACATTTCTTTCCTATCCTAGGCAATATTCTCCTCAAAGTTTATCAGGAAGCCTTTGGCAATCAACAACTCCCCGAAAATTGGAATATGTCCTATATCACATTCATACACAAAGACAACACCGACAAAACACAACTGAAGAACTACAGACCAATTTCCTTACTCAACACAGACTACAAGATACTTGCCAAATCACTCACCAATAAACTTAAACCTTTCATGCCAACACTCATACACCCCGACCAACAGTGCAGTGTCCAAGACAGAAATATACACAACCACAACCACCTCATTAGAGACATAATCAACTACACACATTGGAAAGACTGTCCATCCTCCATCTTGTCCTTGGATCAAGAGAAGGCCTTTGACAGAATTTCCCACACTTACCTACATAAGACACTAGAACACTGTAATATAGGAGCTTACTACAGGCAGTGGATACAGATCTTGTATAAAAATCCTGAGAGCAAAGTGTTGGTGAACCATTCACTGACAGCCAGCTTCAGGCTCACGAGATCTGTAAGACAGGGATGTCCTTTATCATCACTTCCGTATGTGCATACCCTAGAACCTTTACTAGAGAAGATACGACAAGACACTAGTATTAAAGGAACCTTCCTGCATGAAATAGGAGAGCAGAAGCTCATCGCTTATGCAGATGACACTGCCTTCTTTCCCACTAGGAACACCTCACTAAGGAACATACTCCACACCTTTACCCATTTTGGAAAAGGCAGTGGAGCAAAAGTAAATATACAGAAATCACAGATAATGGGTCTGGGAAAGTGAAAAGAAAAGTCTGATTTCCCTCAGGACCTGAGAAACACAGACATAATGAAGCTGTATGGAATCACATTTCCATGTGATCCCACAGAAACACACAGGCAGACATGGCAAGTACTGACCCAACAGATAGCAGACATGTTACACAGGTATAGGTACAAGACATCCACAATATTTGGTAGAAGCACAATAGTCAACACATACATAATACCTAAAATAATATACTTAGCGACAGTCCTGGACCCTCCCAAAACAGACCATCACAAACATAAATAAACTAATCAGACGCTTCATCTTCACTAACAGAATACACAGCATGCAACACAAAACTCTCATACAAGACCAGAAACAAAGGGGTATTGCACTACAGGACATCCAGACAAAAATACTGTCACTTAAAATCAGTCACATAGGTAAAATCCTCAGGCACCCAGAACAGAACAGACTAGCACTATACTACATAGGCCACAACATCAAACACCTCACACCACTTAACAATGCAACTGCACACTACCAGAGAACACTGCCAACATTCTATCAGACATGCATACAGGCAATAAAAGGACATGAACACAGCAAACAACACACACAATATACAAACATTTAGTTAGAGAACAAGCATCATCACTAAGACTTAGGATTAAAAGAGGACACAAATACTTCATGACTGACTTCACATGCGCCTTTTCAAACCTACACAACAAACACATAACTCCAAAAGCTAAGGAAATAACATATAGACTGTTATACAGTATGACCCCCACAACACAGGTAGAAGCATACATATCCAAACAAAGTCAATTATGTAGAAACAACACACAAGAGACAGAGGAACACAATTATTATACATGTCCAACAATTACTGCCACACGCGCAACACTCAAACACCTCATACAAACGCACACAGGCAAACAAACCGACATATATAAAGCAATTTTTCTCAATACTATACCAAAAGCAGCTAAGGACATACATACAAAACTACTTGTAGCACTTTCTTACTACAGACAACTTACATGGACCTGTAGAAACTGTGCCAGATACAAACACCACACATATAACACACACTTAATTTCCTTTATGTACACACACAAAATATCACAACTATTTCCAGAGTAAATCATGTGTATTCTTCCTTATTGTATTACAAATTTGGTATACATGAGTGCGAGAAATAAGAAGAAACTGCGAGTGAATGATTAAAAAGATCACATATGGTCAAAAGACCAATGAAAACTCCCTTATGTAAAGAATAGTGGAAATATAAATGCTTGTTTTATTTGTTTCAAAATGATGGTTTCAACCCTTAAAGATAAGGAGAAAAAGAAAAAAGGAGAAAAGAAAAATCAACTCCTCCCATTCCAAATTACTATTTATGGAATGTTTGCTTTAAATGCACTTGTTGTGCTATACTACCATCACTACTAAGATTATCACTTTAGTAAATAGAATCACATATCTGTTATACTATTATTATTATTATTGTTATTATTATTATTATTATTTTTATTATTATTATTATTATTATTAATTATTATTATTATTATTACTATTATTATTATCATTATTATTATTACTATCATTATCTTACCCTTATTATCTTTAGTATCATTAATTTTATAAGTATTAATGATATCATCATTATTAATTTACAAATTCATCTCCCATGTTCCCCCCTTTGCTTAAGGTTTGTTGCTTTTGCTACTACCCCCACTAATTGTTTCAAACTTTTGTCCTGCCTGTACCATCATTAGAGTGATCATGAGGGCATTGGTGGAGTGAAACCAATTGGTCGGAGGGTAGCGAGGGAAACAAAATGTAAAGACTTCCCCTTTTCCTTGTAGTCAATGCTTACCTTATTATCCTTAGTACCATTAATTTTATAAGTATTACTGATATCATCATTAGTAATTTACAACTTCATCTCCCCTGTGCCCCCCCCCTTGCTTATGATTTGTTGCTTTTGCTACTACCACCCACTGGTTGTTTCAAACATTTATCCTGCCTGTACCATCATTAGTGGTCATGAAAGGCATTGGTGGAGTGGAACCAACTGGTGGGAGTGTAGTGAGGGAAACAAAAATGTAAAGATTTCCATTTTTCCTTGTATTCAGTATTTACCTTATTATCCTTAGTATCATTAATTTTATAAGTATTATCGATATCATCATTATTATTTTAGAACTTCATCTCTCCTGTGCCCCCTTTGCATATGATTTGTTGCCCTTGCTGCTACCCCAACTGGTTAGTTCAAACATTTGTCCTGCCTGTACCATCATTAAGCGTGGTCATGAGGGCTTTGGTGGAGTGGAACCAATTGGGGAGAGTGTAGCGAGGGAGACAAAAATGTAAAGATTTCCCTTTTCTTTGTATTCAGTATTTACCTTATTATCCTTAGTATCATTAATGTTATAAGTATTAGTGATATCAGCATTATTATTTAACAACTTCAACTCCCCTGGTGCCCCCTTTTGCTTATGGTTTGTTGTCTTTGCTACCACCCCCACTGGTCGGTTCAAATATTTGTCCTGCCTGTACCATCATTAAGAGTGGTCATGAGGGCATTGGTGGAGTGGAACCGATTGGTGGGAGTGTGGCAAAGTAAACAAAAATGTAAAGATTTCCCTTTCTCTTTGTCACCCCCTTTGAATCATGTGAGTGAGTGTTGAATGAATGAATACAAAATCACATATGGTTACCAAACCAATGATACTGTAACAATTTGTGTAAATACAAATGCTTGAGGAAATGAGGGGGGAAAAACCAACTCCTTTTACTCCAACTATTATTAAAAACTGCAGTTTGCATTTGTATGTACCTGCTATGCTATGTTAACACCATTCCAAAGAAAATCATCATAGCAAATGGAATCACAATTTGTAAAAATGTTATCATTTTCATAAATATTATTACCATTGCTGGTTTTTATATTAGCTGTTATTACCCTCAGTATGTCTCTTCTTGACATTATTATTATTGTCATCATTAGTAATAAAACAAATACCCTTTTCCCATGTGCCCCCCTCCCCTCGCTCATGGATGTTGTTGCCTTTGCTGATACCCACACCGGTTTGGTTCAAATATTTATCCTGCCTTTACCATCATTGCCCAGATCGTGGTGATGAAGGCATTGGTGGAGTGGAACAAATTGGTGAGAGGATGGCAAGGGAAACAAAAATGTAAAGATTTCCCCTTTTCCTTATTTAACCCCCATTCACATGTAAATGTGTTCAAGGAATGGGATATGCTAATGGCAAATTTCCTATGTTGTAAACACAAAATATCACAGATATCTCCAGAGTAAACACAAGTACTCTTCTTTCTGATTTTAAAATTTAGTACACATGAGTGCGAGGAAGCAACAAGAAGATGTGAGTGAATAACGAATGAATGAATACAAAACCACATATGTTTACCAAACCAATGAGATTGTAAAAATGTGTGCTAATACACAAAAAAAATATTACAAAAAAGGGGGGGGGGGAATGAATGAACCCTTACAAATAAGACAAAAATAAAAAATAAGCAAGGAGAAAAAGATAACCAACTCCTTTTACTTCTACTATTATTGAACATTGCAATTATATGTACCTGCTATGGTATGCACACACCATTCCTATTAAAATCATTCTAGCAAATGGAATCACAGTTTTGGAAAGTGGGATAATTATCATAACTATTATTAATATTATTATCATTGCTGTTACTATCAGTACTGTTATCACCCTTAGAAGGTTAATGTTTGTCATCATTATTATTAATGTATTTGGTTTTATTTGCGTTATTATTAAAGTTACCTTTATTAATATATAACCTCATCTCCCATGTGCCCCCCCCCCTTTCCCTTGCTCATGGTTTGTTTGTTGCCTTTGCTGCCACCCTCACCTTTTGGTTCCAAAAATTATCCTGCCTTTACCATCATTACCCATTAGTGTGGTGGGTCAAATGGGTGAGAGTGTGACAATGGAAACAAAAATGGAAAGGTTTATGAAGTTTATCCTTCTCTCTATCTACTCCCCCTCACATGTAAATATCCCCAATGAATAAAATATGCACACGTCACATACACGCCCACATGCAACGCGCCGTAAACACACCTACACAAATACTAAACACACAGAACGCATGTAACAACACAAACATTATAAATGCAACCACTACCCTTTCTACCTTGTAAACCCCGATACTGTTTACACCTCCCATTCCCACCATCTCGATACTGTTTGTTTGTTGAATCTGCTGCCGCCATCTCCGATCGTTTCAGACATTTTATACTGCCAGTTTCATCACTATCGAGAGGTGGTGAAAATATTTGGAGTTTTAGAGCTGATAGGAGAGGGAGGCGGCAGGAGAAATAATATCGGTGCACTATCATCATGCTGTTGTTTCTGTAAGGTTTTACCCTACAATAAATTCAAGGTAGAAATGTTAAAATGTATCAAATATTTGTATTTTTTGCGCATATGTCACCTACACGCCCACATGCAACGCTCTGTAAAAACACAAAGAATACACTTTGCAACGATTTTAACACTCAATAAAAGTTTAAAAAAAAAAAAAGTACACTGCCTTGCTCTCGACAAACGACAAACATATTAAGCAACTCCACTGGGGCGAAATATTTTACTGTTATTTACACGCGGCATTGTCCGGGTTTCCTTCTAATAAAATAAATTTTTAAAAAATGTTTGCATATACTTTACAGGACACTGCTGTCAATACTGTCAACATCAGCATCTGTCAGCTGATTGTTCATTTCTTTGCAAGATTACGCTCAGTAATTTGCCATTGCTTTCTGAGCGGCTGGCTCACATACCCCGTAAGTTACCGACGCGATTCGAACCACTGCTGATTCTCACCGTCGTCACGTTACTTACGAGAGTATACGAGATTACGGAGAAAATTTGCTAACCTCTAGGCCAGGAAGCCAGCACATAAAAATTACTGTGACATAATTATATCAATGTTAGAGACACATAAGTACGATAATGATTACGGATTACAATTTATTGTTAGTTTTTGGTGGTTCGCATATCCTTTTACAGGACATCGCTGTCAACATCAGCATCTTTCAGCTGATTGTTCATTTCTAGGCAAGAATACGCTCGGTAGATTTCCATCGCTTTCTGAGCGACCGGCTGACATATCCCGTAAGTTACCGACGCAGCGAGAACCGCCAGCGTGTCAAAGATCTGAATAAGAGTTTAGAGAGTTAAGAATATAAGAAATAGAGCTAAGACAGAGACCATTAGAGAACACCAGACAGAAGAGACACAAGCGCTATAAATAGCTTTACAACGGGACACATTTGTGTCAACCAAGAGGGCATTGAGTGTAAGTGAGCGAGGGTTTCCCAAGACACTAGGAAACTCGCCTCGACGAGTAACCACGGAGTACAGGTTACTCTAGTTAACTGACCAGCGTGCTGGGACACCACGCACGCAAGACTCGCCAGCGCACGGAGGATCCAACGTCCGTGTTTGAACACGCAACTAGAAGCGTGGCTCAGACTGCGACTGAGACGGCTAGAGAGTAGACGTGTTCCTTATGAATACTATAAGTTTATAGACAATAGTGATTGTTAGGCGTTAGATTCCATTCAGTGATTAATAGTATCATTATCACCTCTTCATTGCATCTGTGTAACGTACTATGATGTTTATTGTCAATGAAGTATTCCGCTCGCGGAGCTTGTTTGTAATCAGCTCTAAATAAATTGTATCCCTTTTTCAAATGACATGAGTTATTATTTCGTGTGGTGCAAAAGTAGGGGAGTCCTGAAATACCTGTCGCAAGTAAGTCGCTGACAGGCAGGACCCCATTTGGTGTCAGAAGTGCCTGAACCAACGTCAACAGGCAGGACCCCATTTGGTGTCAGAAGTGCCTGAACCAACGTCAACAGGCACCATTTGGCATTATTTTGTGTTAAAAGTACCTAAAACTAACGTGAATTAATTACCATACAATGTCAGAAATAATTTTGTTTTGTGAGTGAACGTTAGTGATCAACACCAGTACTACTTGATACTTAATATATTACCATTCGTGGAGCTTGAACCACAATGAAGAAAGATTAATTTACAAGTTGTGTTATTCTACGAAAATTAGTAGGAAATGTGTATGAATTTGTGGTAATGAAAATGTATACAAATATGTATTTAAATTGTCAAGCAAACCATCGTGTACATTTCATTTTCTGTGATACAGCCATTAATGTCAACATTCATCACATTAATTTAGATATTTGTGCAAAATAAGTTCTTTTTGCACAAAGAAAGTAAATTAGCTACTGAACGGAAGCCATAGAACGTAGTTATACCAAACAAGATAGAAAGTGAAGACAAGACGACATTGACATTCATATGACGAATCATCTTACTAATCATGACGATCATTTATACTATCATAACATTCATTCATTAACATCATTTATCATTATCTAGATCACATTTATGATTCATCAGCCGCATGAAATATGAACATGTATTTATATCATATGCATGTTTCTAAAATATTGATGCTCTACTAAATAGAAGCATCCGTTCTGTTGTCAAGTCGATCATTTTTGTGTGTCCGGAAGACAGCGGTGGAACATCCAAGGGCAGTATTTTCCGACAAATTAGATGAGTATATTTTTGAATTATTTTGATATTCACTATGTTAACCATGCATCTTTATTTTCAGTGAGAATGTAAATAACTAACACATAACTATAAACCATTGTGTAAAACTACAGTGATATCATTGTGAAGTAACATAAAGCCACAGAATGGAATCATTAAGTGATTGCATCCAGGCGGGCAAAGAACTAGGCCATACTTGGGAGAAATTAGAGAAATGGGCAGATCAAAGATACAAAGAAGAACTGCTCGACAGAGAGAAGAAACAGAGACAAAAGCTGCTCTAGAGAGAGACGAAAGAGCACTGGAAAGGCAACATCAAAAAGAGATGAAGCAAGTAGAGGAAGCCACCAAACAAAGACAGATAGAGGTAGAGTCACAAACTAAATTAAAGATGAAAGAAATGGAGATAGATTCAAACATCCAGATAGCCTCTAGCAAACAAAAGAGCCAGGAAGAACAAAATAAGTTTAGTAAATATAAAGGCCTTATCAAACCATATAGCGTAGGCGATTCAATCTCAGCATGGACTGAGAATATAGAGTTTCAACTTAAGACTCAAAAAATACCATTAGAAGATTGGGCAATGATCTACATGAGAAATCTCAGTGGGGGGCCATTAAAGGTTATAGAATCAATACCTAGAGAACTAAGGAGTAATTATCAGTACATCCACGACAGGATTATGCAGCATTTCCTGCTGGATGCCACTGGGTATCAGATTCAGTTTTCCCAAATAAAACCAAAGCCAACTGAAACCTTTCTAGATTACATCTCAAACGTTCAAAGTACATTTAATAAATGGATTAAAGCAGCGAAAGTGGGCAAAAACTTTGATAAATTACAAGATCTCATGGTAATTGATAAGGTTATATCCACAGTCCCTACCCCTTTTGCGTAGTTTCTCCAACAAGCAGATATAGAATCCATTGAGCAACTAGAAAAACGGGGGTCAGCATATTTTTCTTCTAATCGTAACATATTTAAGACCACCACACATGATACAGAGATCACGGCTTTTGTGAAGAACGTACCTAGTAGATCTTATAATCAGAAAGAGTATCATAAGAAAGACAAACCTTACCAGAATCCACCACAATGTGGATATTGTAAATTTTTTCATCCTAGCTACTCTATGTGCGACAAGAACCCGGAATATCCCTCACACTTAGAAACCATAATAAAGAAGCAAGAAAGTAGACGAAATTCATTTAAACGTGCTGTTAAATGCTACTTTTGTTCTAGCTATGGCCATTATAGCTCTAAGTGCCTTGGTAGGCAACGAATGAAGGCAAATAATGCTGTGCTCATCAATACGTCATCTGACGATGATAGTGTAATTGACTCTGAACTTGTAAATGTATTACCAGAGAGTGAATGTGAAAGTGTGGCAGTAGTTACTGATATATTAGACTTTAAGAGATGTGACACATGTCACCAGTTTCATGCGGATGGGAAATTGAAATGTGGTCATGTTATACCATTTTCCAACGAAGATGCTAATGCAGCAAGTGCTTCCAGGGGTAAGCTGAAGTTCTACGATGCACTGGTCAATAATCAACCATGCCATTGTTTACTGGATATCGGCAGCACTTTACTTGGTTTAAGAAAAGAGCTGGTTAGACCAGAAGATTACACGGGTGAATTTGTCAAATGCCGTACTTTCTCTGGAACCATTGAGAAATACCCACTGGCAAAAGCGCATATTAATACCCCGTTCCTTACCAGCACATTTACTTGCGCAATCCTGCAAGATCCCTGCACGGATCTGATTTTAGGCTGTTTAGCTTCATTGAAGCAATGTACTGACGACGACATATTAGCCTGGAAACAAACAAACATGGCTAATGCTGTAACAAGGTCAGATACTCAAACACACTATACTGACCTACAAAATGAGATGTTACAGCTGTTAACACCCAGCGGTGCCAATAACAACACTACTCGACAATAATTTATCGAGGCACAACGCACCGATCAAACTATCGCACCTTATTTTAAATTGTTAGGTGAGCGAGAGAAAGTGACTAAAAATGCATCTTGGTATTTTAGAATACACAACGGAATTCTCATGCGTTATTACACAAATAATAACCATAAAATTCAGAAAACGGTGTTACCTGTAACATACCGACAAAATGTGCTAAAGATCACACATGAGTCACCGTTTGCTGAACATTTGGCCTATGACAAAACCAGAGCCAGAATTTTGTCACACTTCTACTGGCCTAAATTCTGTACTGATATAAAATTTTGCTGTCGTTTATGTACTATTTGTCAACATCTTGTAAGAAAGGGAAAGCATGTGACGGCCGAAGTTCAACGGTCATTATTAGCATCTAGACCATTTGAGTGTGGAGCGGTCGATATTGTTGGACCCCTAAATCAGGTGTCGAGCAAAGGAAACCGATTCCTATTTACTCTCGTGGATCTATGTACCAGGTGGATCGAAGTTATTCCACTAAAATACATCACCTCCAAAGATGTGGCAAATGTATTTTTGCACTTATTTTGTCGTTGTGGCTTTCCACGAACTATTCTATCAGATCGTGGAACGCAGTTTATTTCGGCTGCTACGCAAGCCTTAACAAAATTGTTAGGAATAGAACAGCATTTCTGTACCCCGTACCACCCAATGAGCAACGGGATCATAGAAAAAATTAACGGGGATCTAAAACACATGCTGGCGAAGGTAACAGCAGAAAACCCATCTGATTGGGACACGCTATTACCAGCAGTGCTATTTGCCCATCGAGAAATTCCGCACTCGAGTACGGGTTTCTCACCTTTTGAATTAGTGTATGGGGCGAACCCCTAACAATTTACCATCAGCTAATCACTAGCTTACCAGAAAACCCAACATCAGTAACACAGTATGAGATGGTAACAGAGACACGCGATAGAATAATGAAAGCGTGTGTAATAGCCAAATCATCTTTGGAGAGGAAAGGACAGATGTACCGCGACTATGCAAATAAGGGTGCTAAAACAATACACCTTGAACCTAATCAGAAGGTTCTGCTTTTACTACCAGATAAACGTAATTTGTTACTAACATCGTGGCAAGGGCCATTCAACGTTGAACGGAAAATATCAGATGTCGATTATGAAATATCGATAAAGGGAAAATTAGAGATATTTCATATCAACTTGCTGAAACCATACTTCTCACGACTGAGACGGCTAGAGAGTAGACGTGTTTCTTATGAATACTATAAGTTTATAGACAATAGTGATTGTTAGGCGTTAGATTCCATTCAGTGATTAATAGTATCATTATCACCTCTTCATTGCATCTTTGTAACGTACTATGATGTTTATTGTCAATGAAGTATTCCGCTCGCGGAGCTTGTTTGTAATCAGCTCTAAATAAATTGTATCCCTTTTGCAAATGACACGAGTTATTATTTCATGTGGTGTAAAAGTAGGGGAGTCCTGAAATACCTGTCGCAAGTAAGTCGCTGACACAGCTATTCTCGGGAACGTCACGTTACTCACGTGAGTATACCGGATTACAGAGAAAGTCGCTAACTCATAGGCCAGGGAGGGCGGCACAATCAAATTACAAAGAACTATAATGTCTAAGGGACATAACAATACAAAGAATTAGGGATGATATTTAAAGAGACGTGACAACTATATTGCCCAGTGGACATAGACAATAGATAAGGACTGACTACCAGTAGACTAAGATGATTCCTAACGGGACAAACCATTGAATGACTTCAATAAAACAATGAAGCATATGACATTATTGTCATTAGGGGTGTGACAAATCATTTACGACAACAACGATAAGAAGGGAAATAACACGACTATTAATTATTGCAAGGGACAATACTCAAAGAATAATTAGAATAAAATCATAGTGACATAAAATTGAATAATCAAGCAGCATTATACGCCGCTTAGTTATTTATCTACATAGACATATGTTAAAAATGAATTCTGTAAGTTGTTATCTATTACAGGATAGCAAGAAAATTTCACTTAGATGTTAAAAATATCTTTATTTTCTAAACCTAAATTTGAGTTATCTATGGTTATTAATATGTCTACCGTGTAATATGCGTATACCTTATTTTTCATTTCAATTTTTGAAGGGTACATTGCCTTGTACTCGATAAACAACAAACATATTGAGCAACACCACATATTTTCATGTTATTTTACGCGCGGCACTGTCCGGGTTTCCTTCCAATAGCGCGACTATATTCAAAACATCAACTTTATGTGCAACAAATATTGTGGTGCGTTATTCTTTGGGATTGATTTTCTAAAGGATACTATGAATTTTTCTTTGGAATTATTATCACGGAAAACAACAAGTTATCGCCATGTAATCCAATATGACTACATTTACAGTTCCAAGAGAAAACTATGAAGTCCAACTACTTCACCAGTCTGATTGGACAGGCAGGCAGGCAGGCAGGCAGGCAGGCAGGCAGGCAGGCAGGCAGGCAGACAGACAGACAGACAGACAGACAGACAGATGTATGGGTGTATGGATGGAGAGAGAGCAAGCGAGCGAGCGAGCGAGAGCGAGCGAGCGAGAGAGAGAGAGAGAGAGAGAGAGAGAGAGAGAGAGAGAGAGAGAGAGAGAGAGAGAGAGAGAGAGAGAGAGAGAAGATCAGACATACCTATTGGACACTGTTGTTTCTCTAGGTTGACTACTCCACTTTTGGATCTGCATCAGCAGAAAGACATCAACCAGGCCTGTGTCATCAACAAAGGAGACGGCATTTTTGTCCGCCAGGCTCATTTCGCCTTCTTTATCCTCGTTATGATTCAGAATTTTGGTGTACAGAACTGAACCTACTTGAATGAAATGTTCCGAAACATTACGTGTTCTGTTTCCTGATTTAGTGACAGTTTTACACGTTAATGTTATAAAAGTAGTTATTCTATTAGTTTTACAAATTAGTGTCCATAGTTCGCCGTCATTTATACAAGTTATTGTCCTATAGTTCACCGTTATTTATACAAGTTACTGTCCTATAGTTCACCGTTATTTATAAAAGTTACTGTCCTATAGTTCACCGTTATTTATACAAGTTACTGTCCTATAGTTCGCCGTTATTTATACAAGTTACTGTCCTATAGTTCACCGTTATTTATACAAGTTACTGTCCTATAGTTCACCGTTATTTATACAAGTTACTGTCCTATAGTTCGCCGTCATTTATACAAGTTACTGTCCTATAGTTCACCGTTATTTATACAAGTTACTGTCCTATAGTTCACCGTTATTTATACAAGTTACTGTCCTATAGTTCACCGTTATTTATACAAGTTACTGTCCTATAGTTCACCGTTATTTATACAAGTTACTGTCCTATAGTTCACCGTTATTTATACAAGTTACTGTCCTATAGTTCACCGTTATTTATACAAGTTACTGTCCTATAGTTCACCGTTATTTACACAAGTTAATATCCTATTGCCGGGCTCCCTGGTCTAGGAGTTTCGCGACTTTCTCCGTAATCCCGTATACTCTCGTGAGTAACGTGACGTGCGCGAGAATTGGTAGCGGTTCTCTCCGCGTCGGTAACTTACGGGGTATGTGAGCTGGTCGCTCAGAAAGCAATGGCAAACTGCTGAGCGTAATCTTGCCTAGTAATCAACAATCAGCTGAAAGATGCTGATGTTGACAGCGATATCCTGTAAAGTATATGCGAATAAAAAGCAAATAAATATCCTATTTTTCACCGTTATTTATACAAGTTAAAATCCTACAGTTCGCTGTTATATATAAAAGTTAATATCCTATAGTTCAACATTATTTATACATGTTGCTGTCCTATAGTTCGCCCTCATTTACTCAAATGTCACCACGGCATAGTTCTGGAAGCCGCCCGGCACAGCACGATGAAACAATGGGTCATCAGACGAGTCCAGACCCATCACTCAAATGACAAGATCAGGGAGATGCTGTTAAAAGAAAACAAGAAGCTAAAGATCACCAGTGCTGAGCGGATCATCGGGAAGAACAACTTACCCTTTGCAGTTGTCGTCGTCACATCAGAGGACCGAGTGATCCCTCAGTACATTGTAAGGGACAGAAAATACCAAAGACCAGAGAACTACATTCCGAGGGTGCTGCAGTGCTCCAAGTGCCAGAAGTTCTGGCACACCCGTGCCACCTGCAAGAGCGATGTGGAGGTGTGTTGGTACTGTTCTGGTCCCCATAAGTATAGTCAGTGCCAGCACGTGAAGGACGACTCGGACTTCAGGAGGCCTAATAACAACAGAAAGTGCGCCAACTGCCTCGGCAACCACGGCGCCAGGTACCTCGGCTGCCCCTGCCACCAAGACAGCAAAAAAGCTATGAAGATAGCCATAAAGTCTAACTTGCCTAATAAGGAGGCCAGGAGGCAGTACGAGACCACCAACCGACTCACTAAGAGTGATAAAGCACAATTGGAAGGCAACCTGAAGGAGCTGAGAACACAGGTCAAAAACCTAGAAGACAAAATTGACAAGACGCAAGAAACCAGATAACGTCCGTTCAGCGCATCCTGGACGACCTGAAGCAAGTTCAGCAGAAGATAGAGCAGGATGTCGCTCGAATGGCCGCCATAAAAGCTGACACTGACAAAACCCTTTTGAAAATTCAAGAAGTGAGAGCAAAGACAGAAGAAACGCTGAAACAAATCCAGGAAGAAAGAGAACAGATAGAACTGCTAAAATCACAGAAAGAACCAGAAGATTCAAGAACACAGACAGAAGAAGAAACAACAGAGGAAGCACAATATCGTTCTCCACCAAGATCTAACTGGCGAACAACTCACAACACACGACCAAGACCAAGACGACGCCCAAACGATAACCATTACTGGAGCATAGAGAACGGGATGTAGAAACTCCCTGAAGGAAACAGCACAATACGACGGGTGGGTACACAATAACTCCAGGCCTCAGTAAGTGCGCGACTCTGTCCAGACATGTAAAGCCTTATCAAGACAGGATCGAACAAAATCAACCAACCAGAAGCTGAAAACAAGCAGTACAATTTACGAAACAGCTCAACACAAGCTACACAATAAAGGGCCCAAATACAACCAAGCCGATATAGTCGACGGTTGAACGGGACCACTCGTACATGAGGACGAACGAACGAACGAACGAACGAACAGTATATCACAACAAGCAATGTTGTATAGACCAAATGGACGCAGAAAAAGAAGCTGCCCAAGTAAACGATGGACAGAAGAAATAATTTAGTTCATGGGAATCTCGGTATATTAAGCATATAACCAGGCGCTCTCCTGATGTTTATACATCACATCGACAAGGGAACAAGATGAGATGAGATGATCGTCAATGTTGTTGAGAACTTTCCTTTTACTATTTTTGATAAGTCCACTTTGTTGATTATATTTTTGAACAGACGGACAAAGTTTTCACCTGTGTATGATGGAGTTCTTTGTTAGGTATGTACATCGTGACTGTGTTTAGTATGTCTCTCCTTTTCGCAGGAGCTAAATATACCTAATTGTTTGCAATTCATATTGTTATATCCTGCTGCAGCTGCTGCTTTTTTCTTTTTGTTCCATTAGCCGGAAGGTGCACAACAGAGATAAAGAAAAGAATAGGGCAAGCAAAGGCTGCATTTCAGAAAATGAAAAGCATTTTATGCAGTAAGTCAGTATCACTGAATGTAAGAAAGAGAGTGCTGATGTGCTGTGTAGAACATGTTTTGCTGTATGGCTGTGAATCTTGGAATGTTAATGAATAAATTAAGCCGAACTTGAAAGCAACAGAGATGTGGTTCCTGAGATGAATGTTGCGAAATCCTTGGACTGCCAGAGTAACTAACGACGACTGCTTGAAAGAGGCTACTGAAACTAGAACATTATATACAACAATAAGACAGAGTTAAACAGCTTCTTTGGTCATGTGATGAGAAGAGAGACATCGGAGAACATCATGACGACTGAAAAGATCGAGGGGAAGAGAGGCAGAGGCAGACCAAGAGATATGATGCTGGATGGATTGAGATGGTGACATGGAGGAATATCATCAGCAGAGTTGATCCAGAACTCCAAAGACCGAGATCTGTGGAGAGACATGAACGCATACACCAGCTGGCAGGGCACTTGATGATGATGATGATGATGATGATGAGATGATGATGATGATGATGATGATGATGATGATGATGATGATGATGATGATGATGATGATGATGATGAGTTTCAACATTCCATTTACATAGCAAATTACGTCCGCAACAAAAAATAATATCGAAAGAACGAGAAAGAAAGAAAGAAAGAAAGAAAGAAAGAAAGAAAGAAAGAAAGAAAGAAAGAAAGAAAGAAAGAAAGAAAGAACGATATCTGAACTGACCTCTTTCATCTATATTGATTGTTCCTCGACCTATATCTGGAACATGCCTGATAGATACCATCACATCTTCAAGTTCCATAACTTTGCCCACGACATCCTCTTTATACCTGCGTTTATCTGTTACTCCATCGACACTGACACCCTCAGATTGTAGTGTTGGACTACATTGGCCGCCCTCAAAGTTAGCTTGACAGGCTGCAATCACGTCTCCAAAAGAGCCACCACAAACATCATCATTTTCTTCATTATAATCATGGTATTTCTTTGCAGACTCAACCGTTTCAATATCTGGTTGATCACGACAAGTATGTAATGAAATATGATTTTTCTTAGCATTGGTCCGCCCATTGGCAACTCCATTGGCAACTCCATTAGCAACTCCATTGGCAACTCCATTGGCAACTCCTTTGGCAACTCCATTGGCAACACTTGCATCCTTGTCTTCCTCATCCACAAGAACGATTTGGGAGCGACCAATCCGAACAGACAGATCGCCATCTTCAGCATCTGTTTCTTTGGGTTCGAGTGTAGTTAAGACTTGCGGTAACGTGAGGACAACTGGTGTTATTCCTGTGCCTTCTGAATCAACAGTGTCTGTCTGCACTCCTTTAGTTTCCTTCACGCAACCTTCATTGCCATCGTTCTGCATCTTGTTTGGACTCTGATCTGTATATTGTCCATTGAAAACGCCAGATTCGTTGAACTCAGAAGACGATTTTGAATTCCTACCACACTGAGCACCATCATACGACAACCTGTCACCTGTATCTATCTGGATACTGACAAGGACACGATCTCTAGAAATACTAATAGCTACTGGACCTCTATTTGTCCGTATAAACTCATCTTTGTTACCTAGATCTCTTCTGCCAGTGTTGCTGCAATCAACATGGCTGGCGTTTTTCTGAATCACATTCTTGAAATTAATAACTACATGTTTGCAGGATTCTTTCAACGTAAGAGCCACTTGATTGTCACACAATCTCATGGCAACATCAGAGTCCCCCATTCTTTCCTTGCATCTGTTGCTATCAGGGCAGACATCTTTCAAAGCTGATAATTTCACTCTACCATTGTGACTTCTTGATTCTGCTGCACTTTTTGTATCCACATCTCCAAGGTCAAATAATTGTTCTTTGTAGACTGGCATCCGGTAGCTTTCAGCAGGGCAACGTTTGGTCTTATTCATCGATTCTCTAAAGCAGGCTTCTCCACTTTCAAGAAAAGTTATATCATGTTCACGTTGGCCAATCGTATTTGGTAGATCATTCACAAGTCCTCTTGCTGAGTTATAGAATGGAACTAAATATCTAGAGGGACAGGCTAGATCCGATTTTATATTACGAAGTGAGGAAGTAGTTGCATCCATCCTTCTATTGCAACAAGCACCCCCTGGAAGTTCTTCATGAAATTCTTTGCTGTCAGAAACATGATCCACATCGTAAGGAGCAACCGTTGCGCAATAAAAGAGTTCCAGCAGTGACATGGCTGTTGACGTCCAGTGATGTATAGACATAACAGAAGAAGATATTTGTAGATTGTCTGTGCTGTGGATACCAGCATGCGGACCCAACTGGCTTGACTTGGATGTTGAAGGGCTCAAAACCGATTCTGGGTGGGAGTCGAGAGAATGGGCGTAGTTGAGATGTTGTGGCTCTTCCATCTGTTGGAAGACAAATGAATGTTACAATCAAAACAATGTATTTCCTTAGTCAATTTACACAAAGACGACATAAATAACATATTGTAGGATTTCTTTCCAGGAATATTTCGCTGCATCTCGTCAATTACATCATCATCATCACCATCATCCAGTGCCGTCTTGAATGGCGTGGGCGATCATGCCTCTCCACAAATTAGGATCGCCAGTGTCATGGATCAACTCGTATGTTGACTCCTTTCTGTGCCATGACACAAGACTGTCAAGAATCTTCTCACGCTGTCTTCCTCTATCTCTCTTTCCGCAAATCTTTCCGGTTGTAACAATACCTTCCAGTTTTTGTCTTCTCATAACAAGGCCAAAAAATAAAAACGATGACTGTGTCTCTTTGTGATAAGCTGTCTTTGCGACTCAGCTTCCCTTTAACGTCCTGATTGCTCTTTTTAGGTATCCAATTAATTTTCATAATTCTTCTATAAAACCACATCACCATGGATTTTTTCGTCTCTTTACTAATTGTACAGGATTCGCAGCCGTATGTTAAAACTGGTTCTATGTAACCTAGTCTATGTCAGCTGCATACTAAAGAATAAAACCACCTCGATACCTACTCCATCTGTGAAAGAATTATTGTCTCCGTACACAAAACCAAATTTAAAAAAAAAAAACTTTATCAAATCCAGTGTGAGTGCCAAGCGACTTACATAGGTAGAACGAAAAGGCAATTAGTAAATTGAGTGGTCAAACATATACCGGTGTGGATGGAACAGGGAGTTAATAATTATTTAGGAACCACAGTGCAGTCGGCAGGTCATAAAACGTTGAATTATGTCATCACAAAACATTTGCTGAGTATCAACCACATCATTAACAATCAGACGGCATTTCGTATACTGTATTCGACAGACAATAATCCATTTCTCAAATATATCGAAGTATTATATATTAGTCGATTCGAGCCGTAATCATGTAAACAAAAGGACTTCCTGCTAATTGTTTAACTTCCATGGATATAACGTTCTACATATCCGCGTAATGTTCGCGACTATGTACATCATCTTTCAGCCGAAGTATCACTCATTGTTTCACATCACGTGATATATAACTCTGCGGGATGAACCTGATGAGATGCAGCGAAATATGCCAGGCGAGAAATGATGCAATATTTTATTTATCGCCTCTGTGTCCACATGAAAGTTTACTGAAATCTTACAGGGTGCCCGTAAACAAGCAACAAGATTTTTAACATCCACAGTTTCTTCTGCTTCATTTTTTTCTCCTTTTCTGACAAGGATATATGTTGTCTTGAGTTCGTCTATAGCGAAACTGCGATATTTGAGCCTTGTGGGCGGCTTACTACACCTCTGTGTGAAAGAAGGACTTGGTCTATCTTCACTTTTCACCATACATTTCCTCTTCCTCCGCCTCCTCATTCTTCTTCTTCTTCTTCTTCTTCTTCTTCTTCTTCTTCTTCTTCTTCTTCTTCTTCTTCTTCTTCTTCTTCTTCTTCTTCTTCTTCTTCTTCTTCTTCTTCTTCTTCTTCTTCTTCTTCTTCTTCTTCTTCTTCTTCAGCAATTATAACAGAAACAATGACAAAAGCAGCAATCACACACCAGTAACAGCATAACAGCAGCAGCAACAACAGCACAACAGCAACAGAATTACAGACAATAATCACCACCACAACAACAACATAACAAATGACAATGTTGAACAAGATGCCACTGATCTCTGGCCCATTGCATGTGATCCTGCGGCAGATCCTCAGTGAAGAGACTGATCAATCTGGGTTGACGTCGGATACCAAACATGGCGCAGATTCTGTCTCTTAGGCTCTTTCTACGTGGCTTGTTAGCCATCTGGCCAGTCTGTGGACAAATCATATAACATTTACGAAACACACAACCGTGATTGCATAGTGATGAGAGTACTTGCCTGCCATACAATTTGGTGCGAGTTTAAGTCTCGCCAGATTCAGGCGATTTCTTCCCGATAAGCAAAGCTCTTAATTGGATCTTGATTTATGCGATATAGACGATAGACAAGTTTAAGAATTTTCTGGAAATTATCTTTCAGAAAAGACGATGAACCAACCTACCAACTAACCTACAAATCATTCGTCTAATCAACCATCCAACAACCCAACTAACCAATGAACTATCAATCTAACCAAACATGTAGCTACCCAAGCAACCAAACAACCTTCTAATAAACCATCTAACAACGCATCAAAAATACAACATTAATCTAACGAGCTACACAATCAACCAACAAACTAAGTAACCATCAATCAATCAATCAATCAGGTGCCGTCTCCAAAATGAAGGTTGGCTGCAATGGATCTCCAACTCTGTCTGTCTCTCGCGATGACTGTACATTCTGTCAGATTGATGTTCATCCATCTCTCGATGTTATCTTCCCACTTGTATCGTTGCCTACCTCTTGCTCGCTTGCCCTCAACCTTGCCCTCCAGAATGGTTTTTATAAGAATGTTATGCAGGTCTGCATGGTAGAATGGGTAAGAGCGCGTGTTCGTAAACATTCGGTGTGCTGATGCCGAGGTTAGCGGTTCAACCCCTACACCGGACATCTGGACTAAAATGTTAACCTGTCATCCTTGACTTGGGGACGTAAACTGCAAGAACCTCTGAAGTCGGAGTTGGTTCGCCTGATGGCGTGGGACACTGCTAATAGGGAAACCTAATCCACACGCAAAATTCAGTCCATCATAACTATAAAGTGTGTGTATGGACGAGCGAGCGCAAAAATTAAACAAATAAAAAATAAAAAAAATAAAAAATAAACAAAATATAAACAAATAAAATAAAACAAATAAGAGTGTTTTGCCTTTTAAGTTATCCGAAATATTTCACTTGCCTCTTTATTTTATTTCTTTCATCAACTCTCTTTTTATTCCCAGTTTTTCTAGGACCTCTGTATTTGATTATGTTTGATTCCATGAAATACAACATATTCGTCTTGTATATCCACATATCCAGGGCCTCTATTCGACTCTCTAGTTGCTTGCTCAATGTCCTGGCTTCCGAGCCATATAATAGTGTTGAATATACGTAATAGTTGACAATTCTCATTTATAATGCGTTGCTAATCTCTCTAGATGTTACTACTAATTTCATGCTGCTGAAAGCGTGTTTGGCCATTCCTATTCTCTTTATGATTTATATTTAACTTCTGCCATCATCTATTTGCATGTGCAAGATAGGAGAAACGTGTTATTTGTTCTAGTATCTAACTGTTTACTGTGATGTTCATTGATGGCTTTTCTTTCCAATGCTAATTATAATAATTTTCGTGCTTTGTGTGTGTGTGTGTGTGTGTGTGGTGGATGTTAATATCTAAGCCACATTCTGCACTATTACAACCAACATTACAGCTACACAACCAATCAACCTTCTAGCTAACATTTCAATCGACCAACAATCTATCTAACCAACCATGCAGTTACACTCCACCCATCCAACCTTCTAGTCAACCATTCAACCGACCAACAATTTATATAACCAAACACGCAGCTACACAACCAACCAACCTACTAGCCAACATGTCGATCGACTAACAATCTATCTAACCAACCACGCAGCAACACAACCAACCAACCAAAATTCTAGTCAACCACTCAACTGATCAACAATATATCTACCCAACCATGAAATTGTATAGCCAACCGGCCAACCAACCTTCAAACCAACCATTCACTCAACCCCCTATCTATCTACCATCCACACAACCAACAAACCAACCAACAACTTTATAGACAACTATTAAATCGACCAACAATCTATGTAACCAACCATATAAATACACAGCCAACTAACCAACCTTCCAGCCATTCACTCGACCCACCATCTATCTAGCCAACCATGCAGCTACACAACCAACCAACCAACCTTCTAGCCAACCTTTCAATCGATCACCAATCTATCTAACCAACCATGCAGCTACCAAACCAACTATCTAACAAACCATACAGCTACACAACCAACCAACCATCTAAACAACCAAAGATTCTAAACCCAATCAAACAACCAACATAAACTATACGAAGACATTCAAGCAATACGTTCTCCGTATATTTAGTTGATGGTACCTTGTTATGGCGGGACATGAACACGACAACGCATTTTTATTTTGCATTTCTAAAGTCATGAACCTGGTGATGTCAATATTACTGGCTGCTGTGCCGGGTGAAATTATACCTAGCTAACTGACAGTTCTAATAACTGAAACATTTTGTAGTGGAAAATAAAATGGCGTTATTATTTATTTCCCCAACTGAGTTGAGTAGGATTGAGCTAAGAAACGACATAACTGCACTCAGGACATTCCCAAACGCGCTCTGTCCCCTCGTTTAACAGCCAGCGAAGAGTTATACTACTAATCGTTCCCACCGTTATCTGATTGAATGTTCTCATGGTCTTCCCTCTCAGTTTTGAGAATCTTCCAGAAACCCTGACGACCCCCCGTAATCTCATTCTGTACACATACGGGTTCTCAATCTGTTCCCCGCCTTCTCCACCTGGTCGCACAGGCGCAAGAAAACCTCTCCCTTGTCCACAGGTAATCTACCACCACGAAGCAAGAAGTGCTGTCCCTGCCAGCATATCAGTCTGTTCATTCGCCAGCACTCCCGCATGACCAGGGAAAAGATAAATACCGTTTTCATAAGCCATTTAACTCCCCAACTAAAATATAGGAGCAGTATTACCATGGTGGCTGGACGCTCTCTTGACATCCCTGTGGTTTTGGGTTCGAAACCATATCGGGTCGGATTTTACAAAATGAAACTAGCGTCCAGGTCGACCCAGCTTAAAATGGGTAGCAGGTGATGTCGTGGAAAGTAAAGGACGCCGACTTGATCATGGCCACTTCATCAGCTTAGTGTGGATTGGGTCTATAAAATATGTACCTAAAAGTCGCTTAAAAGTGGACAGGGTCGACTTCATTGCACCGGGTGTTTATCCCATATGGCTCAGTCTCTTTCATCATATGCACTATACGTCTTAAGAAATGGGTGGGAGCCTTTACTTTATCATCATCATCATCAGCGTCGGCGGATATGTTTCGCCTTTTCCCTCGATCACCAGAGTCGTTGATCAGCTAAATGTTCTTTTCTTGACCATATACATGGCGAAGTAGTCAAGCCGTCTGCCTTGGGCTCCGAAGGTTGTGGGTTCGATTCCGGGAGACATTCTTACGCTTCACGAGTGCATTTTGTCGGAGACTCCTGAGGGTCGCCGCTGGAGCTACGGAGTTTGTGGTTTGTGCGACGTTTTCCGCGCTGCGGAAAGAGACTGAGCCATATGGGATAAAACCCGGTGCAATGAAGTCAACCCTGTCGACTTTTAAGCGACTTTTTCTCGACCATATCACGTGGCTAAGCCATCCAGGTATTCACTTCGCCGCCCCTTGTCCTCTTCCCCTCAATCTTGCCAGTTGTCACCAAGTTGTTTACTGTATAGAACATAAGATAGAATACACCAACCTTATCTCTCAATGTCAAACTTGGTCATTATCCAAATCACACTTACGCAAAATCATCGGCTGTGAGATGAGATGCTTGAGGAGAGCAGCCGACTTAACTATCCAAGACCGAATGAAAAATGATGTTATCAGACAGTTAGTAAGTTCAACACCTTATGCCACATAAATTGAAAGACAAAAGATCAAATGGTTTGGTCATCTGGTTAAAATGCAATACCATCAAGTACCAGCATTGATCCTAACATTAAAGAAGATCTGCTATGAGAGCAAGAGGACGCCCGATAAGAAAATGGATTGACGACACCAAAGACATTGTACAATCTCTCGGAATGACACTATCCAGTGTCACCCATCGGGCGCCGGAATGCCAATTATTCCTTCCCATGCGGCTAGACG
The DNA here is from genome assembly GCA_963921405.1 of Cepaea hortensis. Taxonomy (NCBI): domain Eukaryota; kingdom Metazoa; phylum Mollusca; class Gastropoda; order Stylommatophora; family Helicidae; genus Cepaea; species Cepaea hortensis. Next base: position 73,186,917 of record OY992888.1, on the reverse strand, counting down.
GCAAAAGTGGAAGATTATGATGATAAAAACAGAAGTAAGGGAGATAAGCTAACTTTCTGACGATGAAAACTATATACACAGTTATGTCCCCTGTACATAATCTTAAATCTGGTTAGAGTATATTTCACTCACATATCTGTAGAAGTACTTGCGACGTTGAAAGAGAACTGCCTGATAATGTCAATGTCGGAATGGGGTTCTTCTCCTGGACTTGTCAAATGTTAAAGTGAGGGCAAGATTGGCCACCTACCCATTATTTCTTCTCTAGTCTCTGGTCTACAAATGTGATGGCGCTACCACAGATCCCTACCATGAAACTTATTCGGGACCATTTATTTTAAAATTGTTATTATAGGTCAATAGATGTTGTGGGTACAAGGTCCGCATTGTCAATAATCAGACGTCTTGAAGTACTAGATGCTCAGGGTACAAAGTCCACATTGCGAGTAGTCAGAGGTCTTTAGGTCACTAGATATTGGGGGTATAATGTCCGCTTTGAGAGTAGTCAGAGGTCATTGGACCGATAGAGCAATAGGCATCATTCTCATGCAGCATTCAATTACATACAAGTGACAACACCAATATGTTACTTCATGGGTTACCACACAGATTTGTTACTTCATGGGTTACCACACAGATCTGTTACTTTATATTATACCTCACATATCTGTTACTTCATTTTATACCACACAGATCTGTTACTTCATTTTATACCACACAGATCTGTTACTTCATTTTATACCACACAGATCTGTTACTTCATGGTATACAACACAGATCTGTTACTTCATTTTATACCACACAGATCTGTTACGTCATTTTATACCACACAGATCTGTTACTTCATGGGTTACCACATAGATCTGTTACTTCATTTATACCACACAGATCTGTTACTTCATTTTATACCACACAGATCTGTTACTTCATGGGTTACCACACAGATCTGTTACTTTATGGGATAACACACATATCTTTTACTTTATGGGATAATACACATATCTGTTACTTTATGGGATAAAACACATATCTGTTACTTTATGGGATAACACACATATCTGTTACTTCATGGGATAACACACATATCTGTTACTTTATGGGATAATACACATATATGTTACTTTATGGGATAACACACATATCTGTTACTTCATGGGATAACACACATATCTGTTACTTTATGGGATGACACACATATCTGTTACATCATGGGATAACACACATATATGTTACTTTATGGGATAACACACATATCTGTTACTTTATGGGATAACACACATATCTGTTACTTTATGGGATAACACACATATCTTTTACTTTATGGGATAACACACATATCTGTTACTTTATGGGATGACACACATATCTGTTACATCATGGGATAACAAACATATATGTTACTGTATGGGATAACACACATATCTGTTACTTTATGGGATGTAACACAGAAATCTATCCATTGCACAAGAAGTAGTAACACGTGTATGGACTACCCTTGAGTTCAAAGCGAGTGAACGCAACAACAACAACAACAACAACAACAACAACAACAACAACAACAACAACAACAACAACAACGCCACCACCACCACCAACAACAACAACAACAACAACAACAACAACACCAACGCTACCACCACCACCAACAACAACAACAACAACAACGCCACCACCACCACCAACAACAACAACAACAACAACAACAACAACAACAACAACGCCACCACCAACAACAACAACAACAACAACAACAATGCCACCACCAACAACAACAACAACAACAACAACAACAACAACAACAACGCCACCACCAACAACAACAACAACAACAACAACAACAACAACAACGCCACCACCACCACCACCAACAACAACAACAACAACAACAACGACAACAACAACAACAACACCAACGCCACCACCACCACCAACAACAACAACAACAACAACAACAACACCAACGCTACCAACAACAACAACAACAACAACAACATCAACAAAACAGATTAGTTACCTATTTGAGGACCACAGAGACAAATGAGCAGACAGAGTGGTGAGATATGCTCAGACAGAGTGGTGAGATATGCTCAGACAGAGTGGTGAGATATGCTCAGACAGAGTGGTGACATATGCTCAGACAGAGTGGTGACATATGCTCAGACAGAGTGGTGACATATGCTCAGACAGAGTGGTGACATATGCTCAGACAGACGGAGAGACCTGCAGAAAGACCGAGATAGAGACATACAGACGAACACACAAATAGACTGATCGACCGAGCAAGCAGCTTGGGTATCGACTGAACAGCCCATAGAACTACAGTTGTAGTGAGGGACGAACGGACGGACGGACGGACAGATCGACAGACCGATCGATCAACCAACCTAACTATCGATAGACCGACAGCTCGAGCGACGCCGGACAGACAGAGAGACAGACAGACAGACAGACAGACAGGCAGGCAGACAGACAGACAGGCAGGCAGACAGGCAGGCAGGCAGGCAGATCAACTTACCTACTGATCGATCGACAGTCCGACAGACCGACCGACCAACTTTTTTTTTAGAGGGGGGGGGGGGGGGGGCGCTGGCTCGCTTTGAACTCAAGCGTAGTCCATACACACTATTTATAGTAGTGATGGACTGGATTTTATGTGTGGATTAGATTTCCCTATTAACAGTGTCCCTCGCATCAGGCGAACCCACTCCGTCTTCAGAGGTAACCGACTAACTAATCGACTAACAGTTCGAGTGACACCAGATGAACAGACAGACAGACAGATAAACAAACAGACAGATAGACAGGCTTATTGAAGATGGATGGATGGATGGATGGATGGGTGGGTGGGTGGGTGGGTTGGTGTATGGATGAATGGGTGGATGGATGGATGGATGGATGGATGGGTGGGTTGGTGTATGGATGAATGGATGGATGGATGGATGGATGGAAAGATGGATGGATGGATGGATGGATGGATGGATACGTAACTGGTCTGCGCGAACGGCAGAGACTTATCCTTGCTACTTAAATGAACCTGCTTGTAACATCCAGTATTCAAAGACGCGCTCTTGCTCCGACAGACTACATCAATGTTTTCGTTGCCACTTCCGTAGTCGGCCATTGTGAGAGAAGTACGCCACAAACTGCGATGACGTCATGAAATGTGCTGTAATATTTGAGCAATTGCTGAAAACACATCCCTCCAACAAGGCGCTGTTATCGTTATGAGGAGTTTGGTTCTAATCTAGATGTGATCACTTTAGCTTTCAGTGTTTATATTGTCTAGTTTGCCTTATAATATGTACTCTTTATCTCTACTTTTATGAGAGCCGAGATCTCATCATATCTTGTTCCTCGTGTACCTTCCTTCTGTGGGACCAGGTGGAGAAGGTAGGGGAACAGACTGAGAAACACCTATGTGGAAAGAATGAGATTGCGGGGGATCGGCAAGGGTTCTGGAAGAATGTCAAAACTTAGAGGGAAGGCCAGGAGAACTTTCAAACAGATAGCGGTGAGAACGATTCAGAACCTTGCGGTAGATTTTCTCAGTATGATGCAAGTCTTCGAAATGGCGCCCTTTACATGTTTTGTTTTTCTTTAAAAATGCCACCACTTTATGAAGCCCTCTTACGGTACAGCCTAATGCGGCTGCCTCTCTCTATCATAGCACGGCACGGTCCTGAAGCGATTACCAGTATGACTCTTCACTAGCTATGGAACGAAGGGAGGGAGCGCGTATGGGATTTTCCTGAGTGCAGTGATGTCTGTTCTTAACTCAACTCAACTCAACTCAACTCAACTCAACTCAACTATGTACCTTCCGGTGTCGATGTGAAGTATAAACAGCAGGAGAATGCCCGTTTATGGGCTTCATGTATTGAGATTCCCATGGACTCTACTATTCCCTTTTCCCCTTGTTTACATGTTCGGCATCTTCTTCTGATTCCATGTGGTCGGTACATCATTGCTTTCTGGGGTATACTGTTAGTAGTACCGATTTATACGTGTGGATTTGTGTCTCTTGGTATTATGTGCGTGCCTTTGTATGAGGAAGCTTCCATTGAAAACTTTAAAAGTGTGATGAGTTTACAATAACCAAGCTATTTTCTTGTAACTTGTCGATATTGTATTAAGCATGTGGCATCACGGTGCAGACAAACACGGTGACGTCATGAGGACAGTTTAAATATCGCCTCCCACTTTTGACATGCACCAACGAGGAGCAGCATTCTTTAATCAATATTTTGATCAGTGAAGGGGTGAAACCTGTAAAAAAAAAACATCGGCAAATGAAGGTCCAGTATGGTAATGCACGGCTGTCAGTCGAGCAAGTGTATTAGTGAAGTAGGAAGTTCGGCGTGACTTCTGTGACAAACTGTTCATAATCAGGCCAGACACACCGAGTAGTGAACCCAGTGTGGTTACACATGCGACCAATGACATTTTTTTTCAACAGGTATCCACGCACTTTATCGGCGAAGGAGGATTTGTAATGAACACAGTGGTGACTACATCTAGCTTTGATACATTTGTACTTTACTTTTTCAGAATACATTCACACACAACATTTAAGGTTTTCGTTTGAACCCCTCTCGTATCAATGCCTGTGTGTTATACATATGCCTATTTTGTGTGGAGAACTTGGTTACAACTGGCAGGATTGCGGGGAAAAGAACAAGGGGAAGACAGAGAGGTAGCTATCTAGATGGCCTGTGCACATAGTATCATCGAGTCATAAACACAAAGCTGATTCATTTCTTTGTCTTCTTATGAGTTGAGTTCAGTTGAGTTGAGCTAAGAACCGACATCACTGCACTCAGGGCTTTCCCATACGCGCTCCGTCCCCTCGTTCAACAGCCAGCGAAGAGTCAAACTACTAATCGTTCTCACCGCTTTCTGATTAAAAGTTCTCATTGTCTTCCCTCTCAATTTTTGTCTTCTTATTATTCAGGACGAAGCAGTCTTTCTCTATTGACAACTGCTGATTTTTAAATAAATTTTGCGCTCGCTCTCTCGCTTTGAACTCAAGCATTATTTATAGATGTGATGGACTGAATTTTGCGTGTGGATTAACCTTCCCTCAATATCTGTGGCCAAAGGCTTGCAAACGCTGTTCGTGAGCCGCTTACCAGGCCGCGACCGATTTGTGCAGCAGACCGTGTCGCGTTGTGTTATAACGTGTTGGTATGGGAGCTGGTCGTTCAGAAAGCAATGGCAAACTACTGAACGTAAAAACATGCCTAGTACACAAACAGCAGCTGAAAAATGCTGGTGTTGACTGCAACGTCCTGTAAGAGATATGTACCATTAAAAAAAAGTAACAGTGTTCCTCGCTATCAGAGAACCCATTCCGACTTCAAAGGTAAAGTTACGTCCCCAAGTCTAGGACGACAGGTCAACATTTTAGTCCAGCTGTCCAGTGTAAGGGTTGAACCGCTTACCTCGGTATCAACACAACTTACATATGTCTGTCACTGTCTACAAACGCTGCATCTGTCACTGTCTACAACCGCTGTATCTTTCACTGTCTACAACCGCTGTATCTTTCACTGTCAACAACCACTGTATCTTTCACTGTCAACAACCACTGTATCTTTCACTGTCAACAACCACTGTATCTTTCACTGTCAACAACCACTGTATCTTTCACTGTCAACAACCACTGTATCTTTCACTGTCAACAACCACTGTATCTTTCACTGTCAACAACCACTGTATCTTTCACTGTCAACAATCACTGTATCTTTCACTGTCAACAACCACTGTATCTGTCACTGTCTACAACCGCTGTATCTTTCACTGTCTACAACCGCTGTATCTTTCACTGTCAACAACCACTGTATCTTTCACTGTCAACAACCACTGTATCTTTCACTGTCAACAACCACTGTATCTTTCACTGTCAACAACCACTGTATCTTTCACTGTCAACAACCACTGTATCTGTCACTGTCAACAACCACTGTATCTGTCACTGTCAACAACCGCTGTATCTTTCACTGTCAACAACTGCTGTATCTTTCACTGTCTTCAACCACTGTACCTTTTACTGTCTACAACCACTGTATGTATCACTGTCTACAACCGCTGTATATTTCACTGTCTAATATCGCTGTATCTTTACTGTCTACAACCGCTGTATCTTTACTGTCTAGAATGGCTGTATCTTTCATTATCTGTAGATCCTTCTGACATGTTATTATCAATACTGTGTGTCGTAACTATTGCCCAATGTCAACTATCAGTGGCAATATGACACTAAAGCTTACAACAACACCAAACAATGAATGAATGAAAACAAGAAGTTGTTAATGTGACACTGAGAAAGTATGAAAAGATAATACAAATCACAGGTGGTAACAAACAGGTAATTATTTCCCTTGTTCAGCACTCGACAGAATTGGGTCTTTCATTCTTATCAGTATGGCTACACTAATTGTTCAATGGTGCAGGCTTTTTGTACAACACAGCAAATTACAATTAGTCCTGCTAACTTTCTTCTGTGTACCCGGACACGCAAACTACAGTAGTTAGTCGCAGTTCCACATTCACGGTAAATTGTCGCCCCATAATGTTCCATTCTTGTGCCAGTGAATAGCACACAAAATGCTGCTCACTGCCCAATATATAAATTGGAACACTCAAACTACTGAACGTAAACTTTTCAAGAGATCGCAAACAGCCAAACATGCTGGGATTGACTGCGACATCCTGCAAAGATATGCACCTAGCTAACCTTTGTTTGGATGTGAAACGTGGACAATGAGCAGACAAGCCGAGAAACACCTAATGGCAGTGGAAAGGTGGCTTAAGGGGAAAATGCAAAGAATACCACGGACAAGCAGGAAAACACATGAGCAAGTTCTTCAAGAAACAAATGAAAACCGTACACTGATTACAGAAATACGACGTAGATATTGCATTTTATTTTATTTTATTTTAGTTTTTAAATTTAATTTTTTTTTACAGCCATTCTAGACAGTAAAGATACAGCGGTTGTAGACAGTAAAAGCTTGGGGGGACGTTATGAGAAGAAATGCACTAGATAACTTGGTGCCAACTGACAAAATTGAGGGGAAACAAACAAAGGGAACTTAGAGAGGTAAATGTATTGATGGCTTGGCCACGTGACATGGTCGAGTCAAGAACACAGAGCTGTTCCACGACTCTGGTGATCGTATGAGAAGGCGAAACATGACCACCCACTTTTCTCGACATGGCACATGATGATGATGATGATCATCATGTAGTTTCCAGAAGAAAGCCACATACTGCGAGTATAAATGACATAATAAACAAAGCCCGGCGAGTGGAACACTAAACTAAACGTGATCTAACCCCCAGCGTAAACTAAACATGACACTAAACCCCAGGGTAGAAGAGGATACATAACAAATTAATGAAATATAACACTACGCCCATTTCCAAATTCTACAGAGCTGTCAATAATCGATAATCCTCGACAGGATTAATCCCGCTTTGCATAACCGGGTCGGCCAATCAAAGCGGTTCATGCGGAGCCACCGTAATCCTAGCCTAAATGTAAACGTCCTTTAAGATCAGTTCCGATAAGCTCCAAGACGTGCTTGGTTTGGTTTCCAACGCCTGTTAGGGCACTTTACAGGTGGCGGTTGTGTCTGGCAAGCGGATTTCTAATGCCAGGTGAGGTTTTAACGGTCTTGTTAACAAATTTTGGCCTGGTTGCATAGGTTTTAGTGAGTTAATTCGCCAGCATAAGACGTTTGGGATAGAGCTTCAATAGGTAAGTAAAGTACAGGGCATTTGTTCACATCTTGGGGTCCAAAGGGAAAAGGGTAGAGCAAGGTAAAGTAAAGTGCTATTTAGTTATATATTCTTTACAGGACTTCAGAATCAATCCCAACATTTTTTGGCGATGTGTGATTTCTTGGCAAGATTACGTTCAGTAGTTTGTCATTGCTTTCTGAACGACCGGCACTCATACCATTGTATGTAATTAATTCAACGTAAGGTGGTCTGCTGCAATATCGCCCGCAGCTGTGTATCGAACGCGTTATGCAGGATTACGAACTGCGTCCTCGGCCTAAGGGCGGAAATAAACTTGGCACAACGAAAAAACGTCTGAGTAAGAGTTGAATGTCCTTCGAAGCACACTGGAAGGTTAACCCGGTCAACAAAAATCCACAGAAGTCAGATGTGTCGGCCTAAGGGAGCTTATAAACTTGGCACAACGCAAGTGCATCTGAAAAACACTCCGGATGAACTCAGAAGAAGAAGAACTGCGTCCACAACCCTTTCACCACAGAACCGGTGTAAGACTATTTGGTAAAAGGTGAACAAATGGAATCCCAGGGTATGACGTCACATCCAGGGGTTCCCTGTGTTGCGCCGTAGCTCGGTGCGCAATTCTATCGGTGTGCAATGTTCTATGCGGTGCGCTAATTCTTGCAGTGGCCAGAATCGAACAATGTCCGCAAGAATGGTGTTGAACACCTCGAGACCAGCGCATTTAGTCCGTCGGCGCCACATGAATCCGCACATGTAGGACTCTAGTAGATGCCTGTGTGTGTTCCATTCTGCCTCTTGTTTCTCTACTTGGCAGTTCTCCACATGCGTTCAATGCATTGAGTATGTACACTGGTGGTATGTCCTGCGGATATGGTGAATGTCGGCATCTCCATCTGTCCTGACGCTCGGTCAGCGATAGCACCATGACATGATTATGAGAACGGCATCTAGCAGAATGTCAGATGCCATGATGCTGCTGCAGAAAAGCGACGATAATCTGGTTGTCGTGGACAGCTGCTGCCAGTTCCAGAAAACTCATGATAAGACAGACACAGACACACACTCACACAGAAACGGTTGCCAAAGCCAAAGAAACACTGTGGGGCAACTGAAACGCACTGACACGCACTGTACCCGAACACAGATCACCGTCAGTGCTAAATATAGCTGGTAACGTTTGGGGTGAATTAAGGCAAAATTACCGACTATTTTTACACTACCAGGATATGTCGGATATATAGTGCTCGATCCGTATGCTTAGAGTTCAATGGGTTTTCGCGAGGAAAGGTAAAAGAAAGAAAATGACGCTTGGATACACTACAAGGCTCGCTGCTCCTATGGTGTCGATCGAAGTACAGGCACCTGGCCGTCTTGACAGACGATAGTTTATTACATTGTGCTTCAAAAATAAAAAGTCATAATAACCACAACCCATGGCAGTAGAAGACCAGGGAAGGAGTTATACCTCACTATAACACAGAGCCTAGGCTGAATTGTAGAGTTACTCCAGAGGAATGGCAACACAAAAATATCAGGAACAGGACAAGCTGCAGAAGCTGCTGAATCAATAAAGCAATACTCTAATTATCCGCCTGTCGGAGCTTGATCCTAGACCAGTTGCCAACACAGCTTTTGGCCTGGTCTGCCTTGCCATGACATTTAGTCTTTATAAGGCTAGTACGCTCAAAATTGCGCCCCCCCCCCCCTTTTCCACTGTCCTCCTTGTAACTAAAAAAAATAAATGTTTGCATATCCTTTACAGGACATAGCTGTCAACATCAGCATCTTTCAGCTGATTGTTGATTTCTTGGCAAGATTACGCTCAGTAGTTTGCCATTGCTTTCTGAGCGGCCGGCTCACGTATCCCGTAAGTTACCGACGCGATTCGAACCACTGCTGATTCTCACCGTCGTCACGTTACTTACGAGAGTACACGAGATTATGGAGAAAAGCCGCTAACCTCTAGGCCAGGAAGCTGGCTCCTTGTAACTAATTTTCTAATTAATAGTTGCTTCAAGAAGGGTACAATAATTGTCTCCCTTTCCTGGCCGCTCTTCTAAATGTGAGACAAAATAAACACAGACATTGTGTGCATGCTTTACACCGAAACAAAACATCCGGCAAACAGAAATCACAATGTAAAAGTAACAATAATAATCACCATTTATGGCATTGCCATGCTAGCTGGCTATGACGTTTATATCTCTCCATAGATCTCGGTGTTTTTTTTTTTTTGTGTGTTCTGGATCAACTTTGCTGGCAATATTCCTCCATACCACTGTCCCAGCCCGTCCAGAATCATTTCTTTTGATCTGCATCTGCCTCTCTTCCCCTCGATCTTTAGAGTTGTCACATTGTTCTCTAATGCGTCTCTTTTCATCACATGACCAAAGAAAGTCGTTTGTCTCTTTATTATTGTTGTATATAATGTTCTAGTTCATTAGCCTCTTTCAGGCAGTCGTTGTTAGTTACTCTAGCAGTCCACGGAATGCGTAACATTCGTCTCAGGATTTACATCTCTGTTGTTTGCAAGTTCTTCCAACAATGATAATAATAATAACGCAAAAATAAGATAGAGATAAGTCAGTTAGTTAGTCGCGGTTCCACCTTTACGGCAAAGGGTCACCTCATAATGCTCCGTTCCTTTACCAATGAATATCACACACACACACACACACACACACACACACACACACACACACAAATTCTCTTCACTGCCCCATGTGAAAAGTGGAACAGACAGGAGTCTCGACAAACCATCAGAGCCCGCATAGGTATACTATGCCAGAATGCCAATACAAAAGTCACCACGAAAAATAGTTCATCTTGAATGGAAGCGGTAGGCTCTAGAAAACCATCAGCAAACCATTACTGCATAAGGCAACCCAGTTAGTTTAACGATCTGAACATGCCGCTTTCTCTACAGACAACCGCGGACTGATTTAAAAGCACTCCATACAAAATTCACAGCTCACAGTGTTGCTCCAAGCACTTACCTCAGTAGTTGGGTGACGGAACCATGCACTACCAGTCCAACATGAGGAAAATGTGCAAGTAAACCGTAGCATCAAGCATAAACACTCCAGCGATCTTAACAGCTCAACCGTTTATCATCCATGTTGGACAGGAAGTCAAGATAAAATTAAGATACACTACAACACAACTAACCAACGTTTCAATTATAGCGATCTTCATTATACACTCTCGGAGGGTGACGGGGTCTGTACCACGTTGGCTACCTTTACTTCCGAAGACATCTCCTTACAGTCGCTGTAGAGTGAGTCGAAGTGAGGCCTGAGGTTAGTTATATAATCTGCATCGGGTAGAATTTAAACTCATGAATCCCGGCCGGCAGACAAGCGTGTTAGCTTTATGCCACGGCGGGTCCCAGTGAGTGTATGGTACTCATATTTGTCGGTTAATCAACACATAAACGGGCGCACTGGTTTTATAGTTACAAGACTGTGCGGATAATGTCATGGGCGCGGTCGAACGCCAAGGGAGGGGACAACTTATCTTCTATTGCTAACTGCATTCTTATCTACACAATGGATGGTTATAGACTTCATAACAGGTTCCTGCTTTCTGGACTCTTTCTCTTTCTTGTTTAACTCGGCACATGAGAGGCGGTGTGGACGCTCCGTAATTAGCTATTCCAGACATTAATGCCTGTTTACATGTCCACAATATTTCATTTTGCTCTGACACCTTGACGTCTTGATAGAGGATAGTTTGTGATGTAGTTATACCTCTCCATAACAAAAAAAGCCCGGGCTGAATTGAAGAGGCCATGTGTTGCCCATGCAGTATGATCCCTCACTCGGCTTGCTTAATTTATTCCAGAGGAAAGGTAACATTAGTGCATTTGGAACAAGACAAGCTGCAGAAGCTGTTGAATCAGCAAAGTAATGCTCTAATTGCCCACCCATCAGAGCTTCCATCCTAGACAAGTTGCCGACCAAGGCTTAGAAGAAAAACAATAACGATTTATCTCAAAGAACACCGCCTGAAACAAGTAAAGAGCTTCAACTAATTAGGAAGTATAATATCATCAATTAGCTACTCTAAAGACGAGATAGAAAAAATATGCAATAAGGCAAACTATCACACTGGACAAATTACAAGAACAAACACGTGTCAGTAGATTCTGTAATACCAATCTACAACACAACATTCCTACCAAGTCTATACTACCAACGCCAAACCTGGACGATGACAGAAAAAGAGTAAAGAAAAGAAAATTTACAACAATGGCAATGAGATTCCTGAGAAGAATACTCAGTGTATCAAGAAGAGAGAAAATCCGAAATGAAGAAATCAGGTTAAAGTGAGGGTTATAGCAACGCTAGATTTCATTATAAAACAGGAACTTAAATGCTTCGGTCATATAACTGAGCTACCATCTACAGTAACAGTATACCACAAGAAGCAATTATGTACGGACCAAATTGAACCAGAAGAAGAGGCCAACCATGCAAACGATGGACAGGGGGAATAAAAGATTCCAATTCCAATTCCAATTTCCAAAATTTCAAAAATTCCAAATTCGGTCTCGTCTAACCTGCTTCCTCAGCGGTGGTAATTTTTGAGAGCCGTGGTTTTTGTGGGTTCATTCACCCTGATTCTTGTCTTGTGCGGTCTTACGAGTGAGTCCTATTTCAGAATGGTTATGTTGGTTTGTGTCTGTGACGCCAGCTGGGGGGTTGGTGGTGGCTGTCCGTTGTGCCCGTCTCCAGATGGTTTCTTTTGTTAATGGTAGTTTCTGAATCTTCTGGTTGCAGTCCTTATAAGGACTTTTTATTTTGTCTTTTTGCCTCTTTTTTTTTTTTTTTAATAACCCTAGAAGCTTGTCGATGTTTTCATTTTCTTCCATGCGCCTTTGTTCTCTTTCGAGCTTGAGTTTTTGTTGCCTTTTGAACTCTTCCTCCGCGGTCAGCCATGGGACGATTTCTCCTTCATCTATATAGTATGCCCATGGGTGTACGTCATCCTTATTTAATTCTGGGCATTCTTTATAGGTACGGTAGGGCATTGGTTTTCCCTTGTGTGCCTTGTACTTCTTTACTTTTTTTTTCCATGCACCTTCTGTATTCCTTGCACCTGAGTTCATGATCCCTGTTCATCTCTGCGATTTCTTCCTGGGTAAATATTGGCGGTATCGGGGCGTCCTCTCTGCCGTCGTCAGGTTGTTCATCTCGGTTTTCTTCGGATGTCTGGCGGGATATTGGCTTCCGTTCGACTGTTTCTGGCGTCGTGGTTGGGCTGCTGGCGGTATTAGCTTGCGGTTCAGGTTCGGTCTCTTGGTTTTCATCTTGGGGTTTCTCTGTAATTTCTTGTACGGCTTATGTTGTTTTGTTTCGGAAAAGTTCCATTTCAGCTTTCTGTAGTTCTCGCTCTAATTTAATGGTTTGTAGGATTTCTTCGTTCTCCTTCTTTATCAGTGCCATGTGTTCCACTTCTTGCTTGATGTTTTGCTGGATCTCCTTCATTTTCGCCAGTAGTTTTTCGTTGTCGCTGGTCGGAGTCGGCGTCAGCAGTGCCTTGACTTGTTTCTTCAACTTGTTTATCTGTTTTTGCAGTTGATCTCTTTCAGCTTGTGATATACCCGTGGCTGTCTCGCATCTCCGCATTGCTTCGTTGTAAGGTGTCTATGTGTTGATGGCGAGTTTTAATACGTCTCTGTGTCGTTGCAGGTACGGACAGCCCAAGTATCTGGCCCCATGCTTGCCCAGGCAGTTGGTGCATTTTCTTTTGTTGTTGGGTGCTCGGAAGTCCGTGTCCAGCTTGGCCAGCGGACACTCATTGAAGGCGTGGTGATCGGCGCAGTACCGGCAGATTTCCGTCTTACTGCGACATGCTGCTCTGCTGTGGCCGGCCCTCTGGCATATGGAACGTTGATTTATTCTTGGGATGAATCTCTCTGGATGTTGTATTTTCTTGTTGATTGATACTGTGGTCGGCATTTCGCTGCCCTCCGTCGTCACCACTGCCAAGGTTGTGGGTATCTTGGAGTAGGTGAGGAGCCACTCCGCCTTAAAGAATCGGGTGTGAAGATTCTCTTCTCGTAGCTGCTTCAGGATTTCTTCGTCTGATAGCGCCACTTGGATACGTTTGACAACCCACTTGCTTGTCGGTAAGTCGGTGTTTCCGACTCTGGTGTCTTTCTCCTCTGTCTGCTTTTCAGTATGTTTTGCTCTTGTCTGTAGTGGACTGTCGACAGTCTCCCTCGTGGTGGCTTCAGTAGTAGCTGTAGTTTCAGGTTCTTTGTTACAGCTCACAGGCAGGCTCTCCACGTTCTTCTTCTTGTCAGCTCCCACGTTGCATATCTTGGATACCGCGTGTTTTTTTGGTGTTCTTGCCACGTGCCATTTTCCTCCCCCGTATCAGGCTTCTTGACTTGTTCAGGTGACTTGATAGCGCTCGCAGTTACGAATGACGCACTACGACGACGACAGGGAATAACAGAGTCCATGGGAACCTCTATATATGAAACCCATAAGCGACGTTAATTGTTGTTTCTGGCTACATTCAGTTCTCGGGATGGCATATATAATAATCATCATCATCATGTATGGAGCCATTTTCAAAACGTCGTAACTTAATAGAAGCAAAGAATTGTAGCACAGCTACCACCGATCGTAAAAAGCGACGAGGGCTGGTTGGGTTTGGGAATGGCTTCTTCCTCCCATAGAAAAACTTTAGCCATAAAATCCATCCAGTCATGATCAAATGAAATAAAGAATAAGAAAACCAACCACAAGTAAACACGATGCTCTTCTCGAAGAGACATAGCGTGATGCAGAGAAAGCCGCAAGGAGTCTAGGGGCGCTGAATATCTTCCTTTCACCTAGGGAAATCTCCAGAATTGGCACCTGAGATGTTTGAGCTAGGCATGGATCGAGTGAGATAGCATAGGTGGTGGAGATGAAATGCTACGATATTGGCATTTGGGGATTATGTTAAACAAGGTGTTCAGGAACAGGCGCACAGTTTTCAAGCACAGGTTAAAAAGTTCTGTTCTCAGGTCATACAGAAGATAATGTCCAACACTGAGAAGGAGTGGCTTATGTTATATAACAGGACACAGAAAGCACTAGTAACATGGGAAGCAGTGAGTGAACTTGTTTATTACATTTATAACCATTCAAGAGAAAGTACAGATGAATGTAATTAATGATATTCACGCGCAAATGGTAAGGTTGAGCCAGTTAAGAAGGAATTTTATATAACACTTAAAAGAATTGTGAATAGTCAAGGAAATAGAAATATCAAATACCTAATGGGTGACCTGAATGCCATGACATAATAGGATAATACGGGTTGTGAGGTAGACGCCGCCTACAATTGAGATGTAGAAGTATTTGGAAGCAGAGGCGGCAGACGTAACACTGGCTATTCTACCCATAATGTGCCGTTGTATGGTCGAGACAGGAACACGGAGCTGATTCACGACTCTGGGGATCGCAGATCGCCAGGAGATCGCAAGGGAGATCGCAAAATATGACCACTCACGTTTATCAGCAGGGCACATGATCATGATGAATGTACCGACTGGCTTATAAACAATTTGGGCCTACCACTTCATGCTCCATGACCCGTAAGTCGCGAAAACGTGTCCTTTACTTTACATTGTGGGTGGGTGACATAAAATCTGCCAGACATGGTATCGCCAAATTATCTAAATAGATATATTCAAAGGGCTTGCTTTACTTTCACGTTTTTAATCAAAGATTCCATGTAAACGCCAACACTTAATCAAATCCAGCCAGTTGCCTGGCGTGAACTCGGGTATTACATATATTCTCTCAACACTTAATAAAAGCGGTATTAAATTTTAAGGCGATTAATGCAATTCACAGGTGCGAACTGGAACCCGAAGTGAACCGGTAAACGAGATTTCCCTTCTATGAGAATCGAAATTGATTAAGTGGGACAGGCGTTACGTTTCGCTAGACTGCTATCTAGATAATGAAACATGTTGTTTATTAAATATATAAGATTATTTCGTTGATAGTATAGTGACCTTTTTTTTTTTACTTTATCGTTTGAACTTTTCTTTATCGTTGGAACTGTTCGTGATTGGTGTATTTTGCAGCTGTAGAAGCTAATGATAGGAATAAAATGGTATGTTAGAATCTCCAATGTGGAGCTCAAGGAGAGAACTGGGCAAATACCAGAACAGCAATGAAGTAGAAGGTTGACAGTGCAGTATAGTCAACGCAAGAGTCGCCCAAGCTGAAGGAAGTAACGGGGCGCACCGAGATCAACAGACAGGGCTTTGGCTATTAAATTAACAACATACAATGCTGGTTAAAGGCGTCGGCCAGGCCGCTCAGAGACTAGTTAGTATAGGAAATTCCTAAAAGCAAAGACGACAAGCGAATGAAGAAGGCGGTGCAGCAGGCGCAGCAAGGAACTCTGCGGAAGTACCTCTCTGGCTTGTCGCCGTTGGGAATACGCATTTTTGTCGGATCACTGTACGATGTCTTGCCATCAGCTGCTAACTTCGTCAGATGGGATATATCTGACGACCCAGTATGTCCCCTCTGTAGCAACACGCAGACCAAAGGATGCCGACACGACAACATGTGCCTTTGAACAAGGACAATACACTTGGTTATATAACAAGGTTCTTACCGAGCCGGCAACTATAGTTGATATAACGAGACTCAAGGCAAACAAGGGGACTATTGCCAAGGTCGGATAGAGTCGTTTCCTAAAAGGTGAACACAATCCGAACGGCAGAGGGTCGTCGTCGTCATTCGCACTGCGAGCGCTAACAAGTCAAGTCGCATTATTCTGTCAAGAAGCCTGATCAGCGGGAAAATGTCACGTGGAAAATCCAACAAGAAACACGCTGTTGCCAAGATGTGCAGCGTGGGAGCCGACAACAAGAAGAAGAACGTTGAGAGCCCACCTGCTAGCTGCATCAAAGAGCCTGATACTACAGCCATCTCTGAAGCTACTACGAGGGAGAAGATTGACAGCCCAACACAGTCAAGAACCAAGACAGCAGAGAAGGAGGAGAAAGACACCAGAGTCGGAAACACCGACTCGAAAACAGTCCGATGGGTTGTCAAGCGGATTCCTGTGGAGCTGACAGATGAAGAAATCCTGAAGCAGCTACGTGAAGAGAATCTTCACATCCGATTCTTGAAGGCGGAGCGGCTTCTCACCTACTCCAAGATACCTACAACCTTGGCAGTAGTGACGTCGGAGGGCAGCGAGATGCCGACCACAGCATCATTCAAAAAGAGAATGCAGCAACCAGAGAGATTCATACCAAGAATCACGCAATGTTCCAGATGTCAGAAGGCCGGGCACAGTAGAGCTACGTGTCGCAGTAAGACAGAAATATGCCGATACTGCGCCGATCACCACGCCTTCAAGGAGTGTCCGCTGGCCAAGCTGGACACGGACTTCCGAGCACCCAACAACAAAAGAAAGTGCGCCAACTGCCTGGGCAAACATGGAGCAAGATACCTGGGCTGTCCGTACCTGCAGAGACACAGAGACGTCTTAAAGATCGCCATCATCACAAAGACACCATTCAAGGAAGCAATGCAGAGGGGCGAGACAGCCACGGGTATAGCACAAGCTGAAAGAGATCAACTTCAAAAGCAGATAGACGAGTTGAAGAAGCAAGTCAAGGCACTGCTGACGACGTCTCCGACCAGCGATAATGAGAAGCTGCTGGCCGACATGAAAGAAATCCATCTCGACATCAAACAAGAGATTCAGCGCATGGCTGAGATGAAGAAGGAGAACGAAGAAATCCTACAAATGATCAAGACCGAAAGAGAATTGCATAGAGCTGAAATGGGACTCTTTCAAAACAAATTAACAGAAGCCACACAAGAACTCACAGAGAAACAGCAAGAAGAAAATCAAGAGACCGAGCCTGAACCGCAAGCTGAAGCCAGCAGCCCAACCACAACGCCCAAGAGGGAACTACTATACCGTCGGATCTCTGAAGGAGGCACAGAATACCCAGTCGACAAGGAGGAACTCAAGCGCGAGGAATTCAGAAGGCGCTGGGAAGAAAAAGAAAAGAAGAAGCCTAAGAAACTCCGGGGGAAACCGATGGTATACCCAGTAGTACTCTACGACCGTGAGAACGACTTCGAGTACTATATAGATGACGGTAAAATCGTCCCATGGCTGACCACGGAGGAAGAAAACTTTAGGCAGCAGTATCGCAAACGCAACAGTGAAAACAAACACAAGGAGGAAAATGAAAACGTCGATAAGCTCCTACAGAAAATACACAATAAAGGAGACAAAAAGACCAAATAAAAAGTCCTTTTAAGGACTGCAACCAATCAAGCCAGGAGCCTACACCGCCAAAGAAAACAAGATGAAACATGCACAAAGGACAGCCACGGACCGATCCCCCAGCTGGAGGGGGATTACGAAAAGTCCTTATAAGGACTGCAGCCAGACGAGGAAGGAGCCTACACAAACAAAGAAAACCACAACAACAGAAGAGCACAAAGGATAGCCGCCGACCACTGCTGACGTCACAGACACAAACGATACATAACCAGTCCGAGAAAGGACTCACAAGACAAGAATTAGGGTAAATAAACCCACAAAAACCACGATCCTCAATTATAACCACAGCTGATGAAGCAGGTTAGACGAGGACGAATTTGGAATTTTTGTTTTTGAAATTTGGAATTGGAATTGGAACGGCAGAGTCGATTGGCCCGACTGCCTGCCCTTCATTCTCAAGAGTGCCGAAGACTGGGAACTGAGAAAAGATCTAAAAGACCGTGACACATACCCAGCGACAATCCAGAGGTTTCAACAAGACATTGTGGTGTGCTCTTCGTAGGCTCAGCTGTTGGTTCGTATCGAGCTAATTGTCCAGTTTACATCAATAGTCCAGGAGCAGCACACATACAGGGTGTATTTTTAATGACAGTGGGATGTTTGAAAATATTGCCGGTCCAAGTTTTGTATTTACCTTTTATGTTGCATGAACTCCACAGACGGTGAATACAAAACTTGGAACGGCAATAATTTCAAAAACCCCACATTCATTAAACATACACCCTCTACAAGAAGGAGAAGTACAGCGATATTGTCGCAAGGCTGAAACAAGAAGGAAACACGGTGATGCTATTCGCCATTGAGATGAGCACAAGAGTCCTTGTTTCCAACTCCGTGTACGACGTGCTGAAACAGCTCGGTGTAAAAGGACAAGCAAGAACACACACACACACACTTACGAAGAGGCATAAAATGGAAACCCTTAAAGTGTGATACAGAAATTACAATAACCATGCCATTGATCTTTTAACATGTCAATATTGTTGTTCAAAGTTGCATGAGACTTAAGCACTTGACATCAAGGTACAGACTAACACGGTGATTTCGTAATGACAGTTTAAAATGGCCCTCCCACTTTTGTCATGCACCAACCGTTTTTTGATATTCAGTGAAGGGGTGAAACCTAAGCAATGTCAATAAGACCGAAACCTCCCAATAAGACAGAAACATAGCAACTGCTCAACGAGACCTGAACATGTATGGTCTCATGTAGACCCGGGAACCATCCCACCAGGGGAGAACAAGACACCCAAGCCGGGTGACTACAGAGGGGTAGAAACACCACAAATAGCATCACCCGTCCAAAGTTGAACTTCTGCAGCCAACCGTCGGCAATGACCGTTGCTTGTAGAATAGGAGTCTTGCGTGGGCCACGCCTAGCAGAGGTAGCTAGGGCTTGGAGGGACCTAAACCTGGATACAATTATCCCAGTGGAAGTGCAGCTGGCTTTCGCTGAGAGCGTGCAGGAGGGCGGATCTGTAATCTGTGAACGGGGTATGAAGAAGGCAACGTGACAGTAAAGATGTCTACTGACTGGGTCATAGCTAGCCACCAAGGCTGAGGTGAAGACTAAGGCCACCAACCAGGGAGAAGAAGCTGGCTTTCACGCCGTCGGTTACAGTGCAGTGAGAACGCTGGTAGATGCACCGCGTACCCAGTGTTTGCCCTCCGAAGGTTGGATGGCTTCTGGGCAAACACACTTTGTAATGTCGATTTGGGATAAGTGAGATAACGAACGTCTCCAAGGTGAATACGCGGGACAGGAGAAAAACGTCCTGGAGTCATGACCCGGACGCGCCCGCCCCTAAGAGTGTCATGAAGAAAAGGGGCGGAAACATTCAGCGAGTGAGGACAGTCTTCTGATGATCAGACACCCCAGTCGGGCTTACTTCGTGGCTGGGAGTTTGCCACTACGCTATTCCACTTATTATATTCATTACGGTTGTCTAATTGTCGTTGCATCCAAGTACACTAGTTCCATCAGCTAGGCGCTGTCGTTATTTGGAGGTGTCAGGCTCGAATCCCTATCAATACTGTCAAGGACCTTCCCACAATCCACAAATCCATTATGAACGAAATTGCGGAAGAACTAAATATACCTGGAAAAGGGAATTACACACAGAGGTAAATTATTATGGGGGACACGGAGAGAGATCCTCTCGCAGTGTTGTTACGCATGAAGAACAGTCCAAAGAAAAAAAATCAACGGATAATTATATCATTAAAGAAATCCTATGTGTGGAAGATCAAGCACTAATAGCAAAATCAGAAGCAAAAACACAAGCCTGCATAAACAGTTTAAGAAACATTATATGAAAGTTTGAATCAGTAAAACAGAGGCATTGACTATAACCAAAGAAGAAAAACAACAAAGATTCATCTATAACAAGGGGTCACCAAACTTTTTTCACGGCGGGCCGGATAACTAACAAAATGACGAGCGCGGGCCGCATATTCATACAATACTTGCGCCAGTCTCCGTGGCGAAAGTCCTACGGAAGCGGTTCGAAATCCCGTATACCCGAGTTTGAAACACAGGTGCTCGCGATTTGGCAGCAGACCGCGTTGCGCTATTTTCTTACGTTATGGTATGGGTGCCGGTCGTTCAGAAAGCAATGGCAAACTACTGAACGTAAATTTGCCAAGACATAACAACAGCAAACAATGCTGGTGTTGACTGCAAACGTCCTGTATAGGATATGCAAATAACTTTAACAATACCTGCAAGCCAGAACGAAAGCTCTGGGAAAATAGACGAAAACTAAGTTAATCGTGGGTGAGTAGCGTGCAAAGCACAAAGAAAACAAAGATAACCAACATATTTATTTACTAAAAACAGTTATCAAAGAAGGCGACGTTAGCAAAAAGATAGTTATATCAGATCTAGTGTGCACATATCCGAATCTCACAAACTAAGCAGCAAACAAAGTTAGTGAGATTTGTGAAACTGATATATGGCTTTCAAGATATCATCAATGTTTAGTTTGGAATTGCTGCATCCAATCAAGAGAATCTCGTTCGATGTGTTGACTTCACATACTTCATTTTTGAAAATCTTTGCTCACAGACATAAGTTGTTCCGTACACTGATGTCATACCAGCGGCATATTTCTTAAGGTTTTGGAACTCGACATCAGGTAGGCAGCGGTAAAATTCAACAAGTTTTCCTTCTCTGTGGTACTCTTTCAACAAGTAATTTGCTTGCAAATCAGTGAGCTCTAACTGCTGTTCAACGAGCCCATCATCAAGGTGACAATCAAACGAATTTTGGAACAGAAGAATGTCACTCTCAATTCTGCCAAGATCTTAAAATCTCTCCCAAAAAATGCTTCTTCAAATCACGAAATTTTTAAATTTTTTTCCCCCGGAAAATCGAGGTTGACATCTTCGGCGATTGTAGTCCGCAACGCTTTGAAACAGTGAAAATGAGAACATTTTACTCCTTCCAGTTGTGCTTCAAACAAAGACAGCTTTCTCCGAAATCCTTTGGTGATTCTGTAGAGATCACAGACGAGGTTATCTTTTCCCTGAAGTTTCAAATTCAGTTCATTAATGTGGGATGTGATGTCGATCAAAAATGACAACTTTGACATGCGGGTAGGATCTGAAAGCTGTGGATCAGCTCTACCTTTTTTCAGTGAGGAAAAAATCTCTATTTCGTTTCGGAGCTTGTAATGAAACAGGACTTTACCGCAGCTGAGCCACCTCACTGATGTGTGATAAGGCAAGTCACAGAATTCAGAATCAATTTCTTCAAGAAAAGCCTAAACTGGTGGTGATTGAGTGCATGTTCCAGAATGAAGTTCACAGCAGAAACGACTGTTTTCAGTACACATGAAATATATAAGTCTTTCCCACAAAGTGCTCGCTGATGTATAATGCAGTGCGTGAACAGAGCGCTCGGAATTTGCAAATCTTTCAAATGAGTTGTGATCTGCCCCATCAGACCCTTCCTCACTCCAGCCATGTTTTTTTCCTCCTTCAACTGTAACACCTCGAAGCTGATTCCATTGAAGATTATAGTCTTGCAAAACGTTTGCACTTCCATGACATTGTCTTTTCTAGTTGTTGTTCCATGCATGCTGCAAACGACTTTCTCAGGACACAAGTCATTTGCTGCGTCCATCATACACTCTTTGATGAAGTTGCCATCAGTAAACGGTTTTCTTCGTTCTGCAATCTTATGCACTATTTTGTAACTCGTACGAGTGACAGATTCATGTTCAGCAAACTTTCTCGTGAAGAGATTTCTTTGTGTTTCTAAATCACGTTTCATGGACTCATATTTCTCAGAGCTTAAATTTCTATAAAACTTTGAATATGTTGATATATGTTTTGTTTCGTAGTGACGCCGAAGATTGTACTCTTTCAAAACGGGAACACTTTCGCTGCATATTACGCAACTAATTTTCTGGTCCTTTGTTTTAAAAAGAATTACTGTACTCCCCATTCTTCATTGAAAACACGACACTTGGAGTCCACTTTTCTTTTCTTAGTAGCCGTAATGAAGAGTGAAGTACACGGGATCTGAAAATTAAAAAGACATTGAATTAGAAACAATTAAAATCCTATTGAAATACAAGAAAGCAGATGACTAAAGGGTCACTGGTAAGCTACGGCTCACGAAATGTACATATACTGTTTATATGTACATTTGGTAATTGAATATATCTCATAATAAGGTTTGCAAAATATATAATTAGGGCCGGCCTAAATAAACAGCCTAGATCAGAGTTTTTCAACCGGGGTTCAGTGAGGTGTATCCAGGAATTCTGCCGAAACAGACCGACATTGTCTAAATGCAACAGTTCTTCCCATACGGTTTATTACATAAAGTAGGACAGACACTTGGATCATCGCACAGAGTTCCTTGAGCAACGTAAACATTTGCGTAAGGATCTGCTCCAGCAGAAAGGTTGAAAAACACTGGCCTAGAGAACAGCTCGATTAACACCTTGACCGGGGAATTCTTCTGAGCTGGGGATAATATTTTCGTAATAGCACGAGACTTCTATGGCGACTGTATGCTATGTTTGCTACTTTATTGCCTCTGTTCACACTATTAGTTCACTTACCTGGAGCATCAGACCTGTGTTGACAGACGGCCGCATCTGGGGGAGGGAAACTTGTGCGTGTGTGTGTGTGTTGCCATGGAAACCATGGTAACGTCAGAGTGTAGGCAGTGCTACCACGAGCCAGGAAATGACTTGGGATGGCGCGAAATAAGCAGACATTACAATAAACAAGAAAATCTAGATACAATACTTTTTAATTGAAAATCGTAAATTTAAGACACATAGCAGCCAGGAAGTCTCCGCACGTGTGAAGATCTCCTATTATTCTAAACTTAATATTTACATTTAAATTGTTTCACAATGTCACGTGTTCATACGCGATATCAAGCAATTTCGAGTACTGTCGGCGGGCCGGATGAAATTACGTCGCGGGCCGGATTCGGCCCGCCAGGCCGTAGTTTGGTGACCCCTGATCAAGACGAAGACTCCATGAAACAACTAAACAGCCTCAAGTACTTAGGAAGTGTAATATCATCAAATGGCATATCAGAAGACCATATATAAAATAGATGCAATAAGGCAAACAAACTCAATGGACACATGGCATCAATGCTAAAGAAAAAAATATTCTTCAAAATAGAAGAAAAACAATAAATATTCATCCAAAAGAACACTAGTAGAAATAAGTAAAGAGCCTCAAGTACTTAAATGTTTGCATATACTTTACAGGACATCGATGTCAACATCAGCATCTTTCATCTGATTGTTGATTTCTTGGCAAGATTACGCTCTGTAGTTTGCCATTGCTTTCTGAGCGACCGGCTCACATACCCGTAAGTTACCGACGCGATTCGAACCACTGCTGATTCTCACCGTCGTCACGTTGCTTACGAGAGTATACGAGATTACCTAGAAAAGTCACTAACCTCTAGGCCAGGAAGCCGGCCTTAAGTACTTAGGAAGTGTAATATCATCAAATGGCAAATCAGAAGACCATATCTAAAACAAATGCAATAAAACAAACCAACTCATTGGACAAATGGCACAAATATTATAGAACAAAATAGATTCTTAAAAAGCACTGTAGAACACAATCTTCCTACCAACTCTATGCTATACCTGGACAATGACAGAACTGTACAAGACAATCTTCCTACCAACTCTATGCTATACCTGGACAATGACAGAACTGTACAACACAATCTTCCCACCAACTCTATGCTATACCTGGACAATGACAGAACTGTACAACACAATCTTCCCACCAACTCTATGCTATACCTGGGCAATGACAGAACTGTACAACACAATCTTCCCACCAACTCTATAATATACCTGGACAATGACAGAACTGTACAACACAATCTTCCTACCAACTCTATGCTATACCTGGACAATGACAGAACTGTGCAACACAATCTTCCTACCAACTCTATGCTATACCTGGACAATGACAGAACTGTACAACACAATCTTCCTACCAACTCTATGCTATACATGGACAATGACAGAACTGTACAACACAGTCTTCCTACCAACTCTATGCTATACCTGGACAATGACAGAACTGTACAACACAGTCTTCCTACCAACTCTATGCTATACCTGGACAATGACAGAACTGTACAACACAATCTTCCTACCAACTCTATGCTATACCTGGACAATGACAGAACTGTACAACACAGTCTTCCTACCAACTCTATGCTATACCTGGACAATGACAGAACTGTACAACACAGTCTTCCTACCAACTCTATGCTATACCTGGACAATGACAGAACTGTAAAACACAATCTTCCTACCAACTCTATGCTATACCTGGACAATGACAGAACTGTACAACACAATCTTCCTACCAACTCAATGCTATACCTGGACAATGACAGAACTGTACAACACAATCTTCCTACCAACTCAATGCTATACCTGGACAATGACAGAACTGTGCAACACAATCTTCCTACCAACTCTATGCTATACCTGGACAATGACAGAACTGTGCAAGACAATCTTCCCACCAACTCTATGCTATACCTGGACAATGACAGAACTGTACAACACAATCTTCCTACCAACTCTATGCTATACCTGGACAATGACAGAACTGTACAAGACAATCTTCCCACCAACTCTATGCTATACCTGGACAATGACAGAACTGTACAAGACAATCTTCCCACCAACTCTACGCTATACCTGGACAATGACAGAACTGTACAACACAGTCTTCCTACCAACTCTATGCTATACCTGGACAATGACAGAACTGTACAACACAATCTTCCTACCAACTCTATGCTATACCTGGACAATGACAGAACTGTACAAGACAATCTTCCCACCAACTCTATGCTATACCTGGACAATGACAGAACTGTACAACACAATCTTCCCACCAACTCTATGCTATATCTGGACAATGACAGAACTGTACAACACAATCTTCCTACCAACTCAATGCTATATCTGGACAATGACAGAACTGTACAACACAATCTTCCTACCAACTCAATGCTATACCTGGACAATGACAGAACTGTACAACACAATCTTCCCACCAACTCTATGCTATACCTGGACAATGACAGAACTGTACAACACAATCTTCCTACCATCTCTATGCTATACCTGGACAATGACAGAACTGTACAACACAATCTTTCCACCAACTCTATGCTATACCTGGACAATGACAGAACTGTACAACACAATCTTCCTACCAACTCTATGCTATACCTGGACAATGACAGAACTGTACAACACAATCTTCCCACCAACTCTATGCTATACCTGGACAATGACAGAACTGTACAACACAATCTTCCTACCAACTCTATGCTATACCTGGACAATGACAGAACTGTACAACACAATCTTCCCACCAACTCTATGCTATACCTGGACAATGACAGAACTGTACAACACAATCTTCCTACCAACTCTATGCTATACCTGGACAATGACAGAACTGTACAACACAATCTTCCCACCAACTCTATGCTATATCTGGACAATGACAGAAACAGATACAAGTAATATTACTACGGAATTTTTTTTTTCGCTCTCTCACTTTTAACTTTAGCGTAGTTCATACACAATACTTCTAGTAGTGCCAGACTGAATTTTGCATATGGATTAGCTTTCCCTTCTAATATTCTCCCTCGTCATCAGGCGAACCCACTCCGACTTCAGAGGAACTTGTAATTTACCTCCCCAAGTCATTGGTCATCACTTTAGTCCAACTGTCCGGTGTAGGGTTTGCACTCTTACCTCGGCATAGCACACGGGATGTTTAAGAACACGCGTTCTTATTCATTCGGCCATGCTGACCTATCAACGGAAATAAGATGCCTGAGAAGAATACTCAATGTATCAAGAAGAGAAACAATCAGAAATGAAGAAATCAGGATTTAAGTGAGGGTTTAAGCAGTGCTAGATTTCACTAGAAGAGACAGCACGTTAAATGGTTCTGCCATATACGAGTAATTAAACTACCAACTAACAGCATACTACACCAGGCAATGATGGACATACCAAATGGAAGCAGAAGAAAAGGCCAACCATGTAAACGACGGAGAGAACGAACGAACAAACGAACGAACTTTATTTTCAAAGGGTTAAGAATTGGGTACGTAATCCCGTCAGACATTCAGCCCTTCTTCTTTCTTTCCTTTCATACGTTATTTCTTTCATACACCACTTATGAAGCTAATCTTAGATAACAACGTAGTAATATGCATTACAGGGTTCATTGTAATATTGATATATGAATCTCATAAACGGGCACTCTTCTGCTGTTTATGCTTTACCTCGACACCTCAGGATACAAGAGGGACATGACGAGATGAGATTAGACGGAGAGAGTTGTAGAATATAGCAAACGATAGAGCGGCTTTGTGTGGGTCGGTCGACGACCTCTGTCTAATGGGAAACAAGGAGAGAAGAAGAAGAAGGATCGAATCCCAGTATAGCCAAAATAGCTTTCAAAATTTACATTGTCCATTGTGTTCTCTAATCTCTACTTCCTTTCTCTACTTCTCTGAAAGCAGATCAATACCACTAAATTAATTTCTCATGCTACTTTTATTCTTAATGAATTTTCCGCTTGATTC
>OY992888.1:72992185-73154685 GCA_963921405.1 Cepaea hortensis | reverse complement strand
ATCCATATGTTTACTTTAATGTCCCCCACTAGCTCTTTTTCCATCAATCGTGCCGTTTGTCGCAAAGAGTTTCGGTATATTTCTCTTCATAATATTCCCAAAATATTCTTTGACTGTCTATGTCTAGGTAGATAAATACAACGGGGATTCAAAATAAAACCTTACATGTTTTTCATGGTGTTTTGGTGTATATTCTGTAAAACTAAAGAACAAATGAATCATTTTTCGATGTAAACACCACCGTGTTCAATGCATGTCCTCCAGCGCCTATAAAATGCATGGATTCTTGTAGAAGAAAAATTCTCTTGGTCGCGTGTGTAACCTCTCATGCACTACATGCTGTATATCTTCACACAAGTCACGAAGTTTTGAAACTTCCTACTCCACTCGTACACTTGTTGGACTGAAAGGCGTGCATCACTACACTGGACCTTCATTGGCTGATGAATTTCTATATGCATCACCTTTTCATTGATAACAAAAACTGATAGCAGAGCGCTGATCCTCTTTGGTGCATGTCAAAAGATGGGCGACCAACTTTAAATTGTTACTATGGCGTCACAGTGTTTGTCTGCACCGTGTCTCACGTGCGTAACGCTCTTTAACATCCTTAACAACAATATCGACAGGTTACAAGACACGGCTATTGCAATTTCTATTACACTTATTTAAAGTTTTCATTTGAATCCCCCTCGTAGATTGTACTGATCTGTGCAATGAGATCGAAAGCAACATATTGACATGATTCATCTCTTTTGTTGCCATGGCAGCGAAGGGCAGGAGACGAGTTGTAGCAAAGACTGCGACCCCAAGCCCTTACGGTCCGACCCCCATGGCCCACGTTGGTTTACTGGAGTCCAGGCACTTGCATCCAGCTCGGCTGAAGGTCGAGAAGACGGACACGGTCGTCGCCCTCAGACTGATTGATGTAGGTTCGAACACAATAGACAATGTTCAGGTAAGTTACAACTGGTTACTTGTATATCCTTTACAGGACGTCGCTGTCAACACCAGCATTTTTTGCTATTATAATCTCTTGGCTCAAGTCTACGTTCAGTAGTTTGACATTGCTTTCTTAACGACCCCTATTATTTCTTACCAAACCAACGCAAGAGGGTCTGCTGCCAAATCGGCAGCAGAAACTTTTCGAACGCGGGTATACGGGATTACGAACTGGGTCTAAAACTCCTAAGCCAGGGAGCCGGCTATTTCCGTCCATTTGTGTTAGGGCCATCTTAGGGTAGTTAATAGAGCACTCCGGTGGTAACGCCGTAGGCGTGGTCGGGCGCTGGTTGGACGCGTGGACTTTCCAAATAAGGGAAAGATGGACCGTCTATTCCTCCGTGATCTATAACCAGTAACATGTGATGGCGCTATCGCATTACTGACCCTAGCAGGAAACTGCTTTAGGCCTACCTGGCATCGGGTATTATACACTTGCGCTTGAACTTCCAATGCACTGACGGTGTGGTACGGGGGATCAACCATAGCACAGGTCGGTTGGACTTCAAACGCTGACTCCTCGTTCAGAAAATAATGGCAAACAGTTGAGCCAATTTTCTTTTTTAACGCTCACTCGCTTTGAACTCAAACGTTGTCCATCCCCATGCTATTACTTCTAGTGCATTTGGCTGATATTTGCATGTGGATTAGCTTTCCCTACTACCAGTGTCTCTCACCATCAGACGAACCCACTCCGACTTCAGAGGTACTTGTAATTTACGTCCCAAAGTCAAGAACCAGAAATCAACTTTTCAGTCCAACTGACTGGTGTAGGGGTTGAACCTGCTACTTTGGCATCAACAGACCATATATATATATATATATATATATATATATATATATATATATATATATATATATATGTCTTATTCATTTGGCAATCAATTAGGTGCCGTCTCCGCAATGAAGGTTAGCTTCAATGGATCTCCAACACTGTCTGTCTCTTGCCCTGACTGTACATTCTGTCAGACTGATGTTCGTCCATCTCATGATGTTATCTCCCCACTTGTATCGTTGTCTACCTCTTGCTCGCTTGCCTCAACCTTACCCCCTAGAATAGCTTTTACAAGAGATTTGTGTCTTGTAGAGTGGTCGGAATATTTTACTTGCCTCTTTTTTATTTCTTTCATCAACTCTCTTTTCATTCCCAGTTTTTCTAGAACTTTTGTATTTGATGTTTTTGTTTCCATTATATACGACACGTTGTTCTACAATGCTGACTTCCTAATGTGGTATTTACTTTCTTCATTTTATCCGTGTCTTCAGTGTATACCTGTGAATCTTTATCCCCTGTGTTTCTGCGTCCTCCAACAGAAACTGTCTGCAACAATAAAAAGGCTGACAGCCTCGAGCATTCAGTTGAAGTCGATCCCCGAGAAGCTGGTCAGTTCCCTGATCTACCTGACCAAGCTGGACCTCAGTGACAACCGGCTGACCGAAACCTCGTTTCCAGGTGAGTCCTTATCATTAGCATTATGTTCTTTGCCGGCTAGAGTAGGTGTTCATGTCTCTCCACAGATTTGTCCTTGGTGCTCTGGATCAACTCTGCTGATGATATGTCCTATCCCAGCGTGTCAGTCCATCCAGCATCATTACTTTATCTCTTTACATGCCCCAATAGATGATAGTAGGGTAGAAGAAGAATAAACACGTAAAGGTAATGTTTAGGTCAGACCGTCAGACTACGTTTGTTCAATCAATCAGGTGCCGTCCCCACAATGAATATTGACTGCAATGGATCTCCAACACTGTCTGTCTCTCGCCTTGACTGTACATTCTGTCAGACTGATGTTCGTCCATCTATTGAACTACAACTACTATTGATGTTATCTTCCCACTTGTATCGTTGTCTACCTCTTGCTAGCTTGCCTTCAACCTTGCCCTCCAGTATTGTTTTTATGAGAGTGTTATGTCGTTTTAAGTGGCCGAAATATTTAACTTGCCTCTTTTTTTATTTCTTTCATCAACTCTCTTTTCATTCCCAATGTGTTTAGGACCTCTGCAATTGATTGTTTTTGTTTCCATGAAATACGACATATTCGTCTGTATATCCACATCTCCGGGTTTCAATGCGACTTTCTAGATGCTTGTTCAATGTCCACGCTTCAGTGCCATAAGTAGTGTTGAATACATGTAACATTTGACAATTCTCAGTTTTAATGCATCGTTAATCCCTCTAGATGTTAATACTGATTTCATTATGTTGAAAACATTTTTGGCCATTCTATTCTTTTTTTTTTTTTAATGTCCGTTTCACTTCTGCCATCGTCTGTTATTCCACGACAGATATAGGAAAAACGTGTTACTTGTTCTAGTGCCTCCCCGTTTATGTGATACTAGCTGACCCGGCCCGGCTTCGCCCAGGCCCTGGAGGGAATCTATCTATCTATCAGTCTGCTTGTTTGTCTGTCTGTCTGGCTGACCCGGCCCGGCTTCACCCAGTCCCTGGTGGGGAGCATCTCATTTAATTCATGTACGTAGTCATATAAGCTCTCCCGTTCCCGACTGTCTGTCTATCTGTCTGTCTGTCTGTCCCGGCCCGGCTTCACCCAGTCCCTGGTGGGGAGCATCTCATTTAATTCATATACGACGTAGTCATACAAGCTCTCCCGTTCCCGACTGTCTGTTTATCTGTCTGTCTGTCTGACCCGGCCCGGCTTCACCCAGTCCCTGGTGGGGAGCATGTCATTTATTCATTCATATAAGTAGTCAAATAAGCTTCCGTTCCCGACTATCTGTCTATCTATCTGACCCGGCGTGGTTTCGCCCAGCTCCTGGCGCACAGTAACTTAAAAGAATGTCCTTCCACACACCATTCATTATTTTTAATGAAAACTATTTTTAATCACCGACATGACAGTTGATAAGTTTTGTAAGCAGAAAAAGATGGGTTAAAATGTTATGCATAATGCATTATTTTTATGCAAACTTTAAAAATACCTTAAAGATTATATCATTATTTAATATAACTCATATGCCTAAAAATAACTATAGACAAAGAGTTTAACAATAGTGCAGGTAAGTCCAACAATATGACTATAAAGTATATAGAAATGTTATTAAAAGTTATGCCCCTTGAAATAACTTTTCTAGAGTGAAGTCCCCCTGCTATATAGACATTATATAATGAAAATGGAAAAGTAAATGTTATTAAATAAGTAGAAGATTTTACATTAAGAAATTATTATAGTCGGTTGCACAGGAATGAAAGGAAGACGTGTAGAACATTTCATCTCAATCGTTATCGAACGCATCCAAGACCCACAACCCCACAAACAAACATACATTCTGTTTTATAGATATAGATTCATTGACGGCCTTTCCTTTCCGCTGCTAATTATCGTAGTTTCCACTGTTACGTATCATATTTTTCGTGTTTTTAATGTTAATATTTTCTAGTTGAATGTTAATAGATTATTTTAGTCGTTTCTCTGAATAATCTGTATAACATGGCTGCCAACCGTCGTTATTCCAAAAGTTGTTCATCACTAAGCCACTTGTTAAATATTACATAAGATTCTGCAGTCGTTATAGACATTATAGACATTATAGAGGTTATAGACATTATAGGCCGGTCTCTCTGGCCGAGGGGTTACACCACTTTCTCCGTAATCCCGTTTATCACGCAGAGTCTCGTAGCGGGCGAGAACTGGGAGCGGTTCGTCCCCCGCTGGTGACTTGCGGGATAACTGAACCGGCCGCTCAGAAAGCAATGGCAAACTACTGAGCGTAATCTTGCCAAGAAATCAACAGACAGCTGAAAGATGCTGCTGTTGACAGCGATGTCCTGTAAAAGGATATGCTAATTTAAAAAAAAAAACATTATAGAGGTTATAGACATTATAGAGGTTATAGACATTATAGAGGTTATAGACATTATAGACCTTATAGACATTATAGAGAAGCGACTGGCCGAGTGGCTAGAACGCCGGACTCCCATTTGGGAGACCCGGGTTCGAACCCTCGGTAAGGTGTGGGATGTTTTTTTTTCTGTCGGTGGCAAAAAGAAAATCCTAACCTGCACAGTTCGCGGCGACTGCACTAGCCAGGCGGCCATAACTCTTCAGGCTCAAATCCCCCTCTGCCATACACCGCAAGGTACTATATTGGCAGTAAATGACAGTTTGACAAATAGACATTATAGATATTATGGACATTATAGATATTATAGACATTATAGACTGAAGTGGGGGTTATAGCTGCACTATATTTTATTAGTAGGCAACAAGTCAAATGGTTTGGCCATGCAAGTGGGTTACCAACTAACAGTATACCACAACAAGCAATGATGTACAGACCAGAGGGAAGCAGAGGAAGAGGCCGACCACGTACATGGTGGACGCAGAAAATAACTGGGATTACCTTGGGAATATCGATACATGAAGCCCATAAGCGGACACTCTCCTGTTTTTTATACTTCACCTCGACACCGCAAGGTACAAGAGGAACATGATGAGATGAGATGAGATAGACATTGTAGAGATTATATACATTACAAGACGTCTTGCGAAGACCGCAACACCCAGCATTGACAGGGAAAGAGATTTGGAGCCCAACCCGCGATGAGATTAGCCAAGAGGGAGCGATGTGTGTCATTGGGTACATACAGGTGAAGGATGTGCGGAAGGAGGAGAGGGTAGATGGTGGTTCCTTAAACTGAACTGGTAAGATGAAGGCAACGCCATGGATATTACGTCTATTGTGACTTCATAATTCACATAGTGAAAAGCTAGCATGTCCTTTGCAGAACATTGATATCAACCCGTGATTGGTTTTCTACTCAATTTTACGTTTTGTACTTTGCCCTTGTTAGAAAGAAATGGCAAACAACTGAATATAACAATTGCCCAGTAAATAAAAACAGCCAAAACAAATGCTGGTGTACATTGCCACGACATGAAAAGGACCTTGTCTTTGTTTTCTGAACGAGAAATCAACATTCAAGGCAACTGACTAGTGTAAGGAAAGAACTCGCTATCACACCATCAGATCAAGGGAAGCATGAGAGCAAGCACTCTAACGCTTTCGACAACGCAGATAGCCTTAAGAACATATTAAAGACATTCCAGTGTTTTTTGTTTTATTTTGCAGAGTGCATGCAAAATTTGGAACAGCTTGTCGACATTCGCCTGGCCAACAACAAACTAACGAAGTTGCCAGTTTGTTTGAGAAAACTTCAGAAATTGAGTCGCTTGGACCTTAGTGATAATCAAGTAAGTTCATATGCCTACCTACCTACCTACGTACCTACATACCTACCTACCTACCTACCTACCTACCTACCTACCTACCTACCTGCCTGCCTGCCTACCTACCAACCTACCTCCCCCCTACCTACATACCTACCTACCCACCTGCCTGCCTACCTACCTGCCTACCTACCTACCTACCTGCCCACATACCTGCTTACCTATCTAT
Source organism: Cepaea hortensis (assembly GCA_963921405.1). NCBI lineage: Eukaryota > Metazoa > Mollusca > Gastropoda > Stylommatophora > Helicidae > Cepaea > Cepaea hortensis. The sequence goes on along the minus strand of OY992888.1, from coordinate 73,148,265 downwards.
CTACGTACCTACCTACCTGTAGACTGTGTCTCTGTCTGCTTGCTGCCTGCCTATCTGTCTATCCATCAGTACATCCGTCCTTCCAGTCCTCCGTTGGTCGTCCATCTGTTTATCTGTCTACCTGCCTTCCGGCCTATCTGCCCACGTGCTTGCATGCCTGTCTGTCTATCTATCCATCCATCTATCCATCCATCTATGCATTCGTCCGCCCGTCCGAACATCTGTCTGTCTGTCTGCCTGTCTGCCTCTCTGTCTGTCTTTGGTGGGGGTGTGTGTGGCTGAATGAAGGATGTATGTGTGGGTAGTGAGGGTGATTGTAGTTGGGGGATGTGTGGATGGGTAGGAGATGTGTGTGTGGGTGAGGGATGTGTCTTTGGGATGTGTGTGGGTGTGGTATTGTGTGGGAGGGGAGCTGGGTGTGGTTAAAGGATGTTTGTGTGGGTGGGTGAAGGTGTGGTTGGGTTTGTGGGTGGGTGAAGGATGTGTGTGAGGGTGGGGGATGTGTGCTTAGATGGGTGGTTGGGATGTGTGAGTGTGGGTGGTTAGATAGGAGATGTATATGTTGATGAGTGGGTAAGGGATGTGTGGGTGTTAGTGGTTGAGGGATAAGTACGTGTGTCTAGGAATGTGTGAGGGGATGAATGTATGGGTTTTGCGTGCGTGGATGGGAGGTGTGTGTTTGTGAATGGGGAATGTGTTGGTGGGTGGGGATGTGTGTGAGGGATGTTTGTATGGGTGGGGAGATTGTGCGTGGGTGGGGATGTGTGTGTATATGGGTAGGGGTGTGTGGTTAAGGGATGTGTGGCTGGGGGAATGGGTGGATGGAGGATGTGTGGTTGGGTGGATGATGTGTGGTTGGATAGAGGATGTGTGGGTGGATGATTGTATATGAGTAAGGGTGTGTGGTTAAGGGATGTTTGGTTGGGTATGGGTGGGTAGAGGATGTGTGGGTGGGTAGAGGATATGTGGGTGGGTGAGTGTGTGCAGGTTAGGAGATGGTGGGATGTTTGTAGGTGCGGGCTCGGGATCTGTGAGTGGGCTGGGGGAGATGGGAGATTATGTGGGTGAGTGCGGAATTTGTGTGTGGGTAGGTGCGGAATATGTGAGTTGACGGGGAGACATGTGTGTGGCTGAGGAATGTGTGTTTGGTTGGGTGGTTGGAGGTGTGTGGGTGGAGGAGGATATTGGGTGAGTGATTGTTGGTGGGAAATGGGACGGGTAGAGGATATGTGAGTGGGTTGGGAGATGTGTGTAGGTGGGGGATGTGTGGGTTATTGAATGTATGTGTGCTTGGGGTGTGGGTGGATGGGATGTGTGGTGGGTGAGAGGTGTGTGTGGGTGGGGAGATGTGTAGGTGTAGGGATGTGGTGGATGGGTGGGGGAATGTATTGTATGTGTGTGTGGTTGGGTGGGGAAGTTGGAGTGAATGGGGGATGTGTGGGTGGGTGGTGGATGTGTCTCATAACATAGTAATATGCATTGTTTATGTTTACAAAATTCATGTGACAATGTTTTTTTCCTATGCACTGTTGATGAAAGAAAGATGAATGATTGGAAGGGCCGAATGTAAGACGGGCCTGCGTGCCCAATTTGTTACCCTTTGAAAATAAAGTATGTTCGTTCGTTCGTTTGTTCGTTCTTTTATCCATCTATCCACCCAACCGTCCATCCGTGCTTCTGTCTGTCTCTCTGCCCGTCTCTCTTTCTGTCTGTTTGTTTATCTATCTGTCTGTTCTCTGCCTCTCTCTCTCTCTCTCTCTCTCTCTCTCTCTCTCTCTCTCTCTCTCTCTGTCAGTCTGTCTGTCTTTCTGTCTGTCTTTCTGTCTGTCTTTCCATCTGTCCGTTACAAACCTAAAGGTGCATTAGTTCAGTGACTATTATACTTGCCTGCTATCCCAGTGTTATTTGATCGAACCCACCTCCAGACAGCTTGTATTTTAAAAATTGATCTAGCTTCTCAGGTTGACCCAGCAGAAACAAGGTACCAAAAATGTCTGGGAATTAAAGGAGATCGATGTGATATTGACCCCAAAACCATTTGAGTGCCTATTAGTTTTAGCACATAAAACTACCACAATTTACCCGTTACATCTGAAGGCTTTTAAAAGGCAAACAGATCGATTTTATTGTACAGTGTTTTTCCCATACGGCTCGGTCTCTTTCTACAGGACGACCTGCCAAAAGCTCTCACAAAGTACGAACTCAGTAGTTCCAGCGACGATCCCCAGGAGTCTCCGAGAACATTGCACTAGTGAAGCAAACGATGTAGACCGGAATCGAAAGCACAGCCTTCGGAGTGAAATGCAGCGGCAATGACACTTCGCTAAGAGGCACCATCTTTCTGATCCCGTGAAAACGATTTCTTTACTAATCACAAATCGCAAATCTGACTGTATTTGCGTACCTTAGTTAAGTAACTTCTGTTGTTCTATTCTCAGATTATCTCCATCAATGGAGTTTCGAAGCTCCGTAAACTACGTATTCTAGTCCTGGACAACAATAAACTGGTGTCCGTGTTCAAGGAGGTGGCCCCACTTCGCCGGCTCGAAGTTCTCAGGTGCTGCAAGAACAGTTTACGCGAGGTCAGGAGCATTCAGATCTTTCTTTCTTTCTTTCTTTCTTTCTTTCTTTTTTTCTTTCTTTTTTTCTTTAATTTTTTTCTTTCTTTCTTTCTTTCTTTCTTTCTTTCTTTCTTTCTTTCTTTCTTTCTTTCTTTCCCTTGTTATGTCTGTCTGTCTGTCTGTCTGTCCGTCTTTCTTTCTCTCTTTCTTTCTTTCTTTCTTTCTTTCTTTATTTCTTTCTTTCTTTATTTATTTCTTTCTTTCTTTCTTTCTTTCTTTCTTTCTGTCATTTTCCTCCCAGAAAGAAATGGCAACTACTGCGCGTAAAATTGCCGGAAAATCATTCTGGGGTTAGTAGAAACATTCTTTAATGGACTCAAAACTCGTTATATTATTAACAGAAACAAGTAAAGTCCCTATTTAAAAAATTGCCTGTCCTAAGCAGGACGTGGCGATCAACCTCAGCATCTAGTTTATTTTCTAGGTAATTTCACGTTCAGTAGCTTGTCATTGCTGTCTGAACGAGATATTAGCTTTGAACACTAAACTATGGTTCCGTCGCCCTGCTACTGAATGAGTGCGTGGCGTGACACTGTGAGCTGTGAGTTTCGTGTGAAATGCTTTTGAATCTGCCCGAGGTTTTTTGGAACGTGACTGCATGTCCGGAGCGATGGCAGATGGCTATGTCCCAGAGTTGACCGGTTTTTGCCTTATGCAGAAATGCGTGGCTGCTGGGCTTCTGGTTGACTGCCACTGCCATCGACGATGAACTGTATTTTCCTGGACTGTGTGGGTGAACATCTAGGAAACATCCAGATGGGAAAATGACTGCCGATTCCATCAGAGATAAACTGGATGTTTCGTGGGGGACTATTGTGTTGACATTCTGGCGGCGGCATTATGCACAGTGTATCTGTGCGGGCTGTTGTTTGTCGAGATTCCTGTCTTTTCCACTTTTCACATTGGGCAGTGGGGAGCGTTTTATGTGATATTCACTGGCACAGGAACGGAGCATAATGGGGACGATCCGTTGCTGTGAAGTTGGAACCATGACTAACTAACTAACTAACTACTAACTAAACTGCCTCGTGTCAGAAACGATCCTGCTACCTCATCATCAACGTAACTGAAGTTTAAGACAGAGTGCCTTCTTATCCCTTCGGCCACGTCGCGTCGAAATTATATGTTGCAATTTCAAAACGATGTTTTTCCGTAGTGAATTTATATAGCGAAGACACAAACAATAGATTGCACGATTTATTGCCTGGCATATTTAGCTGCATCTCGTCTTGTACATACTGCAGAAATCACACAACATAAACAAAACGATTAGATAAATCCTTCAAACTGAAATATACACATATTCAAACGGTAATTGTCTACCACGGTCATTTTACACTGACTATCACGTCTTTCTGTTTGCGCAAAATTGGCTCCTGAAAATTAATAGAGATCGCTTCTGCCACCTTCAAAATGCGACCATTTTGTGTGTTAAACAACACGCGAAACGCATTGTCCCTATCAATCATGCAATCGGTTTCCAAAATGTGCCATCCAGTCGATGACGTAGGGGATTTTTGTGTGTCGGTTTGACCACGTTTCCAGCTTCGTTGTGTATTATTCTGTCAATCCATTTGGGTATGTTTTCGACCACTCTGTTGTTTAACTGCCTCTCTATCTCTATCTGTGGCGGTCAGATATCTCGAGACGTTGGCCAACTGAAAAGTCTTGTGGACTTGGATGTTTCTGATAACAAGATCGGTATCTTAGCAACCGATGTATTTCTGCTGCCAAAGCTAGACGTGTTAATTGCTTGCAAGAACGAGGTTAGTTTGTTTGTTTGTTGTTGTTCGCTCACTTTGCTTGTTTGTTGTTGTTCGCTCGCTTTGGTTGTTTGTTGTTGTTCGCTCACTTTGCTTGTTTGTTGTTGTTCGTTCACTTTGCTTGTTTGTTGTTGTTCGCTCACTTTGCCTGTTTGTTGTTGTTCACTCGCTTTGCTTGTTTGTTGTTGTTCGCTCACTTTGCTTGTTTGTTGTTGTTCGCTCACCTTGCTTGTTTGTTGTTGTTCGCTCACTTTGCTTGTTTGTTGTTGTTCGCTCGCTTTGAACTCAGCGTAGTTCATATGATTGCTGCTACTCTGAGTGCGCTGACGCCATTGAAGGTGGAACCGGGGTCTCGAAAGATATTCAGGGACAATTGTCGGTATTAAAATAAAAATTAAAAAAAAAAATTTTAAATAAGGGTACAATTAGATTGGACATGGCAATGGAGAAGCTGTAAAATATGAACATATTCAGTGTCAAACAAATAGCAGGTTTTTTCGGATCAAACAAAAATGGATGGCAGAACATGGGATGTAGGGTATGCCACAATTATGATTTAAATGTGTTAATATGGTATCAGCCGTGTTGTAACAACATCAAATTAAAAGAGTTTGCATAGGAAAAACTATGGTAGTGATTTTATAACTACAGTATTATTTATAAGCCCATGGTAGTTACCGGAAGTTTGTATAAGACGATTTATCATCCCACGGCATTTAATCAGCTAAGTGAGAACTTATGACACAGTAACATTGTTATCGTGTAGCAGGTGGATATCAGCATGGCCGAATAGATAGTGCGCTCGCTCTTTAACTTCCGTTGTGCTGATGACGAGGTGGCAGGTTCAACCGCTACACCGTTCAGCTGGACTAAAATATTGACGTCTCGTCCTTGACTGTGGGACGTAAATTGCACACACCTCAGAAATCGGAGTGGGTTCGCCTGATGGTGAGGGACACTGGTAATAGGGCAAGCTGGCCCACACCCAAAAAATCAGTCTAGTGTACAAAGAGTACACCGGCTCTGTGATGAAGGAGTCACGGACGCATATTTTGGCTGTTCGTGATTCCTATGCAAGCTTACTTTCAGTAGTTTTCCATTGCTTTCTGAAAGATCGGTACCCATACCATGTCATAAAAAAATCAAACACAGGCGGTCTGCTGCCAAATCCTTCGCAACTGTGTTTTGAACGCTGTATGCGGCATTGCGAATTGCGCTGTAACACATTCGCCACGGAGATGGCCATATGTTTAAGCAGAATATTTACTGCAAGTCAGATCTTGGTCAGCTATGATTGAGTAACCATATGGCAGTAGACGGTAGCCTACCTCCTTTTTGTTAGAGCCGGAAATCCAGCGGTGGTTACTAAACCCGACACCCCACATTGTATCAAAAGCTTCGGAGCACAATTGGCAGGGTACAAACCTTATCTGACTAAATGTAATGGCAGGGCAGATCAGGCCCTAAGCCTTGGTCGGCAACTGGTCTAGGATAGAAGCTCCGACGCGGGGACAGTTAGAACATTGCTTCGCTGATATCATCTTCTGCAGCTTGTCTTGTTCCAGGTGTATTGATGTTACCTTTCCTCTGGAGTAAACTAGACAGGCCGTGAGAGGGATCATGCTGCATGGGCAACACATGGTCTCTACAATTCAGTCCAGGGTTTGTGCTATGGAGAGGTATAACTCCGTTTTACAAACTATCGTCTGTCAAGAGGGCCAGGTGCCAGTCAGCCAGTCAATTGAAATTCGGAATGTTTCTGTTTCCTTTGCAGATAACCACAGTTCCCACGTTTATCATTCGACCCCACACAAAACACAGCATGACCCACATAGATCTGTCAGACAACAGACTGTCCAAGTTCCCTGGCCACTTACTCCTAATGGTGGAGAAACTGGACCTGTGCAATAATAAAATTAAGTCACTGCCCTATCATGTGATCAAGGTAATGATATTTCGCTAGGGTGTGGTATGTTGTTGTTGTTGTTGTTGTTGTTGTTGTTGTTGTTGTTGTTGTTGTTTTTACAGATTGGCTGGGTTTGCCCTGGGTTGTTGTTGTTGTTGTTGTTGTTGTTGTTGTTGTTGTTGTTGTTGTTGTTGTTGTTGTTGTTGTTGTTGTTGTTGTTGTTGATGTTGTTGTTACAGATTTGTTGGGTCTGTACTGCTGGGTTATTGTTGTTGTTATTGTTGTTGTTGTTACATACTGGCCGAGTCTACACCACTGGGCGGGGTACTGGTGCACCATAAGACAGATGTGGTCACGGCTCTTATAGTTACAATTTAACTACTAATGTTATAGTACTACTGTTGTTGTGGTTATTGCTATAATTGTAGTAGTTACTGCTGTAATAGTAGTAGTTATTGCTGTAATAATAGTAGTTATTGCTGTAATTGTATTTATTTGCTGTATTTGTTCTAGTAATTGCTATAATTTTAGTAGTTATTGCTGTAATTGTAGTAATTGCTATAACTGTAATTATTTGCTGTATTTTTTTGTAGTAATTGCTGTAATTGTAGTAGTTTTTGCTGTAACCCTAATAATTGCTGTTATATGGATGGATGGATGGATAGATGGATGGATGGACAGATGGTTGGATGGATGGACGGACGAATGGATGGATGGATGGACGGACGGACAAACGGATGGATGGATGGATGGATGGATGAACGGATGGATGGATGGCAGTATGGATGGATGGACAGACGGATGGATGTAGAGATGGATGGATAGTTAGATGGATGCATGCATGGATCATGGATAGACGAATTGGTGAATAAATGGAATTCTCATCAGATGAATGAGGGTATGGATAAATGGATGAATGTATCCATAAATTGATGAATGAATTGTTTGATTGATTGTTTGATTAGTAGATTGGTTTTTGAATGGACGGATTGATGAATAGTTGATTGGATGGCTGGATAAATGGATGTATGGATTAATGTATAGATGGCTCGCTGGATGTATGGATGGATTCTTCGATGTGACGAGGAACAAATAGATGGATGGGTGGATGGATTCACTGATAGATTGGTGGATAAATGAATGGATGCATGTATGGATGGGAATAATGCATGGATACACTTTCTGGGTTATGTCTATTCACTGAATCTATCTTGCCATCCTGCAGAAGCTTGACGTCAGCACAGACCAGACGTTGCTCATCAGGGACAACCCGTTGAGTTTCCCGCCATCTGACATCTGTGATTCAGGTCTGCGCAGTATCATGTCCTTCTTTCATGAAAGTCAATCACTGGTCAAAGTTCACCAGGGAGTCAAGGTAACTAGATTTTCCACCGTAAACTCCCGTAATCTTGTATTTTTTTTTTTTTCATATCCTTTACAGGACATCGCTGTCAACACCAGCATCTTTCAGCTGTATGTTGATTTCTTGGCAAGATTACGCTCAGTAGTTTGCCATTGCTCTCTGAACGGCCGGCTCACATACCCCGTAAGGTACCGATGCGATTCGAACCACTGCTGATTCTCACCATCATCACGTTACCTACGAGAGTATACGAGATTACGGAGAAATGTCGCTAACCTCTAAGCTACGAAGCCGGCAAACTTGTATTAAGGCAGTTAAATGGAGAGTAGCCCAAGCAAAGGCAGCATTTCCCAGGAAGAAGAACACTCTCTGTAATTTATCTTTATACATTAATTGACTGTTCAAATATATCGAAACATTAATGATTAGGCGATTCCAGGGGTCGCTATGCAAAAATTAGGACTTCCTTTTCAATTTGAGACTACCATGAGGGAAACATACTCCACATTTGAAAAGAATTATCTGTAATTATGTATTTAGTATTTCAGCCAATGTATTATTTGTTTCTTCACTTTATGTGATAATGGTGTTGTTTGTCCATCAAGAATGATGATGACCATTCACTTCATCCAGTGGGGTTGAAGGTATGGAGCCATGGGTTCTAAGATGGCTGATAAGGCCTATTTTGGCTCGAAATGTTCTTTGACAATGTGGACAAAGAATGCTTGACGTTTCTGGAGGAGGATTTCCTGCAGTGGTTTTTCTGTCCTGCCTTTTCTTCACAGCTCTTGCAGTCCTGGTTGCCTCACATATGACTGCACCCTTGCGTAATGATGCACGCCACGAATTTCGGTCTCTGACTGCAGCCTCTCAGGTGTCATGATGAATTCCAAAAGCATTCAGTGAAATTTTCAGAGTGTCTTTAAAGCGTTTCCTCTGGCCACCTTGGGAGCCTATGTGATAATATAACTCTGCGGTATGCACCTGACGAGATGCAGCGAAATATTCTAGGCAAGAAATCGTGCAATATATTGTTATGGCTTATGTGTTTATATATTATAAAGTATAGGTTTGTTCTATGCTCAGTCTTCGTAGACTTAGTTGGATAGGACACCTAGGAGGATTGATGATGGTAGAATACCAAAGGACACCTTTTTTGATGAATTACGGATGGGTAAATGATCTCTGGGGCGGCTTTAAGGCGATGATAACCCTAAAAAATTTAATTCTATAATATTTAATTTATATGTTCTGTTATGGTATGTCACGGAACCACTGTAATGAACGATAAGATGATAACATAACAAGAGGCAAATGTATGAATAGCTGCAATTGTTTGTTACTAGTGGAAAAAACATTCACGTCGGATCAAAGGAACCGCCAGTCTTTGAGAATTCCCCGGGAAACGGGAAAAGAGTCGGCCGGTTGTTTTGCCCAAGACTCAAGATGAAAGACAAAGCGCCGCCTTGATTCGGTTGCCACATGTTGTTGACAGGAGAACGAAGTCACTCGGACAATGCAGAAAACATAATTTTTTTTTTGCCGCCAGTGTGAAGAATGTGATTTAACTAGACTGACGTGTGGGCTGGCTCGGTTCTAATATTGAAAAGAATCTCGTGTGTTCGGTATCAATTAATGTTGAGGAACATGTGTCTTTCATGGCAAAGTGTAGATTCGATTCAGGATTGAGCTGGGATTTCATAAGGTATTTACAAATAGTATTTAGATGTCAATAATGTAGAATAGTCAAGTGATGGCTAGAGTTTAGGACTTGAACACAGTGTTGGTGCTTTGTGAATAGGTATTCAAAGAGTGTCGGCGACAGTAGGCAATCGAATTGTCAAAACTAACTAGTGTGAGATGTCAATTAGCTCAGCTGGTTGGGAATAGTGAAGTGGGATGATATTTAGAGAGATTGAGGATGGTTGGGGGATAGGGGAAATGTCCAATGGTGGGATCTTCCAGTGGGGTGTATACTGGGGTTTTACCCTTTGCATTTGGTCTTTCCTTGTCATACCCTAACTCAGACCGAGGTGATGAGCTCCTCTGCCCATGACAGAGTTTGATTCACTGTCATATATCTGAGTGAGGCCGTCGGCCTACACTCATCTAATAGGTGTCAGTATCGGGTTGCTCTCACCGGGTGTGTTGTCTCTCTTTCACAGGTTCCCCTCAGGTTGCAAAGAAAAGAAGCTGAAACATCACTGTTAAAAGTATGGATGATTCAGTGAAGGACGTTTCATTCAGCGGCTTTTACATTGAGCCCATGATTAGGAGGGTCTGAAAGAACATGGCTCTGTTGAGCAGAAACATATAGTTATCTAGGAACGTTTTCTTTGTGATAGAGTTCACTATGATTACGGGAAGTCATTTTTCATACCACATGTACTATGAACACTACGGGATTTAGAAGGAACACTGAACATAGCATTTTTCCTAAAATAGTAGATTCCTGTGGAATTGTACTCTTTACTTTGCGATCGTGAAAACTTTAAGACAATTAGTAATAAACAATTGTGTTACACGGGACAGTGATACATATTTTCACGATACAAGGATTGATGAACATTAGAACTGTAGGGACAGTTAGTAACGGTGTGTGTGATCGATTCAAGATCAGTATCGGACTATATCCGTGATTGGTGACCAGGTATCTGGGTTATCAAAAAGCTACCGGAGGAAGTCAACATCTAGCAGGAGGGACATATCGTTTGGTGAGGTTATCGTGTACTGACCGATGATGATGTTGTGTGATACTTACAGGGATGATTAGACTTTGCTCCTGAGCTTTTCGGTCTGATTCTGCAGACACACTAGAGTATACGACATACATTCTATACATACACTTCTCACATACATACACTTTTCTTCATTACATTAATTTGGATTAATTTTAGAAGCTAGAGTTGTTTAGTATGTTGTTTTGGGAAAGTGTGAGAGGGGCATGATCCAGTAGTGAGAGAGAAAGAGAAAGAGGTATCCATTGGCTGTGGACGGAATCTGGTGGATTCTCCAGAATAATGATATGGGGTAAAAAAAATAATGTGGGTGTTGATTTTCCTCACTCCAGGGACGACACTATAAAGGAAATCCACGACATGGTATACGGTTTGATACTGAAGACTGCTGATCCAAAGATGCGTGTAAGCGGGACATGATTAATACAGGCATTGATATATCACCTTGAGAGCAGGTCGCCGCTGAACGTGTTGCGTGGAGGGCAAAGATTAGAAATAGAATAAAGGCAAAGGAGAAATTATTGCAGATATGTCACACGTTGAGAGCGTGGGGCGTAATATGGTGCGTGATGGTGGAAATGACCATATATTCACAGCATACTTCTTGGACGTACATTTACAGCGCGAATTGGTCTGTCCGGTCACATTCGCTACCGCCATGGGTTATAGTTATTATAGCCTTTTTAAAAGCACAATGTAACAAACTGTCGTTTGTGAAGACGTTCATGTCATCATCATCAAGTGCCGTGCCGACTGGCGTAGGCGTTCATGACTCCCACAGATCTCGGTCTTTAGTTTTCTGGATCAACTGCAGTTGATATTCCTCCATGCCACCGTCGCAATCTATCCAGCATTATTCCTCGTGGTCTGCCTCTGCCTCTCTTCCCCTCGATCTTTCCAGTTATCACGATGTTCTCTAGCGCCTCTCTTCTCATCACATGAGAGGCGCTGGAGAACATCGTGACAACTGGACGTTCAGGTTCCAGTTGTTTAAATATTAGGATGCGGCCTTGTCAGGAGTCAGCACCGCTGAATGATATTTCCTTCACGGGTTTGAAGTGTTCTATTGTCTACAGGCGCCAACGTAATGCCCAAAGGAACCAAGCAAGCGTAGAACAAAGTGCAATGATAGAATATAGTTGAAGCTATTACTATACCCGTATGTCTTTTGCAACAATGGTATATGGATATTAACTAACATCATAATCATCAACACTATCATCAATTTCATTAAGTGTTATGCCAACAAATGTGGGCTTTCATTTTTCGGCATCTCACGCCAGCACGAGAACCGTGGATATGGGCTGGTTTCTTATCCTAATTATTACATATGGCCGAGCCATTTAAGCAATTCTCTGTGTGTTTCTCGTGTTCATTTCCTATCATGTTTTCAGTTGTTACTACGCTTCCAGGCTTATTTTTTCTTCTTGATGTATCCGCAAAATATTGCCTGTCTACGTCTAATTTCTATAATAATTTTCTGTTTTCATTTTTCTTTTTCAAAGGCTGCTGCATTCGTGTCTCTGTTCAATCCGCCCATCTTATTCTTTGCATTTTCCCCAGGAACCACACTTCCACTGCCAGTAGATATTTCTCAGCTTGTCTGCTTACTATCGAGAGCGAGACAAGGAGAGGGCAGGGGGTGTAAGAGGGAGGAGAAGAGTGGGTAGAGAGAGGGGAAGGGGAGGAGAAAGAGGTCGAGAGAGAGAGAGAGAGAGAGAGAGAGAGAGAGAGAGAGAGGGCAAATAGAGAGAGAGAGAGAGATGAAGTGAAAGGGGAGAGGGTGAGAGAAGAAGGTAGGGGGAGAGAGACTGAGGCAGTTGATGTATGTATGAGTGAATGTTTTGTTAGTGAATTTATAATTGTGAGTGGGTGTGAGTGTGTGCGAAGGAGTGTGTGTGGGTGCATGTCTCTGTGTGTTTAAATAATGTATGTAATTATATTTTTATATGTGTGAGTGTGTCTTATATGTGTATGTATGTGTGCGTATCTGCCTGCCTTTTTACATATCTAATAACATTGTCGCTAGTCGTCCCTGGGGGGGGGGGGGGTGGGGGGGGAGTGGAATCAACAAGCACACCTGTTAATGATCCTTTTCTAGGTTTTCCTCTGCTGGAGGACCTTTGTCTACACACCCCCCTTTTTATTTTATAGTCTTTTAATCACTATCTCTCTCTCTCTCTCTCTCTCTCTCTCTCTCTCTCTCTCTCTCTCTTCAACAGCCACTACCCCTCTTCACGTTCCTTCAGCACATACCTCCACTAACACAGGTTTCGAACAAAATGATAAAACATTTATTGCAGAAAAGTGTCAGTTAAGTGTGCGATGTATGGGTGTGAATATACGTGATGTGATCTATCTTAAATATGTGTCAGAATATAGTCTAGAATCAGCATCAGAGTTTGTCCTCATTTGCAGCCATTCGACGTCACCATTCACATAACAGGAAAAAGCTCACCAAGGGTTGTCTTTCTGCCTGATGCTGATTTTCTTCCCACTCTGTTCTGGAAACTCGTAAATAATATAGTATCCACGGATTTATTTTTGTTAGTTTTTGTCATTCACATCACATGTATAAATCCGTTCAATGGGAAATTATTATAGTTCAGTTAATATCTGATCATCAATGTTTGCTTCACTTACTTATGATCCTTTAGTTCTTCACACACGATATAACGGTCGGTAATATATTCATGGTATTAAAGAAGATAAACACCGATTCAACCACATATAGTCTTTCCACTGCAGTTTGTCACTCGTGGAAAAATGTTAATGCACGTTTTTACATTTCTATATGGTTGATCGTACATATTTCTGTTCGCCATTGGCTTCTTGTTGAACAGGGTTCACAGCTTCATATTATTTATTAATTCACCCGAGTATGACCAATTTCTTCTGTTCAGATTGGTAACCACTTTCAATGTCAAGTGCAGGGAACCTGTTGAGTAAAACAACAGCCTGTGAGAGAAACTCAACTCCGACCTATGATATGTGAATGTAGGTAATAGGCTATATTCAGTAAATAACCTCTATAGATCATACTAGAGCTATATTCTTGTATAAGACAGAGTAGTTCAGCACTCTACCCTATACCAGGTAAAAGAAAGACACGCTAAAGCAAAGCACATAAATCTTAGTATAGACTTATCCTTCTGACTGTACAGAAACCTTACTCTACACAACTTAAATCACTCTTCAGCCTAATGCTGTCGACTCTCTATACTACGTTTACACACGAAAGTTCACTATGCTAGAGTTCTAATCTACATCTATATATAATCACCTTATTTACTAATTCAGGCCTAGAATTAAACCACTTAATTCCATACAGGAAAAGTGCGGGTCGACTTTACACAACCTAGACTTAGTGATATATATTCTATTTCGGCACTGAATTAAATCTACACCCCTCCGGTCTTAAGTGCAACCTTCATGTCGTAGTAATCCTTTATTACTTTAGTGTCGTCCCTGGAGTGAGGGGAATCAACACCCACATATTTATTAACCCAATATTATTGTCCTGGAGAATCCACCAGAATCTGTCCACAAAACTCCCTCAGTCTGTCAACACCTCTTTCTTACTCTCACTCACCCCTAGATCATGCCCCCTCTCACTCTTCCCCCAACACAACATACTCAACAACTCTAGCTTTAACAAATAAATACAAAATAATTTATTAAAGCAAAGAGTATGTGTGTGAGAAGTGTGTGTGTATAATGTGTAGAATGTATGTCGAATTCTAGTGTGTCTGTAGATTCAGAGCAGCAGATCAGAAGCCAAGTCAGATGATCATCATAGCAAGGGTACGCCACAGCATGATAGCTTAGCATAAGAACACCTCACCCATTGATGCGTCTCTTCTTCTAGACGTTGACTTTCTCTGGGATCCACTGGGTCGACTAGATGCATGGTCCTCCGAAAATGGTTATTGTTTAACATTAATCATGGGTCTGTCATTCACTGTAAAGACTAAGGTCCCTATAACTCAGATAAGTACCGTGAAAACTAGGTTTCAATGTCACAGGTCTCACTTTTTTTTTTTTCTAATCCGTTTTCATAGATTGTCACACACAAACGGTTCTAAAGTACTTCTTCACTGGACTAAATTATTCCACAAGAAGCCATGTGTAATGTTCTTTTCTATTCACTAGTGTTCAGTGGTATGTGGTGAAGAAAACGAGTATCACCCAACCCGGGTAAATCCCTATTGTAAATGAATCGTTTATAATGTTTTGCTCAACTGAGCCAGTTTCGTATGGACCCTCTGGATCCTGGGCCTAGCATAAACAGTGCTGACCATACTTTTCTTCTGGGTGTTTATTCATCTTATAAAATAAAGTGAATGTTCATTTGATGTTCTTCTTAATGAGATTTGACCTCCATCAAACTCAGTGTAGAGCTTTCTCATAGACGTAGGGGAACCTGTTAGAGAGAGAGAGAGAGACCACATCTATTGAAGGCCGCCTGATACTAATCCCGACTAGCTGAATGTAGGCCTACTGCCTTGCTCAGAGATTTATCAGGGAACTAAACTCTGTCATGGATCAGAGTGGCTCATCACCTCAATCTGAATCAGGTTAAGACAAGGAAAAACCAATAGACAGAGTGCAGAACCCCAGTAGGCACCCCAGTGGAAGGTCCCACTATTTTACATTTTCCCCATCTCCCAACCCACTACACTATTCTCACCAGCAGAGCTATTTCTTACTTCACTACTCTATTCTCACTAACCGAGCTAATCATCACTTTACTCTATTCTCAACTAGCAGAGCTAATCATCACTTCACTAGTTTTAACAAGGCTACTGCCTATATTAATTAGGCCTAAATACACTATATTTGGTACCTTACGCAACACCGCATCACTCCTGGGTGGCATCTACCATTTGCCATAAAGACACATGTTACTTAATCTTTAATTAAATCAACACTGTAGATGCTCTCTCCGAATTCCTAACAGCGGTACAGAAAACATGTCAGCTCAGGTCAACATTCTTGACTACACTACTGTACACAAGTCATGTTTTTGTCAAAGAGCCTTGATTATTTTGGTGACGTTCCTTTGATGTCAATACATCAGATGGTTTCATGGGCAGATTATCCATTTCAGAATAAGTTCTCTCCCCTTTGTTTAAATCAATGCAAAAGTGATTCCCCTTGTTTCAACATCCAAAACAAGGTAGCGAGTTCCTGCATTTTCCCAATTGTCACAATAACAAGCCTACAATTTTCTCTCAACAACAGCTCCCGTCTCTCTTTGATCCCGCTGGTCGGCAAACTAACCTTGACATATTTTCTGTCTACCCAAGAATTCTCAAGGACGGCGGTGCTGTTTCAACTCCCGACCACTTGTAGTAAACAACTGCAGCTGTGAATCAGACTGTCTGTATTATCTGTATCATCTGATTGTTAATCTACAGTTATTTTCACGACACTTCAACTGATTTGAAAACTAATTTCAGTCCACATTTATTTGCTTGAACTACATCACTTGTTTTTCTCTTAACCCATCAGCCTCTGTTCTTTTTCCTGGTCGTTTGATCTCCGTACAACCGTACTGACCACCTTCCTTGACAAAGACCATCTCCCAACATATCGTTGTTTTTCCGTTGATCAAAGGACTCCGTTCAGAGTATTTCAACGCGATCCAACTGTTTGATCATGTTCCGAACTTACTGGAGATAAACGATCTTTCTGGGCATCGGCGATTCTCCGTTCATCTTGACGAGTGTTCCCGGGGACCACGCGATCTACGCTAGTGTTTGAAGTAACGATCGCTGCCCTTAGAAAATTACAGGAGCGTCACTTCTTCCCACAATTGTTTCTGTCGTTTCATCCATCAGGATCGTCGCCTGCCAGCCATATCATGACAAACATTGTAATATACACTTTTTATGTTTACAGCATTGATTTTCAATGTTTCTTTTTCTGTAACACATACAATAGATCATTGATGTGCGAAAGATGAGTGGTCGGAAGGGTCGAATGTAAACGGGCCTGCTGCCCAATTTGTGATCCTTTGAAAATAACGTTCTCTAGTTCGCTCAAATAAGATTCTTAACACGACCAGGTGTTTGTTCTGGGTCATCATCGGAGCGGCAAGACCTCGTTGGTGCACACCCTGGTAGACCAACAGCCCAGGATGTCAGAGGAACTACAAGACACAAGTGCTGGCATTGACATATGTGACACGACCTTTGACCTAGAGGAGGGTCGTGAAGACGGTATGCCGGGAAAGTCACTAGAGGTTTGTCGTTTTGGAAATCGATTATTGTACAATGTTAATAACTAGGGTTAGAATTAAATTGTAAGAAGACAGCGAGAGGTTATGGTCTTCTCTAAGAAGAAAGAAATACCACATATAAGGATAAATGGGAATATTCTTAAACAAGTTAATCGATATAACTATCTCGGAATAGTCATAACATCTGAAGGGAGATGCCTGGAGGAGTTTAGAACAAGGATCGTTATGGCGAAGGTAGCTTTTTTTTTGCAATGCGGAAAACATACTAACTAATAAAAAGATATCACCACACTGACCGTTGAAGAGCTACATAAAACCTGTACTTTTGTATGGACGTAAAACGTGGTCGATGAGAAGAAGCTTAAAAACATCTAATGGCAGTGGAAATGTGGTTTCTGAGGTAAACGCAAAGAATACCAGGTACTGATAAACCAATGAGCAAGTCCTACAAGAAGCAGATAAAAACATAAAATTGATTAAAGAAATTATATGCAGACAGTCAACATTTTCGTGGGACACGTATTGAAAAGAAATAAACTAGGGAACTTAGTGACAACCAGCAAGATTGAGGAGAAAAGAACAAGGGGAAGGCAGAGCATGTTAATACGAGGGAAAGTCAATAAGTAAGTCACAAATGGCTGTAGAAAAATAACTAGTATGATAACAACTTGAAATCGGTTTATGTTTATACATACATTGTTCTTTTATTTCTAAACATAATCTCCAGCAACATTGATGCACTTATCCCATCGTTTTATCAGTCCTTCCAAACCGGCTGCATAGAACTCTGTGCTCTGTTATCTAAACCACGTTTTCACTTCACATTAAACTTCGGCGTCATTCGCGTCCTTGAGAAAATATTTCTACCCAGCTATACACCACTTTACGGGACAAACATTTGTCAGCATAAACCGGAAGCATTTCCGTATGAATATCATTTGCAGGCAGTCATTTTGCCCGCAAAAAAAAAAAACGCACAACAGCACGTTACTTTTTGGTTGTACACTCCGTAAGTACAGTCGCCATTTTGTTTATGCGCTGCGCATAAGCATGAGACACCTAGCGCCACCTGACGAACGGGAATATAACGTTCGACGTTGCTGTCACCTAATGACACCTGTAGAAAACACCAACTACATTTACCTGCCTTCCCACAGAACTGCGTGACTTACCTATTGACTCGCCCTCGTATATGGATGGCTTGGGCACGTGCATTGGTTGAAACACAGAGTTGATCCACGACTATGATGATCGTGTGAGATGGCGTAACTTGACCACCCACTCTTATCGGTATGGCACATGATGATGGTGGGTTGTCCTCCACCCAAGGTAACATGATGAGTGTCAAAAATGATTGGCAGCAAACGAGACGTAAGACTGGGGACAGACACGATCACCAACTCCACACGTCATGGACTATAGATAGATAAATATAAAATATAAACAAAAAGTCGTGTTGCATAGGCGATAGTATGTAAAATGGAGTTACACCTCTCCATAGCCCAAAGCCTAGGCTGAATTTAGAGATCATGTGTTGCCCATGCAGTATGATCCATCTCTCGGCCTGTCTAGTTTACTTCAGAGGAAGGTCACACCAATACGCCTGGAACAAGTCAAGCTGACGGCTCAGCAGAGCAATGCTCTAACTGTCCGTCTATCGAAGCTTCCATCCTAGACCAGTTGCCGACCAAGGGTTAGGGCCTGCTATGAAATTTCGTCTTTATATTTCATTACCTCACACAAGGGTAAGGTTTGTACCCTCCCAATTGCACTCCTTCGTCTGAAGCGTTAGCTCAATGTGGGGTGTCGCGTTTAGTGAACGCCGCCCAACATTCGGTGTTAACAGAAAGCAGGTAGTACAGTCTACTGCCATACGGTAGGTCAGTCATATCTGGCTAAGACCTGACAAATAGAAAATCATAACAATAACAAATGAGTTGTTAACCCCTTTTTAAAATAAAATAGTAATCTACTCTTGAATTATTTTTTGTTTACAATCCGTGATTTCACTATGTCATGTATTGGCATGTCTTCTATCTTCATAGCTGTCCATCTGGGATTTCTGCGGTCACGCGTTCTACATGTACCCACACTATACCTTCTTTGAGCATCCATCAGTGACGATCCTCACCTTCAACACGGTGGAGTACTCCGAGGCAACATTCTATGACCAAATTGGATGCTGGTTCGACTGGATGATAGCCAAAACCAACAAAGTGGTTATAGTTCTGGTTGGGACTCATTGCGACATGCTCAACCAATCACAGATGAAGAAGGTAATGCAACTGCTTTAGTATCTGTTGATAGAAGACAACAGGAAACCCAATTCATCATCATCATCAAGTGCCATGCCGGCTGGCGTTGGCGTTCATGACTCTCCAGAGATCTCGGTCTTTGGTTTTCTGGATCAACTAAGCTGATGATATTCCTCCATGCCACCGTCTCAATCCGTCTAGCATCATTTCTATTGGTCTGTCTCTGCCTCTCTTCCCCTCAAACCTTCGAGTTGTCATGATGTTCTCCAACGCCTCTCTTCTCATAACAGGACCAAAGGAAGCTGTTTGACTCTTTCTTATTGTTGTATATAATGTTCTAGTTACCTTAGCCTCTTTCAGGCAGTCGTTGTTAGTTACTTTGGCAGTCCAAGGAATTCGCAACATTCGTCTCAAGAACCACATCTTCCTTGCTTCCAATCTCTTCCTAATTTGTTCATTTACATTCCAAGATTCACTGCCATACAGCAAAACAGGTTCTATATAGCACTTCAGCACTCTCTTTCTTGCATTCAATGATAGTGACTTATTGCATAAGATATTCCTTATTTTCTTAAATGCAGCTTTTGCTTGCCCTATTCCGCTCTTAATCTCTGTTGTGCATCATCCAGCTGATGTTATAAATGCCGCTAGGTATTTAAAACTATCCACTTGGTTAAGAATTATCCCTTCTATTTCTATTTCACATTTTGGTGTCATATTTTTCTATTATATCACCATTGTTAGCTTTTTCTTTGCATTCTCTGTTACTACAATATCCAACAATTGTAGATCTTTTGCATTATCCGCCACTAATACGCCTTCTGCATAGCGTATATTGTTTATATTATAACCTCCGATTAGCATTCCTGGCTTCTGTTTGATCTCTCTCATTATTACTTCGCTACAGAGAGAGAAGAGATCTGGTGACAAGACATAGCCCTGTCATACTCCCAACCTTATTTGTTCATAACTGCCCTCTTTATTTCCCATTATAATTGCTGCTACTTGGTTCCAGTAAATTTTCTTTATTATTCTGAGATTTTTCCCATAACTGTTAATATCTTCCAACATTTTAATCCGTTCATAATGTTTTACTTTTTTCTACTACTTTATCAATGAAACACAAATATATGTCTTTCTTTGTCAATATTGTTTCTATTAGTATCCGTAATGTATACGTCGCATTGGGAAACCCAATTGCAACACTAAAATAAATGGAACTTGTCTGGAACAAGTCAATGTGTTCATTTATTTGAGTACCTTGATTCATCAGTAGAAAATGCATTCACCATAATCATTTCCCCTTTGCTGTCAAGCGTCATGAAAGTATGGGAGATTTGCTCGCAACAGACGAGCAATATCTCCGGCAATATCTCCGGTGGGCCTATTCCCGGTGGTCGCGGGATCCGCACAAGTCAGGCGGGGAGTCTGACGGTAGTACACACTTTACACAGGTTCGGACACTTGTTATTGACAGATATACGCGTCCTATGGTCCAGGCGCGTACGAGGCCCTCACCTGTGGGACATAGCTGAACGCCTCTAAATCGGGTCCCTTGGTTTCCGGGGTCTGGCTATCTGCTCGTGGAGGCGAGGTCTCGGAGATTTGACGCTGAGCCGCTAGCGTCTGCAGTCTACCTTGTTCCAGACGTATTGGTTACCCATTCCTCTGGAAAACACAAGGCTAGGCCGAGAGAGGGAACATGTCGTTTGAGCACCACATGTTTCTCTGAAGCTCTGCCCAGGCATTGTGATAGAATTTTGGCCACATTCCAACTCACATACTTTGGTCTGTCAAGACGTAAGGTGCCACTCACAATTTCTTTTATGTCGTTGTTCCATTGTCTTCTCGCCCCCCCCCCCCCCCACCCCTTGCTGTCGTATCAGATTTTCTTTGGTGTAGTGCCATGCTGGTAACTGGCGGAATTGCATTCGAACGAGGTGGTCGGGCCATTTATTCTTCTGCCTTTCAATAAATGTGCCACGATGAGTTGACTCCACTGTCAGTCTGACAACATCATATCTTAATCAGTTTCGGAAAATTAAGCTGGCAGCTCTTCCATCTCTTTTCATCAACTGATGTTGAATTTGCATAAGTGTGATTTGGATAATGTCCATTGTTGACATTAGTAGCATAGGATTGGTATGAATATGTTATGTATTGCCTGTCATTTTGCTGACATAGATATATATGTTTTTTGACATCTTATTTCCATTCCTCGTTCTATTCTGTCATCTTCTGTGATCATACTTCATGAATATGTAAACTGTAACTTGTTCAGAGGTGCATTATTTATCTGTATAAAGAAGTTAAATATAGAATAGCCCAGGCAAGAGCGACACTTCATCAGATGAAGAATACTCTATGCAATTTATCTTCCATAATCTATGTTATAAAGAGCTACATATATTGAATCATGGACAATCAGCACATTAGAAGGAACTGTATGAAATCTGCAGTCATGTGGGTTTATAGAATAGTAATAAGAACATCGTGGGCGGATATAAAGAGTCGTGTAGATATCTTGAACACTGACCAATAAATAGATATAAATTGAAACAAGAAAAAGAGTGTTGAGATGCTGCATAGAACCTATACTTTTATATGGATGTGAAGCGCGGATAATGAGCAGTCAAGCTGAAAAATCTGGCTGTGGAAATGTGGTTTCTGAGGAAAATGCAAAGAATACCATGGACAGACAGAAAAACCAATGAACAAGTCCTTCAAGAAACAAATGAAGATCGTAAACTGATTAGAGTCATCAGACGTAGACAGTCAAATGTTTTTCGGCATGTTATGAGAAGAAATGGATTGGAGAACTTAGTGACAACTGGCAAGGTCGAAAGGAAGAGACCGGAAGACCGAAAAGTAAATACCTGGATGGCTTGGCCACGTGGCATGGTCGAGACAGGAACGCGGAGCTGATCCACGACTCTGGTGATCGTGAGAGATGGCAAAACGTGACCGCCCACGCTTATCGGCATGGCACATGATGGATGGAGATATCTTGAAAGAAGTTGGCTCACAAAGAAACGTGTTACTCATCAGAATAAGGTAGTCCACATTGATTTATTTGTGTTTTTTTTTTCGGGATTTGAGGTTTAAAGATTGAGGACAACCCACTACTGGCAACGACGAGTGCATTCCGCTACAAACCTTGGTCCTTGTCCACGTCAGATTGTAAGCACTAGACTCGAGTACTCAGGGTGAGTCGCGTGGTTGCTCACTTGCCTCACACGCCAGTGATCCGGAGTTCGATCCCGGATCCAGTCAGAGATATGCACTACTGACGAGCTCAAACCAGAGCGAAACTCGAGTCGAGTGCTTCCCATTCTGACTTGGGCAAGGCTTAAGGTTCGTACCGGAATACGATCAGCGTTACCAGTAGTGGGCTGTGCTCAATCTTCAAACAGTCCACATTCTTTGGGTATGTAATGAGGAGTGGAAATCTGGAATATATGTCACAAAGGGAAAGTTGGAGGAGAAGAGAGGCAGAGGGAGACCATGAGGGAAGATTCTGAACTGTCTGGTGTCTTGGGAATTAGGAACATCAATATCAGAAATGATTGGCTATACTTCGGACTGAAGGCTGTAAACGGATATGATTATCAACGCTGCACGGCATGGACTATAAGAAGATTAGCAGTAAACGAGACAGAAGGCTGTGGACAGACATGATCACCAACGTTACATAGAGTGAAAAATAGGAAGAACAACGGGAAACTACAACATTATCTTCCCCAAGAATAACAGCAGCAGAAGATGAAGATTAAGGAAAATAAGAGTAAGGAGAAGACGTGAAGGAGAAGAGGAGGAAAATAGGAAGAAGGAAGAGGAGGAGGCGGTAAAGGAAAAGTAGAAAGAGAAGATGAAGAAGAATAAAGAAAGGATAATGAGATGAAGGAGGAAGAAAAGGAACAGGAACAGGAGGGAGAAGAAAGGAAGGAGGAAAATGAGATAGAGAAGAAATATAATGACCGGGGGGGGGGGCAGGAGGAGAAGCAACAATAGGACATAACAATGCGACAAATGCCAAAACTCGCCGAACATATCGACAATTTATGATATGCTTTTCCAGGTGTCCACAGATGTGAAAGCAAGTCTCGCCAAGCATGTTAACAAACACACGCAGTACATCAAAGACCGAATCAAGGACATTGAAGAGAGACCACATATTTCTCCGACATTATCTGAACAGCTCAAGATATACATGCGCCTGTTGCAGGTTGTATGCTGTTTTTCGTACACTTCATTCACACTATCTGTCATCATCTCATCTCATCTTGTTCTTCTTGTACTTTGCAGTGTCGATGTGAAGTATAAACAGTTTTAATATGTCTTCCGTCATCCAGTTCTTATGTCCCATCGGATGGATCAGAATTTCGGGCTGAAGGCTTCATTTTTGTTTAATTAGTTGTTTCTGCAGCTTGGCTGACTGATTTATGTAAAATGTCCTCTTGATAGGGTCATCATATTTTGTAGCTCAGAATGCAAGGTGGAGTAGTTGGATAGTCTTTCCTTCACTTAACAGACGACGAGCCCAGATATCTAGCCTTCGTCCGACCGTGCTCGTAACATTAGCAGCGCAGATCCCTATCAAATTCGCTAACGCAGCCGCTACATGCAGCTAACGACACTAGAATTAACAATCAAGGAGATGGGATCATAAACCAAGGGATAGAACTCCATATAGGAATTCCAAATAAGAGCAATTAACCAGTACTTTCCCCTGCACGAATTTCCCTAATTTCCCATGGCAGAGAGCATGGCCGAATTGAAAATAGCGGTCGTTCTTAAACGTAAATTACAAGTACCTCAGAAGTCTGAGTGGGTTCGACTGATGGTGAGGGACCCTGGTAATAGGAAAGCTAATCCACATGTAAAATCAGTCCAGGAATTGCCCTATAAGTTGTGTGTATAGACTACGCTTGAGTTTAAAGCGAGCGAACACGAATAATAATAATAATAATAATAATAATAATAATAATAATAATAATAATAATAATAATAATAATAATAATATGACGGAGAGATAGTGAAAAATATCACGATATACAATGCTCGTTTCAAAACGAATTAACTATCTTGGGACAGTCATAACATCTGTTCGAAGACGCCTTTAGAGATTTGAACAATAATCGTTGTGGTGGAGGCAGACTTTTGCCCAAAATGAAAAACATACAGACAGACAATAAGCTATCAATTTGAGTGAGAAAAAGAGCGAACCAACAAACAAATTGTATTCTTAAAGGGTAAGAATTGGGCACGCAGGCGCAACTGACATTCTTCAGTTCTTATTTCTCTGCTCTCCATCCATCCATCATATGCCATGCCGGTAAGCGTGGGCGGTCATATTCTGCCATCTCACTCGATCACCAGAGTCGTTGATCAGCTCCGTGTTTCTGACTCGACCATGCCACAAGGCCAAGCCATCCAGGTACTTGCTTCTAGGTCTTCCCCTTGGTCTGTTCCCCTCGATCTTACCAGTTGTCACCGAGTTCTCCAAATCATTTCTTCTCATAACATGCCAAATAAATTGTGACTGTCTACGTCTAATGTCTCTAATCAGTTTACGATCTTCATTTGTTTCTTGAAGTACTTGTTCATTGGTCTTTCTGGCTGTCTATGGTATTCTTTGCATTTTCCTCAGAAACCACATTTCTACAGCTATCAGATGTTTTTCAGCCTGGCTGCTCATTGTCCAAGCTTCACATCCATATAAAAGTGCAGGTTCTATGTAGCATCTCGACACTCTTTTTCTGGTTCCAATTGACATCTTTTTATTGAAAACAATGTTTTCCCGTAGTGAATTTGAATAACGAAGACACAAACAATAGATTGCACGATTTATTGCCTGGCATATTTCGCTGCATCTCGTCAGGTACATACTGCAGAAATCACACAACTTACGTGAATTAACTAGATAAATCCTTCAAGTTGAAATATACACAAATTCGCACAGTAATGTCACTTATCTACCACGGTAATTTTAAGCTGACTAACATGTCTTTCTGTTTACACAATTCTGGCTTGCGTTGATAGATCATAATTGCTTCTGCAAATTTTAACAAGCGAGTATTTTGTGTGTTAAACAATCCCAATCTTTTTATTGGTCAGTATGTTTTTCATCTTGCTGAAGGCTACTTTTGCCATGGTGATTCTTGTTCTAATCTCTTCAAGGCATCTCCCATCAGATGTTATGACTGTTAAGAGATAATTGTACCTATTCACTTGTTGAAGAATATTGCCATTTACTTGTATATTACATTGTGGTATTTTGTTCTTCCTAGTGACGACCATAATCTGTGTCTTTTTACAGTTTAATTCTAACCCTAGTTGTTCACTGTGTTCTCTGCTCTCACCCATTATTTTATTCATACTAAACTTATGAAGCTAATCTTAGACAACAACGTAAATATTAGAAACAATACGCATTATAAACGCACGGAAAATGTGCAATAATCAATAATACATGACTTACTAACACTAATGTTTGGAATGGCAGTTATAATTAACTAGGGTAGATGTAACACAATTAGACGTAGGCAGTCACAAGTTATGAGAAGAAGTAAACTAGAGAACTTGGTGACAACTGAAAAGATTGAGGAGACAATAACAAAGGAAAGGCAGAGGAGAAAATATCGGGTGACTTGGCCACGTGGCATGGTCGAGACAAGAACACAGAGCTGATCCACAACTTTGGTGATCGTGTGAGATGGCGGAACATGAGAGCCTAGGCTTGATTTTTATGGCATGGCACAAGACGATGATGAGAAGTAACATCCACGTAGCTGCAACGTAGTTAAATTAGATGTAAAGTAAAGAGTGTTGAAGTGCTATATAGAACTAATATTGTTATATGCATGTGAAAACATGGATAATCAGCAGACACATTGAGAAACATCTAATGGCGTAGAACTATCATCAGAGAAGGCTTATTCAACGGCCAAGTGAACATCCAGGACCTACAACAGGTGGCAGCGAACCGCCGAACATGGCGAGCCATGACTTCTGCCCTATGCGCCGACTTAGGCTCAAGAGGAAAGACTAACTAACTAACTAACTAACTAATGGCTGTGGAAATGTGGTGTCTAAGGGAAATGCAAAGAATACCATGGACGGACAGAACAACCAATAACCAAGTAACAGATGAAGACACTAAATTGACTGGAGAAATAGACAGCTTGTATCTTTTTTTCTTTTGTCCTACTGCATTTTCCGTGAAGCGTCGCGGAGAGGGGTCAGGTGTAATTATCTGTGTCTCACTCGTCTTCTTCTTATACTAACTTTATATTTGATTCCTTCAATGTCTGTGTTACTCCATATAGCCAACACTTCCTATGGTATCCTCGCGCCTTGTATTCCGATAACATGTGCCAACTGTTTTTGTTCTCTCCCTCTTTTTCACCTGTAGCAAAAATCTTTGTTGTTATTCTCTCCCTTTTTCACCTGCAGACAAAAACCGTTGTTATTATTCTCTCCCTGGTTCACCTGAAGACAAAATCCATTGTTATAATCCTCTACTTCTGTTTCCTCAGCAGGCAAAACCCATTGATACTATTTGTCGCGAAATCACTGTAAATTAACAATCAGATGATACAGATAACAAAGACAGTCTGATTCGCAGCTACAAGTTGTTTATTCCTGGAGGCGGTGAGATTAAAGCGGTACAGCCGTCTTTGAAAGTTCCCCACAAGACAGAAAATTGTAGGCATGTTGTTGTGCCCGATCGGAAGAATGCAGGAAACATGCTATTTTATGTTGGTTGTCAAAACAAAGGAGACAATTTTTGCATTGGTTGAACAAGGGTGAGAGAATATTTCTGAAAGAGTTAGTTGCCATTGAGGACACCTGTGTTGACATCAAAGGAACATCACTAAAACAATCCAAGGCTGTTTGACAAACACATGACTTGTTTACAGTTAGTGTAGACAAGAAAGCTGACTTGGGTTGACGTGTTTCGTTATCGCAGTTATGAATTCGGAGAGCATCTACCGTGTTTAGATTTACTTAAAGTTAAATAACATGTGTCTTTATGGCAAAGTGTAGAGGCCTGTCACAAAATAAAACACCGCGTTTGACCAGCTGATTACTATAAGAGGATTTCTGATTAAACGGACTATCTGCACAGCGACAATTGTTTCAACTAATACAGAGAAAACATTCATGGTTGTGGCTGCACGTGTTCACAAACAGGTCGGGCATAAATAACAGCTGTACTTGTACATCTGGTCAGCAAACATAGGAACATTCGGAAGTGAGATGAATGCATACATCGCTTTGACAGTTTATCAACAGTCAGAGACAACCGGAATTGCCAGCTAGGGACAGGAAACAGTCCGTCTGTCAATTAGAATTTCCCGACATCAAACAGAAATGGCAGCGGTGATTGTCACCAGTCGACAGAAGATTGACGGCTTGTTATTGGCAACTGTTGTTGGGAGTATACAGGAACTAGCTGGCTTGTTTTGGGAATCTAAACAACTGATGACAACTCTGACATTGATGGAGCCAGGGAAAATAGATTCTTGACAATGGATGATATGCCCAAATAACACCTGCAGGACATCAACCATGTCACGTGACCAATTTTAGGGGTTTGCCGGAAAACCATGATTGGAGAGGACAGTTGAACTCAAACCTTGGATTTTAGCGGACGTGCTTCGGCACTGCGGTTCTGATTGGAATAATGTCTACCGTGTGCTTATTAGTGGATTTAATGGTTCACGTGCCTGTCATGGCAATTTGTAGATGTGATTTGTTAGACTGCAGTGTTGCCTAAGGTTCCCCACCAGTTACTAGGAAACTCAACACTGGTTTTGAAGAAGTGCACTCCAATTGGACGAACTCCAGTTGGACTCTAAAATGATTCTTACGGAAAAGGAATAACGTCCGAGAAGAAAGATGGTATATGGTTACGCTGGACTCATACTCAGAAGGGTTCACCATGGCATGGCCCAGAAGAGCCAGCCAATATAACGACTCCTGCGTGGTATGGTTCACATAGGATGGGTGATGATTGTTGATATATCACATATCAGACAAACATTGTTTAAGGAACGAGAACATTAACGGATAAGTCACATCGTGTGCTAGATTCCAGTGTAATATTACATATGACATAGACTTGAACCTATATGAACACTAGTTAGGATCAAGTGTAGAAACATTAACAGTAAAACCTAAATACACTACGAAGGATTTGTGCATTCTTTAGGACCGATAGGAACTTACAAAGTTAGTTGGCAGCCAGTCCGTAATCAATCTGTACTTACAAACAGTATCTATTTCGGATGATCATGAAGATGGATTACCAGGTGGCTACCGAGGACAGTCAGTATCCGGCAAGAGGGTTTCGAGACTGGGTGAGGTGCACTGGTTATGCTTTAATGTGCTGTGGTGTGCCCTTGCAATGAAGAACTGACTATGCTATTATCTGAAAGTCCGATCATACACACATTATAGAACACATCACACATTTTCTTTGCATACACGCCTTACGTACATTACACATTTTTCTTTTAATAAATTAATCTTTATTAATTTTTAGAAGCAAGAGTTGTTGAATATGTTGGGTTGGGGAAGTATGAGAGGGGGGGGGGCATAGTACGACAGTGAGAGAGTGATAGGGAAAGGTGTCCATAGGCTGAGGGAGTGTGTTGGACGGAAGCTGGTGGATTCTCCAAGATATTGATAAGGGAAAAAGTATTATAATGTGGGTGTTGACTCTCCTCACTCCAGGGACGACACTTTAAAGGAGGACAAGACATTATTGGGGGCTCGATAACGGGATCTTTGGACAGCGGGATCTCTCGTAAACGGAATCCTTGGACAGCGGGATCTCTCGTAAACGTGATCCTTGGACAGCGGGATCTCTCGT
Source organism: Cepaea hortensis (assembly GCA_963921405.1). Taxonomy (NCBI): domain Eukaryota; kingdom Metazoa; phylum Mollusca; class Gastropoda; order Stylommatophora; family Helicidae; genus Cepaea; species Cepaea hortensis. The sequence goes on along the minus strand of OY992888.1, from coordinate 73,119,495 downwards.
AAACGTGATCTTTGGACAGTGTGATCCTCGGACAACGGGGTCTTTTGACACGGGATCCTTAGTTATAAAACGGAGATATCATATTGGAGAATCCAGCAAGAGTGAATGTGGATAGGGGTTAGGACTAATATCTTACCTGTTCACATTTCACACGTCTGCATAGGTCTGTGGTCCTGATTCTACTCTTTTCACTGAGTGAATGTGCTGTGTGTGGTAATATCTAGATTTATAGTACTTGTTCATATATCTGTATAGTAATTTGCAGTTATATTGTATTCGACCTGCTAGCTTACCTCTCTGTAAAATGGCCACCCCTAAACTAAGCACAGCTGAATTAAGGGCAAAGGGGGAAGACATGGGATTGTCCGGTTCTGCTCTAACGGATTACATACAGGAAGTGGAGAGAGAGTATCGTCAAGCAGAAAGGGAAGATCGAAAGGCCGAGTTGGAATTGAGAAGGATGGAGTTGGAATAAGAAGCTAGGAAATTGGAAGCTGAGCAAGCAGCTAAGAAATTGGAAGCTGAGCAAGCAGCTAAGAAATTTGAAGCTGAGCAAGCAGCTAGGAAACTGGAAGCTGAACAAGAAGCTCAGAAAAGGGAACACGAGTACCGGATGAGGGAACTCGAGTTGAAGAGTCAATCTAATGGGGAAACTGAGGGAGCAGTTGGAGGTTCATCCATCTCAGGCTCAACATCAGTAGGTGGACATGGGTACCATGCTATGAAGTTTCCTTTAGCGGTCTACGAGGAGGACAAAGAGAAGATTGACCAGTACCTTCAACGCTTCGAGGCCATGTCTGTTGCTATGGGTCTGGAGCGTAACAAATGGAATATCAAGCTATCCCAGGGATTACGCAGGACCGGCTACGAGGTTTATTCTCGCCTGCCACCAGGACATGAGAACAATTACGACGAATTAACGACGGCTCTGCTGAAACGATTCGAGGTTACGTCACATACCTACCGGAAAAAATTTCGAGCAGCGAAACGAGAACCGGGGGAGTTGTTTGCCGCCTACAGTTTGCGTCTAAAATCTTATCTCCATAAGTGGATGGATTTGGCTGGGTTTGCACATGACTATGAGAGTCTGGAAGAGCTCATGGTGGTCGACCAGCTGAAGAAGCAAATGTCTAAACCTCTCAGGACGTTCCTGGGAGAACAAGGAGCGGAACGTATTGACCTCGTGACTAAATTAGCTGAACGGTTCGTCGAAGTTCATGGGGAGGCAGGGGAAAACCTTTCCACCAACTCTAAAAGTCAAGAGAAACATGACAAGAAGAAAGCCAAAAACTCAGGAACAAAAAAGTGGGAACCTTATGGGCAAAAATCGGATGTTAGTTCAGAGAAGAAGAATGAGGGAAGCAAGAGCACTTCAAGCTCTACACCAAAACCACCGTGGTCGGAGAAGTGGTGTTCAATTTGTAAGTCACCCTCTCACAATACGAGGGACTGCAAATCGAAGGCTAAGAACCCTCACTTCGCAGCATGTCAAGTGACTTCCAAGGAGGTTGTCACGGAAAATGCCAAGGTCAACAAGGAAGCTCGCCACCAGGAGAGCTCACTCAAGTCCTGCACTAGAAAATCTAGGACAGGGAAATGGTGCAACCACTGCAAGTCAAACACGCACAATGCTATTGACTGCAGGGGAAAGTCAGAAGACACTCAATTCGTCGTGTGCCCCGGGAAACCTAAGGTGGAGCCCACCGAACAGGTCGAGGCCGAGGAAGAGACTCCAGAACAGGAAAAACCACCGTAGTGGAATTGGTAGAGGTTAACGGTCGTCAAGTGGAGTGTTTATACGACACAGGACTGGACGGGGAGGCCGTGATTTCTCCGGATCTGGTACATCCAGAACAATTCACAGGTGAGACATGGGAGATACAGCCTGCGCAGAAGAGTGCTGTGGCCATGAAGTTGCCCATTGCTAATGTGGAGATTCGGTCAAGGTACGTCACCGGCACCATCAAGGACGCTGTATTGACCGATCCCATTTTCCCAGTAATCCTAGGTTGCCGGTATGTCTTTCTGTGAATGTCCAGGGAGCCAATCCATATGGGAGCAATGCAGACTCGCTCTCAGACGAGAATGGAAGAGGCAGAAGCAATTGTGACCAACCCAATGCCGGGGGAGCTACGAACTGCCCAGAGTGAGGATGCTACTTTACGTCCTTGCTACAGAAAGCTGCAGAAAAGTGCTGATCCACCAGGACGGGGACAGTACTACATGAAGAACAGGATACTCTACAGGAGAGCAGGAAGGGGAGACAACCTATACGGTCAGTTGGTAGTCCCGAAAGCTCACCAGTCCCAGATTCTTCATATGGGGCATACCATCTCTTTTAGTGGACACATGGGTATTGCCGCCACCATGCAGCGGATTTCCTGCCATTACTATTGGCCGGGAATGACAGATAATGTGCGTAGGTATGTGAAGTCATGCCCTGAGTGCCAGAGGGTGGCACCGAAACACTGGACAGCACCGGTAGTGTTGGGTGAGATGCCCATCATGAACTCTCCTTTCGAGAGGGTAGCCATCGATATCGTGGGTCCACTTCCCAGGACTAGGAAGAGGAACATGTATATACTCACAATGGTGGATTGCTGTACAATGTGGGGTGAGGCCATACCGTTGACCACGATTGACTCGAAACGAGTGGCGGACGCACTGATGGAGGCCTTTACCAGATTAGGCTTTCCGGATCAAATTCTGACGGACAATGGGTCTCAGTTTTGTGGAAAACTCATGGAGGAGGTATTTAGGGTGTTTTACTCTAACCACATACATACCAGCCCTTACCACCCTCAAATCAATGGACAAGTAGAGCGTTTCAACGGCACGTTGATGACAATGCTCAGGAAACTAGCGCAGGAAAAACCTGATAGGTGGGATGAATATATCCCAGCAGCCCTTTTTGCCTATCGGGAAGTACCTCATGGCTCAACAGGACTAACACCCGCTACGTTGCTGTTTGGTCGACCAATCAAAGGACCGTTGGAAGCCATATTGAGGAGTTGGACTGAAGAAAGGACGTCAGAAGAAGTGATCTCATCCTATAAATACGTGGAGGAACTGAAAGACAAACTCCACAAGGGATGGACTCTGGCAAATCAAAACTTGAAAAAGGCCAGGAAAAGACATGCGGCTTACTACAACCGTAGGTCTAAAGACAGATCTCTAGAGGTGGGAGATAAAGTCTTGTTGCTACTCCCAACGGGAAACAACAAACTGGAGATAGGTTGGCAAGGACCATTTCCCGTGGAAAGGGTGATATCCAGAACCAACTATCAGATCCGGATCCGGGGAAAGTCGAAGGTTTTCCATATCAACCTCTTGCGGAAATACGAAGAGAGACCCGGAGACCAGGCAGCTCACCTCATGGCAATGGCAGTTGCAGTGGAGACTGAAATGGGAACCAGCGAGGGCAGGGAATATCCCTTGGTACACCAGGAAACCTATAGGGATGTGCAAGTGAACCCTGATCTGACCTCCCAGGAGAGGGGAAGGATAACCCAGGTTCTCAAGTCTCATAAGGAGATACTGACTGATAAACCAGGACGAACGAGGTTGGTGGAGTTCGAGATGACTTTGACCACACAGGAGCCAAAAGGTTTACCCAGTGCCATTCTCTAAAGAAAAGGCCCTGGAGGAGGAAATACAGAAACTGCTGGAGGATGACGTGATTGCACCATCCACATCCCCATACAATGCAGGGGTAGTTTTGTTCCGCAAACCAAGTGGAGAACACCGGTTGTGTATAGATTACCGACTTCTGAACAGTCATACCCAATTTCAGGTGGAACCTTTGCCGAATCCCACTCAGTTATTCGCTAGGCTCCATAAGGCTCGGTACTTTTCAAAGGTGGATCTGAGTCGGGGTTACTATCAGATACCAGTCAACCCGGAGATTCGACCACTGTTGGCTTTCAGTACACCCAGTGGACACTACGAATTCAAGGTCATGCCCTTTGGACTCAGCAATGCACCTAGTGTGTTTACACGCATGATGAGGATTTTACTAGATCCTTTACAGGATCCGGCTATCATCTCTTTCATGGATGATATTCTGATTTCCAGTGACAGCTTGGATGACCACTTGCAATCCTTGGAGAGAGTGTTTAATAGACTCAAGGCAGAGGGGCTTACTGCTCGTCCAACCAAGTGCATAATTGGTTACCAGACTCTGGAATTTCTAGGTCACACCATCACTCCAGGACACATTGTCCCAGAAGAGAAGAACCTGGAGAAAATCAGAAATGCCCCAAGGCCAAAAATGAAGAAGAATGTGCGATCTTTGCTCTCGTTGTGTGGGTTCTACCACAAATTTATCCCACATTTCACTGAACTGGGAGCTCCATTGACGGAAACCTTGAAAAAGGGATTCCCGGACCAAATCATTTGGACACCAGAATGTGAGAATGCCTATGGTCAGTTAAATGAGGCCTTGGTCAGCAAACCTGTATTACAGCTCCCTGACCTTTCCAAACCATTTGTGTTGAGAACGGATGCAAGTGCGATTGGAATTGGAGCCGCTTTGTTACAAGAAGGAAAAGACGATGCTTCGGTTTTGAAACCTGTGGCATACGCAAGCAAGAAATTACTGCAGGCTGAGAGGAATTATTCAAACGTTGAGAGAGAGTGCTTGTCTCTCGTATGGGCAGTGCAAAAATTCCAGCCAAATTTGTATGGAGTTAAGTTTCGGGTTCAGTCGGATCATCAGCCCCTGATGTTCCTGGCTACTTCTCAGAAGCTCAACGCCCGGTTGATGCGGTGGTCGTTGTTACTGAAACCCTATAATTTCACAGTGGAGTACATTCCTGAGAAGGAAAATGTTGGAGCGGACTTCTTGTCAAGACACCCAGCTCTGAGGAAGAGGAATGAATCATCTGGATTAGTCACGGTGTAGAAGAGTGAGATGGACTACTCGCTTAAGAGGGGGCCTATGTCACAAAATAAAACACCGCGTTTGACCAGCTGATTACTATAAGAGGATTTCTGATTAAACGGACTATCTGCAAAGCGACAATTGTTTCAACTAATACAGAGAAAACATTCATGGTTGTGGCTGCACGTGTTCACAAACAGGTCGGGCATAAATAACAGCTGTACTTGTAACACCAAAAAACACCAAATAACACCTGCAGGACATCAACCATGTCACGTGACCAATTTTAGGGGTTTGCCGGAAAACCATGATTGGAGAGGACAGTTGAACTCAAACCTTGGATTTTAGCGGACGTGCTTCGGCACTGCGGTTCTGATTGGAATAATGTCTACCGTGTGCTTATTAGTGGATTTAATGGTCACGTGCCTGTCATGGCAATTTGTAGATGTGATTTGTTAGACTGCAGTGTTGCCTAAGGTTCCCCACCAGTTACTAGGAAACTCAACACTGGTTTTGAAGAAGTGCACTCCAATTGGACGAACTCCAGTTGGACTCTAAAATGATTCTTACGGAAAAGGAATAACGTCCGAGAAGAAAGATGGTATATGGTTACGCTGGACTCATACTCAGAAGGGTTCACCATGGCATGGCCCAGAAGAGCCAGCCAATATAACGACTCCTGCGTGGTATGGTTCACATAGGATGGGTGATGATTGTTGATATATCACACATCAGACAAACATTGTTTAAGGAACGAGAACATTAACGGATAAGTCACATCGTGTGCTAGATTCCAGTGTAATATTACATATGACATAGACTTGAACCTATATGAACACTAGTTAGGATCAAGTGTAGAAACATTAACAGTAAAACCTAAATACACTACGAAGGATTTGTGCATTCTTTAGGACCGATAGGAACTTACAAAGTTAGTTGGCAGCCAGTCCGTAATCAATCTGTACTTGCAAACAGTATCTATTTCGGATGATCATGAAAATGGATTACCAGGTGGCTACCGAGGACAGTCAGTATCCGGCAAGAGGGTTTCGAGACTGGGTGAGGTGCACTGATTATGCTTTAATGTGCTGTGGTGTGCCCTTGCAATGAAGAACTGACTATGCTATTATCTGAAAGTCCGATCATACACACATTATAGAACACATCACACATTTTCTTTGCATACACGCCTTACGTACATTACACATTTTTCTTTTAATAAATTAATCTTTATTAATTTTTAGAAGCAAGAGTTGTTGAATATGTTGCGTTGGGGAAGTATGAGAGGGGGAATAGTACGACAGTGAGAGAGTGATAGGGAAAGGTGTCCATAGGCTGAGGGAGTGTGTTGGACGGAAGCTGGTGGATTCTCCAAGATATTGATAAGGGAAAAAATATTATAATGTGGGTGTTGACTCTCCTCACTCCAGGGACGACACTTTAAAGGAGGACACGACAAGGCCATCCAGGAGTAATGCGGTGTTTCATAAGTGTTGCTACAACTTAGGTTTCATCCCCACACATGTCAGGGTCTTATAATTGGCTCGTTGGCTAACACGTGTGAGACAGTACAAGTATAACGTGATTCGACGTAAGACACAGTAACACAAGTTCTATGGATTTATTGCCACATTAAATACAGAACGATAATTACAGCAATCTACAATATATAACTCACGACGCTCACAACCACAATACAGCTCATAGGTCTGACGCTCAAGATATCAGTCGTTCGGCTTTCAATCACGGAGATTCATACAAACGCCTTGCTCTCATCGCACATGTCCGTCCGGTCTCCAGTCCCAGCTCGGTCTGACCTTAGCACGCCAACTGCCCACTGCCTCTAGTGGTGTCACGTGTCCTGCGTGCGTCTGTCGTCAGCCTGACCGCTGGTCGCGTGTCAGGTAACAATCTTGTCAGCCGGGTGTCGCAACGATGTTGCTGCACAGCTATACCATGTTAGGCTCTGACATTAAGGTACTCTACATAGTGTATTTAGGCATAATTAATATAGGCAGTAGTCTTGTTAAAACTAGCTAGGGTGAGGAAATAATTAGCTCTGCTAGTTGAGAATAGGGTAGTGAAGTAAGAATTATCTCTGCTAGTGAGAATAGTGTAGTGGGGTGATATTTGGGGAGATTGAGGATGGGTTGGAAGATGGGTGAAATGTCCAATAGTGGGATCTTCCAGTGGGGTGCCTACTGGGGTTCTGCACTCTGTCTATTGGTCTTACCTTGTCTTAACCTGATTCAGATTGAGGTGATGAGCCACTCTGATCCATGACAGAGTTTAGTTCGCTGATAAATATCTGAGCGAGGCCGTAGGCCTACACTCAGCTAGTAGGGATCAGTATCAGGCGGCCTTCACCAGATGTGGTCTCTTTCTCTAACAGGTTCCCCGACAATGACGAAGAAGCTTTACTCTGGGTTTGATGGAGGCCTACTCTCATTAAGAAGAACATCAAATGAACATTCACTTTATTTAATAAGATGAATAAATACCCAGAGGAAGGTATAGTCAGCACTGCTTATGATGGGCCTAGGATCCAGAGGGCCCATACGAAACTGGCTCAGTTGAGCAAAACATTATAAACGATTCATTTACAATAGGGATTCACCCAGGTTGGGTGATACTCGTTTTCTTCACCACATACCACTGAACACTAGTGAGTAGAAAAGAACATTGAACATGGCGTTCTTGTGGAATAATTTAGTCCAGTGAAGAAGTACTTTAGAACCGTTTGTGTGTGACAATCTAGAAAAATGGATTAGTACAAATGTGAGACCTGTGACATTGAAACCTAGTTTTCACGGTACAGAGATCCGTACTTATCTGAGTCATAGGGACCTTAGTCTTTACCGTGAGTGACAGATCCATGATTAATGTTAAACGATAACTATTTTCGGAGGATCATGCATCTAGTCGACCCAGTAGATACCGGAGAAAGTCAACGTCTGGAAGAAGAGACGCATCAATGGGTGAGGTGTTCACGTACTAAGCTATCATGCTGTGGCGTACCCTTGCTATGATGATCATCTGACTTGGCTCCGAATCACTGGTCTAATTCTACATACACCTTAGAACATTCGACACACATTCTACACATCACACACACACACACACACACACACACACACTTCTCACACATATACTCTTATCTTTAATAAATTATTATGTATTTTTTTTGTTAAAGCTAGAGTTGTTGAGTATGTTGCGTTGGGGAAGAGTGAGAGGGGGCATGATCTAGGGGTGAGTGAGAGTAAGAAAGAGGTGTCTACGGACTGAAGGAGTTTTGTGGACGGATTCTGGTGGTTTCTCTAGGACAATAATATTGGGTTAATAAAAATGTGGGTGTTGATTCCCCTCACTCCAGGGACGACACTAAAGTAATAAAGGATTACTACTATTATCTATTCTCTCCCTGTTTCAGATGTAGACAAAAACCATTGTTATAATATCGCCCTCTATTTCAACCGCAGACACAGCCCATTGTTATTATTCTCTCCCTCTGTTTCACCTGCAGACAAAAACCATTGTTCTATCGGACGTCGTGTGCACCAGCTCCAAACAGTTCCTGGGATTTGATCAAGTTAGACAATCAATAGAGAATCTAGTCAAAGACAAGCAGTTGTTTCCCCATGTCATGAGAGTTCTCCCGACCTTTTGGCTCGACGTTCGCCATTATATAGAGGTGAGTCCATAGATAATTGTTTAACACATTTAATTCATTCAGTAGTAATGTCCTTTGCAGAACCTCGCTCCTATAACCACTGGCCGGAAAACTTCTCGGTCATAAGCAAGATGTGCCGCATCCGATATACCTATCTGGCGATCATCTGCCATATCCTATATCCATCTTTCTCTTTGGCCTTCCTCTTCCTCTCTTCCCGGGCATATACCCCTTCATTGTTGCTTTCTCCAAACTTTCTTGTCGTGTCAAGTGACCAAAATATTTCATTTTTTTTAAATCAACTTTAGTAGCCACCTTTCTTCAATATTCAGCTCTTGTTGTATGGAGCATTTGTTGTAATCTGTATCCAAGATATTCTTAGAAACCCAACTACAGCTTTTATATTCGAAGGCATTTATGCGCTGTTCAGCTTGTTAAGCAAGTGTCCAGGTCTCACAGGCGCATGTTGCTACGGGAAAGGTACATGCTATTAAAAATCTAATAGGGAAACAAAACTCGCTTACACTCAAGAAATAAATTACCGTAGACCCCGAGGTAGACCAAGAAGACGGTGAAGAGATAATATACATACAGATCTACAAGCACTTGGAATCAACGACTGGCAAGAGAAGGTCCACCAGAGAGACGAATGGAGACGGCTTGTATCTGCAGCAGAGAACCTCAATGGCTCGGAATGCTGAAGAAGAAGAAGATCTGTCCCACGCCACAGTTTATTCAGTTGTTTTAGTTTTTGAAGAGCTATAGATATTCGTCTGCCTTTTAATTTCGTTCATTGTATCACCATGTTGGTAATTAAAGACCCACGATATTCGAAATTGTTCACCCCTCCAATTTTTCCTCATTAACATATATTTCTTTCTCCATATTAGTTTCATCTGTATGCATTATTTTTGATTTTGCTATGTTCAGATATAAGTTGTGATTCTCACTATTCTTTTTGGTTGAGGTTATTAGTTTTTATATGCCATTCCGTGATATGGATAGCAATAATGTATCATCAGCATATCGAATCTCTGGAATTTCGTGACCACCGATATTTAGGACATCATATTGCTCCCTAGTGTACTAACACAACGATGTATAAATATTGTCAATGATATAAATAAGGTATTTGATATTACTTGGAGGAATTGAGATATGTCGCTGGACAATGAATCAATATATTCATGCATTTTTCATGCTTTCGAGTTTTGTTCTCACTCTTACAGTAGATTTCATGCAAGTATATTTTGTTTTCTTTCTCATACGTGATGTCTGTAATTTTGAAGCTGTCTGTCCTGTGATGAAGGGGTTACGAACGCATTTCGTTATCACGAATGTTCACTTTCGAAATACAGCTGCGGATGATTTGAAAGCAGACCAACTTGCGCTAGTTTTCATACAATTGTGTGAGTGCCGGCTTTCAGAAAAAAATCATAAACTACTTAACGTAAACTTGTCAAGAAATCAAAAACAGCCAAAACATGCTGGGTTTGACCGCGACGTCCTGTAAAGGATATGCAGCTACCTGTAATATTATTCTTAGTTTTATTCCATTTCTTATTCTTGTTTTTCGTGTTTTTGTTCTTTTTTATATTGTCTTGAGTTTATTCGTTTTGTTTATATTTTTGTACTTCTCGTTTCATTTCTCTTGTTCTGTTACTTATACGTGCAATTCGTTCAGTTTAAAACTATTCTTAATATTATTGTATTGCACGTTTTTATAGTTTAGTTCTAATTGTGTGGTTGGTGGACGCTCACCAGATCTCATCACTAAAAAGGACTGAGTCGTCCTTAAGATTATCTGATAGTGAGTTGTGAAGCTGCCGTGTAATTCTGTGTGACTATCAGATTCTGTGTATAACTGCGTTATGCCCAGTGTGTTGTCTCATCGTGTGTTCCATAGTCGTCCCGCAGTGTGCATATAAGAAGCACTTATTGAATTATTATGACTACTTAGCACCTTCATTTTCTGTCTATTTTTTCAGTTCCAGTAATTCATTATAATTCATTATGTCATCATCATCATCTTCCATTTTTGCCATCAAGTGTCGTGGGGAGAATAGTATTCCGTGTGTACAATGTCTTTGATGTCGTCAATCCATATTCTTCTCGGGCACCCTCTTGCTCTCGTATCAGATCTTCTTTGATTTATTGCCAGAGCTGGTAGTTGATGGTGCTGCATCCTAACGAGATGGCCGAACCATTTCTGCCTTTTAATATATGTGTAGGTGTTGATTACACCATCTTTCTGAAAACATTATCGCTTACTCGGTCTCGGATAGTTACGTTGGCAGCTCTTCTCAGGCGTCTCATCTCATGTAACAGGGCCAAATGAAGACATAATTATTGTTGAGGTGCTGATATATCTAGGAGTCCCCAAGACTAGCGGACATTCGGAACATCGAAAGACAAGAAGTATGTCAAGTTCGCCCATCTGCAACACTGCCGCATCACTAAGAAGACTGTACCAGAACACATTTTGTCGTGAATCTATCTGCCATTCGATTTTTTCACATTCCTCTCTCTCTCTCTCTCTCTCTCTCTCTCTCTCTCTCTCTCTCTCTCTCTTCTCTCTCTCTCTCTCTCTCTCTCTCTCTCTCTCTCTCACACACTCTCTCACTCTTTCTTTTCCTCTCACCTTTCTCTCTCTCAACCCTCGTTTTATTTCTCTGTCTCTCTCCTCACTCTCCTCTCTTCTTTCTCTTTTCCTCTCTCTCTTTCACTCTTTCTTTCTCTCGTCTCTCTCTCTTGACTCTCTCTCTCTCTCTCTCTCTCCTGTCTCTCATGACTTCCTATTGATCTTTGTCTCTCCTTTCTCTCGCTGTGTGTGTGTGTGTGTGCGCGCGCGCGCGCGAGCGTGCGTGTATATGTCTATATACATGCTCACTCTTCTGTCCTCTCACATCTGTCTAGGATCGTGGAAACTCTATGTCCTTCCCAATCTTGTCCTGGGAAACTTTCCAGCAGGAAGTGACGTCACGATTCGGAATGAAACACCTGGTGAGATCAATAGCCCAGTATTTGCACGAAACTGGCCAGGTAAGTTACGTATCGCATATCTACTAGGTTGTCAGTACTTATTTATCTACATGTTTTGTTTTGATCATGTGTTAGTTAGCTAGTTAGTTGATTTGTTATCTGTTGGGGTATCGTCCTTGCACTCCGGACAAGTTCATAGGTGCTCAGATCCTTCCCCTCTCCAACATATGCATTAGCGTCCGGTGGCATATAGTGCGAGCTTTGTGTTGGTTGATGAGACCCCCCATTTCCCCGATGTGCCTCTCATGTCTGGACGTGATAAATGTTACTTCTAAGCCTTTTATTCTGTACAGCGATGTGGATTCATTGCCGTCAAGGTCCTCGGATTTCGACATCTCTTTAAGGGTGTTAATAACACCGGCATCATCCATGGGCTGGCCATCTGCATGGGATGCAGAGCCAGCAAGTTTATCAGTTCGTTCATTTTCCTCAACTCCCGCATGTCCCGGGACGAAGATGAAAGTGACTGTGATCATGTGTCTAAATTTAAAATACATTCTTTGACACATTTTCAAAGATAATCCACATATGTGAATGTAATAATGTCTCACTGCACCCGACATCCCACATTGTGCCAACGGCTTCTAGCAGGGGAGCGCAATTGGGAGGTTACAAGCCTTACCTTAGTGAGAGGAAATGCAATTTGAAGATTAAATGCCATGGCAGGGCAGACCAGGCCCTCAGCTTGTCTTGTTCCAGACGTATGGGTGTTACCTTTCCTCTGGAGTCAACTAGAGAGGTTGAGAGAGGGATCATGCTGCATGGGCAACACACGGTCCCTAAACTCAGCCCATGCTGGGTGTTATGGAGAGGTATAACTTCATTTTACAAACTATCGTCTGTCAAATCGGCAATGTGCCAGACATGACAGCTTTGTATTGGTAAGTGCATTGTCCCTCGTGCAAAGGCTACTTTTTTCATGGATGTTCTTGTTTGATTCTCTTCAAAGCATCAGCAATGTAAAACATTGACAATGGCAATACTAACAGATGCACCGGGTGCACAATGTTCGCCTCCCTGAGGACAGGAGGGCTTCTGGGCAGACACACAAAGCGATGGCCATGAGCTATAAGTACGATACACGACGTCTTGAAGGTGAATATGCAAAGACGCGACAGGAGAAAAACGCTTAAGAGTCATGACCAGGCGGGAACGAGGGTGAAGGGTAACCAAGGTACAGGGCCGAAACATTCGAAGGGGAACTTCGTCTGATCATCTGAAGCCTCCTAGTGTGCTTGCTTCGCAGCGGAGTTTGTTTATTCCAGTTATTATAGACATTATGTGTAGAACAAAACTGTTGTTATCTCATGAGGGCTCTTAATAAAGCAATGTGTCATGAAGGTTTTAAATGGGACAATGTGCCATGAAAGTTCTAAATAAAGCAACGTGTCATGACTGTTTGAAATACATGTAGGCCCCGCTATACGTCGCCTCGGTATGCGTCTATTCGCTATAACGTCGTTGTCACATAGGGGACTAACTTCACTTTACGTCGCTACGTTTCGCCGTTTTGAGGCTGGCGATCGGGCTGTTGATATCGGTAAAGTCCATGGTTTACCCCCAACGACGGTAAGGACAATTCATGCCGGTGCTGACAAAATCAAAGAGGGTGCTAAAAACGTAAACCCTTTGAGTGCTTCCAATATCATCCGTACCAGAAGTACTCTTATCGAGAACATGGAAGCACAAATGGTCGTCTGGATTGAAGACCAGGACTAATGGAATATGCCTGTGAGCAAGATGGTTATCCAAGAGAAAGCAAAGTCTCTCTATGAAGAGCAAGTTAAGAAAGCGGGTGAGAGCTGTACTAGTAGTGCTGATGATAGTTTTAGAGCGAGTCGTGGTTGGTTTGAGCGCTCTAAGAAGCGTTCACACCTGCACAACATTCAGACAACAGGTGAAGCGGCGTGTGATGATACTGAGAGGGTGGTTACTGTTCAGCAGACATTGGACACATTTTTTATTCAAGCAAAGAAGAGCCAGGAAAAGAGGCATGAAGTGGTTAGAGTTTCATCCTCAGATGAAGAGGCAGAATGTAATGCCTCTACGTCTCAATAAATCTACCACTCGCCCTCCAACCCACCTCTATTTAGCCAGTAAATATCAACAACCATCAACATAAACAATACTGTGGTACACAACACACTGTATTTCATTTAATTCTATGGGAAATAGTGTTTCGCTATACGTCGTTTCACTTAACGTTGCGTTTTCCAAGAACATAGCCCTGACGTTAACCGGGGCCTATCTGTAAACCAGAGTGTCATAAGGGTTCTCAATAAAGCAATGTGACATGGGGTTCTCAATAAACCAATGTGACATGAGGGTTCTAAATAAAGCAATGTGACATGAGGGTTCTAAATAAAGCAATGTGTCATAAGGGTTCTCAATAAACCAATGTGACATGAGGGTTCTCAATAAACCAATGTGACATGAGGGATCTCAATAAACCAATGTGTCATAAGGGTTCTCAATAAACCAATGTGACATGAGGGTTCTCAATAAACCAATGTGACATGAGGGTTCTCAATAAAGCAATGTGACATGAGGGTTCTCAATAAAGCAATGTGACATGAGGGTTCTCAATAAAGCAATGTGACATGAGGGTTCTAAATAAAGCAATGTGACATGAGGGTCCTCAATAAAGCAATGTGACATGAGGGTTCTAAATAAAGCAATGTAACATAGGCTTCTAAATAAAGCAATGTGTCATGACGGATCTCAATAAACCAATGTGACATGAGGGTTCTAAATAAAGCAATGTGACATGAGGGTTCTAAATAATGCAATGTGTCATGACGGATCTCAATAAAGCAATGTGACATGAGGGTTCTAAATAAAGCAATGGGACATGGGGTTCTAAATAAAGCAATGTGTCATGAAGGATCTCAATAAACCAATATGACATGAGGGTTCTAAATAAAGCAATGTGACATGAGGGTTCTAAATAATGCAATGTGTCATGACGGATCTCAATAAAACAATGCGACATGAGGGTTCTGAATAAAGCAGTGTGACATGAGGGTTCTAAATAAAGCAATGTGACATGAGGGTTCTCAATAAAGCAATGTGACATGAGGGTTCTAAATAAAGCAATGTGACATGAGGGTTCTCAATAAAGCAATGTGACATGAGGGTTCTAAATAAAGCAATGTGACATGGGGTTCTAAAAAAAGCAATGTGTCATGACGGATCTCAATAAACCAATGTGACATGAGGGTTCTAAATAAAGCAATGTGACATGAGGGTTCTAAATAAAGCAATGTGACATGAGGGTTCTCAATAAAGCAATGTGACATGAGGGTTCTAAATAAAGCAATGTGACATGGGGTTCTAAATAAAGCAATGTGTCATGACGGATCTCAAGAAACCAATGTGACATGAGGGTTCTAAATAAAGCAATGTGACATGAGGGTTCTAAATAATGCAATGTGTCATGACGGATCTCAATAAACCAATGCGAAATGAGGGTTCTGAATAAAGCAGTGTGACATGAGGGTTCTAAATAAAGCAATGTGTCATGACGGATCTCAATAAACCAATGTGACATGGGGGTTCTAAATAAAGCAATGTGACATGAGGGTTCTAAATAAAGCAGTGTGTCATGACGGATCTCAATAAACCAATGTGACATGGGGGTTCTAAATAAAGCAATGTGACATGAGGGTTCTAAATAAAGCAATGTGTCATGACGGATCTCAATAAACCAATGTGACATGAGGGTTCTAAATAAAGCAATGTGACATGAGGGTTCTAACTAAAGCAATGTGACATGAGGGTTCTAAATAAAGCAATGTGACATGAGGGTTCTAAATACAGCAATGTGACATGAGGGTTCTAAATAAACCAATGTGGCATGGGGGTTCTAAATAAAGCAATGTGGCATGAGGGTTTTAAATAAATCAATGTGACATGGGGGGGGGGGGTTCTAAATAAAGCAATGTGACATGAGGGTTCTAAATAAAGCAATGAGACATGGGGATTCTAAATATAGCAATGTGACATGAGGGTTCTAAAAAAAAAAGCAATGTGACATGACGGATCTCAATAAACCAATGTGACATGGGGGTTCTAAATAAAGCAATGTGACATGAGGGTTCTAAATAAACCAATGTGACATGGGGGTTCTAAATAAAGCAATGTGACATGGGGGGTTCTAAATAAAGCATTGTGTCATGACGGATCTCTGTAAACCAATGTGACATGAGGGTTCTAAATAAAGCAATGTGTCATGGGGGTTCTAAATAAAGCAATGTGACATGGGGGTTCTAAATAAAGCAATGTGTCATGAGGGTTCTAAATAAAGCAATGTGACATGACGGATCTCAATAAACCAATGTGACATGAGGGTTCTAAATAAAGCAATGTGACATGGGGGTTCTAGATAAAGCAATGTGTCATAAGGGTTCTAAATAAAGCAATGTGTCATGAGGTTTCTAAATAAAGCAATGTGACATGAGTGTCCTAAATAAAGCAATGTGACATGAGGGCTCTAGATAAAGCAATGTGTCATGGGGGTTCTAAATAAAGCAATGTGACATGACGGATCTCAATAAACCAATGTGACATGAGTGTTCTAAATAAAGCAATGTGACATGATGGTTCTAAATAAACCAATGTGACATAAGGGTTCTAAATAAAGCAATGTGTCATGAGGGTTTTAAATAAAGCAATGTGTCATGACGGATCTCAATAAAGCAATGTGACATGAGGGTTCTAAATAAAGCAATGTGACATGAGGGTTCTAAATAAAACAATGTGTCATGAGGGTTCTAAATAAAGCAATGTGACATGGGGGTTCTAAATAAAGCAATGTGACATGAGGGTTCCAAATAAAGCAATGTAACATGAGGGTTCTAAATAAACCAATGTGACATGAGGGTTCTAAATAAACCAATGTGACATGAGGGTTCTAAATAAAGCAATGTGTCATGACGGTTCTCAATAAAGCAATGTGACATGAGGGTTCTAAATAAAGCAATGTGATATGACGGTTCTAAATAAAGCAATGTGTCATGACGGTTCTCAATAAAGCAATGTGACATGACTGTTCTATATAAAGCAATGTGGCATTACTGTTATAAATAAAACAATATGACACGAGAGTTCAAAATAAAGTAATGATACATAGTTAGTTAGTTAGTCCTTCCTCTTGAGCCTAAGGCGGCGCATAGGGCAGAAGACATGGCTCTCCATGTCCGGCGGTTCGCTGCTACCTGTTGTAGATCCTGGATGTTCACTTGGCCGTTGAATGAGCCTTCTCTGATGATGGTTCTACGCAGGGTATATAATGTTACATGAGGGTTCTAAATTAAGCAATGTGTCATGAGGGTTCGAAATAAAGCAATGTGACATGGGGGTTCTAAATAAAGCAATGTCATATGGGTGTCCTAAATAAAGCAATGTGACATGAGGGTTCTAAATAAAGCAATGTGTCATGACGGATCTCAATAAACCAATGTGACATGAGGGTCCTAAATAAAGCAATGTGACATGGGTGTTCTAAATAAAGCAATGTGTCATGACGGATCTCAATAAACCAATGTGACATGAGGGTTCTAAATAAAGCAATGTGCCATGGGGTTTCTAAATAAAGCAATGTGACATGGGGGTTCTAAGTAAAGCAATGTGTCATGACGGATCTCAATAAACCAATATGACATGAGGGTTCTAAATAAAGCAATGTGACATGAGGGTTCTAAATAAAGCAATGTGTCATGACGGATCTCAGTAAACCAATGTGACATGAGGGTTATAAATAAAGCAATGTGACATGAGGGTTCTAAATAAAGCAATGTGACATGAGGGCTCTAAATAAAGCAATGTTTCATGGGGGTTCTAAATAAAGCAATGTGACATGACGGATCTCAATAAACCAATGTGACATGAGGGTTCTAAATAAAGCAATATGACATGATGGTTCTAAATAAACCAATGTGACATGAGGGTTCTAAATAAAGCAATGTGACATGAGGGTTCTAAATAAACCAATGTGACATGAGGGTTCTAAATAAACCAATATGACATGAGGGTTCTAAATAAAGCAATGTGACATTGGGGTTCTAAATACAGTAATGTGACATGAGGGTTCTAAATACAGCAATGTGACATGAGGGTTCTAAATAAAGCAATGTGTCATGACGGATCTCAATAAACCAATGTGACATGGGGGTTCTAAATAAAGCAATGTTACATGAGGGTTCTAAATACAGCAATGTGACATGAGGGTTCTAAATAAAGCAATGTGTCATAACGGATTTCAATAAACCAATGTGACATGAGGGTTTTAAACAAAGCAATGTGTCATGTGGGTTCTAAATAAAGCAATGTGACATGGGGGTTCTAAGTAAAGCAATGTGACATGGGGGTTCTAAATAAAGCAATGTGACTAGAGGGTTCTAAATAAAGCAATGTGACATGAGGGTTCTAAATAAACAATGTGTCATGACGGTTCTCAATAAAGCAATGTTACATGAGGGTTCTAAATAAACCAATGTGACGTGAGGATTCTAAATAAAGCAATGTGTCATGAGGGTTCTAAAAAAAGCAATGTGTCATGACGGATCTCAATAAACCAATGTGACATGAGGGTTCTAAATAAAGCAATGTGACATGAGGGTTCTAAATAAAGCAATGTGTCATGAGGGTGCTAAATAAAGCAATGTGACATGGGGGTTCTAAATAAAGCAATGTGACATGAGGGTTTTAAATAAAGCAATGTGACATGAGGGTTCTAAATAAACCAATGTGACATGATGGTTCTAAATAAACCAATGTGACATGAGGGTTCTAAATAAAGCAATGTGACATGGGGGTTCTAAATACAGTAATGTGACATGAGGGTTCTAAATACAGCAATGTGACATGAGGGTTCTAAGTAAAGCAATGTGTCATGACGGATCTCAATAAACCAATGTGACATGGAGGTTCTAAATAAAGCAATGTGACATGAGGATTCTAAATAAACCAATGTGACGTGAGGATTCTAAATAAAGCAATGTGTCATGAGGGTTCTAAATAAAGCAATGTGTCATGACGGATCTCAATAAACCAATGTGACATGAGGGCTCTAAATAAAGCAATGTGACATGAGGGTCCTAAATAAAGCTATGTGTCATGAGGGTGCTAAATAAAGCAATGTGACATGGGGGTTCTAAATAAAGCAATGTGACATGAGGGTTTTAAATAAAGCAATGTGACATGAGGGATCTAATTAAACCAATGTGACATGAGGGTTCTAAATAAACCAATGTGACATGAGGGTTCTAAACAAAGCAATGTGACATGGGGGTTCTAAATACAATAATGTGACATGAGGGTTCTAAATACAGCAATGTGACATGAGGGTTCTAAGTAAAGCAATGTGTCATGACGGATCTCAATAAACCAATGTGACATGGGGGTTCTAAATAAAGCAATGTGATATGAGGGTTCTAAATACAGCAATGTGACATGAGGGTTCTAAATAAAGCAATGTGTCATAACCGATCTCAATAAACCAATGTGACATGAAGGTTCTCAATAAAGCAATGTGACATGAGGGTTCTCAATAAAGCAATGTGACATGTGGGTTCTCAATAAAGCAATGTGACATGAGGGTTCTAAATAAAGCAATGTGACATGAGGGTTTTCAATAAAGCAATGTGACATGATGGTTCTAAATAAAGCAATGTGACATGGGCTTCTAAATAAAGCAATGTGTCATGACGGATCTCAATAAAGCAATCTGACATGAGGGTTCTAAATAAAGCAATGGGACATGGGGTTCTAAATAAAACAATGTGTCATGAAGGATCTCAATAAACCAATGTGACATGAGGGTTCTAAATAAAGCAATGTGACATGAGGGTTCTAAATAATGCAATGTGTCATGACGGATCTCAATAAAACAATGCGACATGAGGGTTCTGAATAAAGCAGTGTGACATGAGGGTTCTAAATAAAGCAATGTGACATGAGGGTTCTCAATAAAGCAATGTGACATGAGGGTTCTAAATAAAGCAATGTGACATGAGGGTTCTCAATAAAGCAATGTGACATGAGGGTTCTAAATAAAGCAATGTGACATGGGGTTCTAAATAAAGCAATGTGTCATGACGGATCTCAATAAACCAATGTGACATGAGGGTTCTAAATAAAGCAATGTGACATGAGGGTTCTAAATAAAGCAATGTGTCATGACGGATCTCAGTAAACCAATGTGACATGAGGGTTATAAATAAAGCAATGTGACATGAGGGTTCTAAATAAAGCAATGTGACATGAGGGCTCTAAATAAAGCAATGTTTCATGGGGGTTCTAAATAAAGCAATGTGACATGACGGATCTCAATAAACCAATGTGACATGAGGGTTCTAAATAAAGCAATATGACATGATGGTTCTAAATAAACCAATGTGACATGAGGGTTCTAAATAAAGCAATGTGACAGGAGGGTTCTAAATAAACCAATGTGACATGAGGGTTCTAAATAAACCAATATGATATGAGGGTTCTAAATAAAGCAATGTGACATTGGGGTTCTAAATACAGTAATGTGACATGAGGGTTCTAAATACAGCAATGTGACATGAGGGTTCTAAATAAAGCAATGTGTCATGACGGATCTCAATAAACCAATGTGACATGGGGGTTCTAAATAAAGCAATGTTACATGAGGGTTCTAAATACAGCAATGTGACATGAGGGTTCTAAATAAAGCAATGTGTCATAACGGATTTCAATAAACCAATGTGACATGAGGGTTTTAAACAAAGCAATGTGTCATGTGGGTTCTAAATAAAGCAATGTGACATGGGGGTTCTAAGTAAAGCAATGTGACATGGGGGTTCTAAATAAAGCAATGTGACTAGAGGGTTCTAAATAAAGCAATGTGACATGAGGGTTCTAAATAAACAATGTGTCATGACGGTTCTCAATAAAGCAATGTTACATGAGGGTTCTAAATAAACCAATGTGACGTGAGGATTCTAAATAAAGCAATGTGTCATGAGGGTTCTAAAAAAAGCAATGTGTCATGACGGATCTCAATAAACCAATGTGACATGAGGGTTCTAAATAAAGCAATGTGACATGAGGGTTCTAAATAAAGCAATGTGTCATGAGGGTGCTAAATAAAGCAATGTGACATGGGGGTTCTAAATAAAGCAATGTGACATGAGGGTTTTAAATAAAGCAATGTGACATGAGGGTTCTAAATAAACCAATGTGACATGATGGTTCTAAATAAACCAATGTGACATGAGGGTTCTAAATAAAGCAATGTGACATGGGGGTTCTAAATACAGTAATGTGACATGAGGGTTCTAAATACAGCAATGTGACATGAGGGTTCTAAGTAAAGCAATGTGTCATGACGGATCTCAATAAACCAATGTGACATGGAGGTTCTAAAAAAAGCACTGTGACATGAGGGTTCTAAATAAACCAATGTGACGTGAGGATTCTAAATAAAGCAATGTGTCATGAGGGTTCTAAATAAAGCAATGTGTCATGACGGATCTCAATAAACCAATGTGACATGAGGGCTCTAAATAAAGCAATGTGACATGAGGGTCCTAAATAAAGCAATGTGTCATGAGGGTGCTAAATAAAGCAATGTGACATGGGGGTTCTAAATAAAGCAATGTGACATGAGGGTTTTAAATAAAGCAATGTGACATGAGGGTTCTAATTAAACCAATGTGACATGAGGGTTCTAAATAAACCAATGTGACATGAGGGTTCTAAACAAAGCAATGTGACATGGGGGTTCTAAATACAATAATGTGACCTTAAGGTTCTAAATACAGCAATGTGACATGAGGGTTCTAAGTAAAGCAATGTGACATGGGGGTTCTAAATAAAGCAATGTGACTAGAGGGTTCTAAATAAAGCAATGTGACATGAGGGTTCTAAATAAACAATGTGTCATGACGGTTCTCAATAAAGCAATGTTACATGATGGTTCTAAATAAACCAATGTGACGTGAGGATTCTAAATAAAGCAATGTGTCATGAGGGTTCTAAAAAAAGCAATGTGTCATGACGGATCTCAATAAACCAATGTGACATGAGGGTTCTAAATAAAGCAATGTGACATGAGGGTTCTAAATAAAGCAATGTGTCATGAGGGTGCTAAATAAAGCAATGTGACATGGGGGTTCTAAATAAAGCAATGTGACATGAGGGTTTTAAATAAAGCAATGTGACATGAGGGTTCTAAATAAACCAATGTGACATGATGGTTCTAAATAAACCAATGTGACATGAGGGTTCTAAATAAAGCAATGTGACATGGGGGTTCTAAATACAGTAATGTGACATGAGGGTTCTAAATACAGCAATGTGACATGAGGGTTCTAAGTAAAGCAATGTGTCATGACGGATCTCAATAAACCAATGTGACATGGAGGTTCTAAATAAAGCAATGTGACATGAGGGTTCTAAATAAACCAATGTGACGTGAGGATTCTAAATAAAGCAATGTGTCATGAGGGTTCTAAATAAAGCAATGTGTCATGACGGATCTCAATAAACCAATGTGACATGAGGGCTCTAAATAAAGCAATGTGACATGAGGGTCCTAAATAAAGCAATGTGTCATGAGGGTGCTAAATAAAGCAATGTGACATGGGGGTTCTAAATAAAGCAATGTGACATGAGGGTTTTAAATAAAGCAATGTGACATGAGGGTTCTAATTAAACCAATGTGACATGAGGGTTCTAAATAAACCAATGTGACATGAGGGTTCTAAACAAAGCAATGTGACATGGGGGTTCTAACTACAATAATGTGACATGAGGGTTCTAAATACAGCAATGTGACATGAGGGTTCTAAGTAAAGCAATGTGTCATGACGGATCTCAATAAACCAATGTGACATGGGGGTTCTAAATAAAGCAATGTGATATGAGGGTTCTAAATACAGCAATGTGACATGAGGGTTCTAAATAAAGCAATGTGTCATAACCGATCTCAATAAACCAATGTGACATGAAGGTTCTCAATAAAGCAATGTGACATGAGGGTTCTAAATAAAGCAATGTGACATGAGGGTTTTCAATAAAGCAATGTGACATGATGGTTCTAAATAAAGCAATGTGACATGGGCTTCTAAATAAAGCAATGTGTCATGACGGATCTCAATAAAGCAATCTGACATGAGGGTTCTAAATAAAGCAATGGGACATGGGGTTCTAAATAAAACAATGTGTCATGAAGGATCTCAATAAACCAATGTGACATGAGGGTTCTAAATAAAGCAATGTGACATGAGGGTTCTAAATAATGCAATGTGTCATGACGGATCTCAATAAAACAATGCGACATGAGGGTTCTGAATAAAGCAGTGTGACATGAGGGTTCTAAATAAAGCAATGTGACATGAGGGTTCTCAATAAAGCAATGTGACATGAGGGTTCTAAATAAAGCAATGTGACATGAGGGTTCTCAATAAAGCAATGTGACATGAGGGTTCTAAATAAAGCAATGTGACATGGGGTTCTAAATAAAGCAATGTGTCATGACGGATCTCAATAAACCAATGTGACATGAGGGTTCTAAATAAAGCAATGTGACATGAGGGTTCTAAATAAAGCAATGTGTCATGACGGATCTCAGTAAACTAATGTGACATGAGGGTTATAAATAAAGCAATGTGACATGAGGGTTCTAAATAAAGCAATGTGACATGAGGGCTCTAAATAAAGCAATGTTTCATGGGGGTTCTAAATAAAGCAATGTGACATGACGGATCTCAATAAACCAATGTGACATGAGGGTTCTAAATAAAGCAATATGACATGATGGTTCTAAATAAACCAATGTGACATGAGGGTTCTAAATAAAGCAATGTGACATGAGGGTTCTAAATAAACCAATGTGACATGAGGGTTCTAAATAAACCAATATGACATGAGGGTTCTAAATAAAGCAATGTGACATTGGGGTTCTAAATACAGTAATGTGACATGAGGGTTCTAAATACAGCAATGTGACATGGGGTTCTAAATAAAGCAATGTGTCATGACGGATCTCAATAAACCAATGTGACATGGGGGTTCTAAATAAAGCAATGTTACATGAGGGTTCTAAATACAGCAATGTGACATGAGGGTTCTAAATAAAGCAATGTGTCATAACGGATTTCAATAAACCAATGTGACATGAGGGTTTTAAACAAAGCAATGTGTCATGTGGGTTCTAAATAAAGCAATGTGACATGGGGTTTCTAAGTAAAGCAATGTGACATGGGGGTTCTAAGTAAAGCAATGTGACATGGGGGTTCTAAATAAAGCAATGTGACTAGAGGGTTCTAAATAAAGCAATGTGACATGAGGGTTCTAAATAAACAATGTGTCACGACGGTTCTCAATAAAGCAATGTTACATGAGGGTTCTAAATAAACCAATGTGACGTGAGGATTCTAAATAAAGCAATGTGTCATGAGGGTTCTAAAAAAAGCAATGTGTCATGACGGATCTCAATAAACCAATGTGACATGAGGGTTCTAAATAAAGCAATGTGACATGAGGGTTCTAAATAAAGCAATGTGTCATGAGGGTGCTAAATAAAGCAATGTGACATGGGGGTTCTAAATAAAGCAATGTGACATGAGGGTTTTAAATAAAGCAATGTGACATGAGGGTTCTAAATAAACCAATGTGACATGATGGTTCTAAATAAACCAATGTGACATGAGGGTTCTAAATAAAGCAATGTGACATGGGGGTTCTAAATACAGTAATGTGACATGAGGGTTCTAAATACAGCAATGTGACATGAGGGTTCTAAGTAAAGCAATGTGTCATGACGGATCTCAATAAACCAATGTGACATGGAGGTTCTAAAAAAAGCACTGTGACATGAGGGTTCTAAATAAACCAATGTGACGTGAGGATTCTAAATAAAGCAATGTGTCATGAGGGTTCTAAATAAAGCAATGTGTCATGACGGATCTCAATAAACCAATGTGACATGAGGGCTCTAAATAAAGCAATGTGACATGAGGGTCCTAAATAAAGCAATGTGTCATGAGGGTGCTAAATAAAGCAATGTGACATGGGGGTTCTAAATAAAGCAATGTGACATGAGGGTTTTAAATAAAGCAATGTGACATGAGGGTTCTAATTAAACCAATGTGACATGAGGGTTCTAAATAAACCAATGTGACATGAGGGTTCTAAACAAAGCAATGTGACATGGGGGTTCTAAATACAATAATGTGACATGAGGGTTCTAAATACAGCAATGTGACATGAGGGTTCTAAGTAAAGCAATGTGTCATGACGGATCTCAATAAACCAATGTGACATGGGGGTTCTAAATAAAGCAATGTGATATGAGGGTTCTAAATACAGCAATGTGACATGAGGGTTCTAAATAAAGCAATGTGTCATAACCGATCTCAATAAACCAATGTGACATGAAGGTTCTCAATAAAGCAATGTGACATGAGGGTTCTCAATAAAGCAATGTGACATGTGGGTTCTCAATAAAGCAATGTGACATGAGGGTTCTAAATAAAGCAATGTGACATGAGGGTTTTCAATAAAGCAATGTGACATGATGGTTCTAAATAAAGCAATGTGACATGGGCTTCTAAATAAAGCAATGTGTCATGACGGATCTCAATAAAGCAATCTGACATGAGGGTTCTAAATAAAGCAATGGGACATGGGGTTCTAAATAAAACAATGTGTCATGAAGGATCTCAATAAACCAATGTGACATGAGGGTTCTAAATAAAGCAATGTGACATGAGTGTTCTAAATAATGCAATGTGTCATGACGGATCTCAATAAAACAATGCGACATGAGGGTTCTGAATAAAGCAGTGTGACATGAGGGTTCTAAATAAAGCAATGTGACATGAGGGTTCTCAATAAAGCAATGTGACATGAGGGTTCTAAATAAAGCAATGTGACATGAGGGTTCTCAATAAAGCAATGTGACATGAGGGTTCTAAATAAAGCAATGTGACATGGGGTTCTAAATAAAGCAATGTGTCATGACGGATCTCAATAAACCAATGTGACATGAGGGTTCTAAATAAAGCAATGTGACATGAGGGTTCTAAATAAAGCAATGTGACATGAGGGTTCTCAATAAAGCAATGTGACATGAGGGTTCTAAATAAAGCAATGTGACATGGGGTTCTAAATAAAGCAATGTGTCATGACGGATCTCAATAAACCAATGTGACATGAGGGTTCTAAATAAAGCAATGTGACATGAGGGTTCTAAATAATGCAATGTGTCATGACGGATCTCACTAAACCAATGCGACATGAGGGTTCTGAATAAAGCAGTGTGACATGAGGGTTCTAAATAAAGCAATGTGTCATGACGGATCTCAATAAACCAATGTGACATGGGGGTTCTAAATAAAGCAATGTGACATGAGGGTTCTAAATAAAGCAGTGTGTCATGACGGATCTCAATAAACCAATGTGACATGGGGGTTCTAAATAAAGCAATGTGACATGACGGTTCTAAATAAAGCAATGTGTCATGACGGATCTCAATAAACCAATGTGACATGAGGGTTCTAAATAAAGCAATGTGACATGAGGGTTCTAACTAAAGCAATGTGACATGAGGGTTCTAAATAAAGCAATGTGACATGAGGGTTCTAAATACAGCAATGTGACAAGAGGGTTCTAAATAAACCTATGTGGCATGGGGGTTCTAAATAAAGCAATGTGGCATGAGGGTTTTAAATAAATCAATGTGACATGGGGGGGGGGGGGGGTTCTAAATAAAGCAATGAGACATGGGGATTCTAAATATAGCAATGTGACATGAGGGTTCTAAAAAAAAGCAATGTGACATGACGGATCTCGATAAACCAATGTGACATGGGGGTTCTAAATAAAGCAATGTGACATGAGGGTTCTAAATAAACCAATGTGACATGGGGGTTCTAAATAAAGCAATGTGACATGAGGGTTCTAAATAAAGCATTGTGACATGGGGGTTCTAAATAAAGCAATGTGTCATGAGGGTTAGAAATAAAGCAATGTGACATGGGGGTTCTAAATTAAGCAATGTGATATGGGTGTCTTAAATAAAGCAGTGTGACATGAAGGTTCTAAATAAAGCAATGTGTCATGACGGATCTCAATAAACCAATGTGACATGAGGGTTTTAAATAAAGCAATGTTTCATGGGGTTTCTAAATAAAGCAATGTGACATGGGGGTTCTAAATAAAGCAATGTGTCATTACGGATCTCAATAAACCAATGTGACATGAGGGTTCTAAATAAAGCAATGTGACATGAGGGTTCTAAATAAAGCAATGTGTCATGACGGATCTCTGTAAACCAATGTGACATGAGGGTTCTAAATAAAGCAATGTGTCATGGTAGTTCTAAGTAAAGCAATGTGACATGGGGGTTCTAAATAAAGCAATGTGTCATGAGGGTTCTAAATAAAGCAATGTGACATGGCGGATCTCAATAAACCAATGTGACATGAGGGTTCTAAATAAAGCAATGTGACATGGGGGTTCTAGATAAAGCAATGTGTCATAAGGGTTCTAAATAAAGCAATGTGTCATGAGGGTTCTAAATAAAGCAATGTGACATGAGTGTCCCAAATAAAGCAATGTGACATGAGGGCTCTAGATAAAGCAATGTGTCATGGGGGTTCTAAATAAAGCAATGTGACATGACGGATCTCAATAAACCAATGTGACATGAGTGTTCTAAATAAAGCAATGTGACATGATGGTTCTAAATAAACCAATGTGACATAAGGGTTCTAAATAAAGCAATGTGTCATGAGGGTTCTAAATAGAGCAATGTGTCATGACGGATCTCAATAAAGCAATGTGACATGAGGGTTCTAAATAAAGCAATGTGACATGAGGGTTCTAAATAAAGCAATGTGTCATGAGGGTTCTAAATAAAGCAATGTGACATGGGGGTTCAAATAAAGCAATGTGACATGAGGGTTCCAAATAAAGCAATGTAACATGAGGGTTCTAAATAAAGCAATGTGACATGACTGTTCTATATAAAGCAATGTGGCATTACTGTTATAAATAAAACAATATGACACGAGAGTTCTAAATAAAGTAATGATACATATTTAGTTAGTTAGTCCTTCCTCTTGAGCCTAAGGCGGCGCATAGGGCAGAAGACATGGCTCTCCATGTCCGGCGGTTCGCTGCTACCTGTTGTAGATCCTGGATGTTCACTTGGCCGTTGAATGAGCCTTCTCTGATGATGGTTCTACGCAGGGTATATAATGTTACATGAGGGTTCTAAATTAAGCAATGTGTCATGAGGGTTCGAAATAAAGCAATGTGACATGGAGGTTCTAAATAAAGCAATGTGACTAGAGGGTTCTAAATAAAGCAATGTGACATGAGGGTTCTAAATAAACAATGTGTCATGACGGTTCTCAATAAAGCAATGTTACATGAGGGTTCTAAATAAACCAATGTGACGTGAGGATTCTAAATAAAGCAATGTGTCATGAGGGTTCTAAATAAAGCAATGTGTCATGACGGATCTCAATAAACCAATGTGACATGAGGGTTCTAAATAAAGTAATGTGACATGAGGGTTCTAAATAAAGCAATGTGTCATGAGGGTGCTAAATAAAGCAATGTGACATATGGGTTCTAAATAAAGCAATGTGACATGAGGGTTTTAAATAAAGCAATGTGACATGAGGGTTCTAAATAAACCAATGTGACATGAGGGTTCTAAATAAACCAATGTGACATGAGGGTTCTAAACAAAGCAATGTGACATGGGGGTTCTAAATACAATAATGTGACCTTAAGGTTCTAAATACAGCAATGTGACATGAGTGTTCTAAGTAAAGCAATGTGTCATGACGGATCTCAATAAACCAATGTGACATGGGGGTTCTAAATAAAGCAATGTGACATGAGGGTTCTAAATACAGCAATGTGACATGAGGGTTCTAAATAAAGCAATGTGTCATAACCGATCTCAATAAACCAATGTGACATGAAGGTTCTCAATAAAGCAATGTGACATGAGGGTTCTCAATAAAGCAATGTGACATGAGGGTTCTCAATAAAGCAATGTGACATGAGGGTTCTAAATAAAGCAATGTGACATGAGGGTTTTCAATAAAGCAATGTGACATGAGGGTTCTAAATAAAGCAATGTGACATGGGCTTCTAAATAAAGCAATGTGTCATGGCGGATCTCAATAAAGCAATCTGACATGAGGGTTCTAAATAAAGCAATGGGACATGGGGTTCTAAATAAAACAATGTGTCATGAAGGATCTCAATAAACCAATGTGACATGAGGGTTCTAAATAAAGCAATGTGACATGAGGGTTCTAAATAATGCAATGTGTCATGACGGATCTCAATAAAACAATGCGACATGAGGGTTCTGAATAAATCAGTGTGACATGAGGGTTCTAAATAAAGCAATGTGACATGAGGGTTCTCAATAAAGCAATGTGACATGAAGGTTCTAAATAAAGCAATGTGACATGAGGGTTCTCAATAAAGCAATGTGACATGAGGGTTCTAAATAAAGCAATGTGACATGGGGTTCTAAATAAAGCAATGTGTCATGACGGATCTCAATAAACCAATGTGACATGAGGGTTCTAAATAAAGCAATGTGACATGAGGGTTCTAAATAAAGCAATGTGACATGAGGGTTCTCAATAAAGCAATGTGACATGAGGGTTCTAAATAAAGCAATGTGACATGGGGTTCTAAATAAAGCAATGTGTCATGACGGATCTCAATAAACCAATGTGACATGAGGGTTCTAAATAAAGCAATGTGACATGAGGGTTCTAAATAATGCAATGTGTCATGACGGATCTCACTAAACCAATGCGACATGAGGGTTCTGAATAAAGCAGTGTGACATGAGGGTTCTAAATAAAGCCATGTGTCATGACGGATCTCAATAAACCAATGTGACATGGGGGTTCTAAATAAAGCAATGTGACATGAGGGTTCTAAATAAAGCAGTGTGTCATGACGGATCTCAATAAACCAATGTGACATGGGGGTACTAAATAAAGCAATGTGACATGACGGTTCTAAATAAAGCAATGTGTCATGACGGATCTCAATAAACCAATGTGACATGAGGGTTCTAAATAAAGCAATGTGACATGAGGGTTCTAACTAAAGCAATGTGACATGAGGGTTCTAAATAAAGCAATGTGACATGAGGGTTCTAAATACAGCAATGTGACATGAGGGTTCTAAATAAACCAATGTGGCATGGGGGTTCTAAATAAAGCAATGTGGCATGAGGGTTTTAAATAAATCAATGTGACATGGGGGGGGGGGGGGGGTTCTAAATAAAGCAATGTGACATGAGGGTTCTAAATAAAGCAATGAGACATGGGGATTCTAAATATAGCAATGTGACATGAGGGTTCTAAAAAAAGCAATGTGACATGACGGATCTCAATAAACCAATGTGACATGGGGGTTCTAAATAAAGCAATGTGACATGAGGGTTCTAAATAAACCAATGTGACATGGGGGTTCTAAATAAAGCAATGTGACATGAGGGTTCTAAATAAAGCATTGTGACATGGGGGTTCTAAATAAAGCAATGTGCCATGAGGGTTAGAAATAAAGCAATGTGACATGGGGGTTCTAAATTAAGCAATGTGATATGGGTGTCTTAAATAAAGCAGTGTAACATGAAGGTTCTAAATAAAGCAATGTGTCATGACGGATCTCAATAAACCAATGTGACATGAGGGTTTTAAATAAAGCAATGTTTCATGGGGTTTCTAAATAAAGCAATGTGACATGGGGGTTCTAAATAAAGCAATGTGTCATTACGGATCTCAATAAACCAATGTGACATGAGGGTTCTAAATAAAGCAATGTGACATGAGGGTTCTAAATAAAGCAATGTGTCATGACGGATCTCTGTAAACCAATGTGACATGAGGGTTCTAAATAAAGCAATGTGTCATGGGGGTTCTAAATAAAGCAATGTGACATGGGGGTTCTAAATAAAGCAATGTGTCATGAGGGTTCTAAATAAAGCAATGTGACATGACGGATCTCAATAAACCAATGTGACATGAGGGTTCTAAATAAAGCAATGTGACATGGGGGTTCTAGATAAAGCAATGTGTCATAAGGGTTCTAAATAAAGCAATGTGTCATGAGGGTTCTAAATAAAGCAATGTGACATGAGTGTCCTAAATAAAGCAATGTGACATGGGGGCTCTAGATAAAGCAATGTGTCATGGGGGTTCTAAATAAAGCAATGTGACATGACGGATCTCAATAAACCAATGTGACATGAGTGTTCTAAATAAAGCAATGTGACATGATGGTTCTAAATAAACCAATGTGACATAAGGGTTCTAAATAAAGCAATGTGTCATGAGGGTTCTAAATAAAGCAATGTGTCATGACGGATCTCAATAAAGCAATGTGACATGAGGGTTCTAAATAAAGCAATGTGACATGAGGGTTCTAAATAAAGCAATGTGTCATGAGGGTTCTAAATAAAGCAATGTGTCATGACGGATCTCAATAAAGCAATGTGACATGAGGGTTCTAAATAAAGCAATGTGTCATGACGGTTCTCAATAAAGCAATGTGTCATGACGGTTCTCAATAAAGCAATGTGACATGACTGTTCTATATAAAGCAATGTGGCATTACTGTTATAAATAAAACAATATGACACGAGAGTTCTAAATAAAGTAATGATACATATTTAGTTAGTTAGTCCTTCCTCTTGAGCCTAAGGCGGCGCATAGGGCAGAAGACATGGCTCTCCATGTCCGGCGGTTCGCTGCTACCTGTTGTAGATCCTGGATGTTCACTTGGCCGTTGAATGAGCCTTCTCTGATGATGGTTCTACGCAGGGTATATAATGTTACATGAGGGTTCTAAATTAAGCAATGTGTCATGAGGGTTCGAAATAAAGCAATGTGACATGGGGGTTCTAAATAAAGCAATGTCATATGGGTGTCCTAAATAAAGCAATGTGACATGAGGGTTCTAAATAAAGCAATGTGTCATGACGGATCTCAATAAACCAATGTGACATGAGGGTTCTAAATAAAGCAATGTGACATGGGTGTTCTAAATAAAGCAATGTGTCATGACGGATCTCAATAAACCAATGTGACATGAGGGTTCTAAATAAAGCAATGTGCCATGGGGTTTCTAAATAAAGCAATGTGAAATGGGGGTTCTAAATAAAGCAATGTGTCATGACGGATCTCAATAAACCAATGTGACATGAGGGTTCTAAATAAAGCAATGTGACATGAGGGTTCTAAATAAAGCAATGTGTCATGACGGATCTCAGTAAACCAATGTGACATGAGGGGTCTAAATAAAGCAATGTGACATGAAGGTTCTAAATAAAGCAATGTGACATGAGGGCTCTAAATAAAGCAATGTTTCATGGGGGTTCTAAATAAAGCAATGTGACATGACGGATCTCAATAAACCAATGTGACATGAGGGTTCTAAATAAAGCAATATGACATGATGGTTCTAAATAAACCAATGTGACATGAGGGCTCTAAATAAAGCAATGTGACATGAGGGTTCTAAATAAACCAATGTGACATGAGGGTTCTAAATAAACCAATATGACATGAGGGTTCTAAATAAAGCAATGTGACATTTGGGTTCTAAATACAGTAATGTGACATGAGGGTTCTAAATACAGCAATGTGACATGAGGGTTCTAAATAAAGCAATGTGTCATGACGGATCTCAATAAACCAATGTGACATGGGGGTTCTAAATAAAGCAATGTTACCTGAGGGTTCTAAATACAGCAATGTGACATGAGGGTTCTAAATAAAGCAATGTGTCATAACGGATTTCAATAAACCAATGTGACATGAGGGTATTAAATAAAGCAATGTGTCATGAGGGTTCTAAATAAAGCAATGTGACATGGGGGTTCTAAGTAAAGCAATGTGACATGGGGGTTCTAAATAAAGCAATGTGACAAGAGGGTTCTAAATAAAGCAATGTGACATGAGGGTTCTAAATAAACAATGTGTCATGACGGTTCTAAATAAAGCAATGTTACATGAGGGTTCTAAATAAACCAATGTGACGTGAGGATTCTAAATAAAGCAATGTGTCATGAGGGTTCTAAAAAAAGCAATGTGTCATGACGGATCTCAATAAACCAATGTGACATGAGGGTTCTAAATAAAGCAATGTGACATGAGGGTTCTAAATAAAGCAATGTGTCATGAGGGTGCTAAATAAAGCAATGTGACATGGGGGTTCTAAATAAAGCAATGTGACATGAGGGTTTTAAATAAAGCAATGTGACATGAGGGTTCTAAATAAACCAATGTGACATGAGGGTTCTAAATAAACCAATGTGACATGAGGGTTCTATATAAAGCAATGTGACATGGGGGTTCTAAATACAGTAATGTGACATGAGGGTTCTAAATACAGCAATGTGACATGAGGGTTCTAAGTAAAGCAATGTGTCATGACGGATCTCAATAAACCAATGTGACATGGGGGTTCTAAATAAAGCAATGTGACATGAGGGTTCTAAATAAACCAATGTGACGTGAGGATTCTAAATAAAGCAATGTGTCATGAGGGTTCTAAATAAAGCAATGTGTCATGACGGATCTCAATAAACCAATGTGACATGAGGGTTCTAAATAAAGCAATGTGACATGAGGGTTCTAAATAAAGCAATGTGTCATGAGGGTGCTAAATAAAGCAATGTGACATGGGGGTTCTAAATAAAGCAATGTGACATGAGGGTTTTAAATAAAGCAATGTGACATGAGGGTTCTAAATAAACCAATGTGACATGAGGGTTCTAAATAAACCAATGTGACATGAGGGTTCTAAATAAAGCAATGTGACATGGGGGTTCTAAATACAGTAATGTGACATGAGGGTTCTAAATACAGCAATGTGACATGAGGGTTCTAAGTAAAGCAATGTGTCATGACGGATCTCAATAAACCAATGTGACATGGGGGTTCTAAATAAAGCAATGTGACATGAGGGTTCTAAATACAGCAATGTGACATGAGGGTTCTAAATAAAGCAATGTGTCATAACCGATCTCAATAAACCAATGTGACATGAGGGTTCTAAATAAAGCAATGTGACATGAGGGTTCTAAATACAGCAATGTGACATGAGTGTTCTAAGTAAAGCAATGTGTCATGACGGATCTCAATAAATCAATGTGACATGGGGGTTCTAAATAAAGCAATGTGACATGAGGCTTCTAAATACAGCAATGTGACATGAGGGTTCTAAATAAAGCAATGTGTCATAACCGATCTCAATAAACCAATGTGATATGAGGGTTCTAAATAAAGCAATGTGACATGAGGGTTCTAAATAAAGCAATGTGTCATGAGGGTTCTAAATAAAGCAATGTGACATGGGGGTTCTAAATAAAGCAATGTGACATGTGTCACGAGATCACCATGAGTTAACCAGATAATGAAAATACAGAAGTTTGATTAACGGGATATTTTCTAGGCCACAGCGATTTTAACTAACAGAGTAAATACAGCTGCACGAGTTACATCGGTTCAGCAAATAGTAAACATTGGGAAGTGAGTGCGCTGAATCAGACACCGCGTTGACAGTTCCATAACAGATAGAATCACATAGAATTGCCCATCTCAGTACATGGAACAGCACTGTCTGTCATTTATGGTTCCGGACATCAGGCGAAATGGCGGCTGGGATTGTCACCACTGAACAGAAGATTGACAGTTTATCAACAGGTCGGAAGTGCCGACTAGGGAGAAAACGGTCAGACTGTCATTGGGTATTTCCCGACATAAAACGGAATGGCGGATTTGACTGTCACCACATGACAGAAAGTTGAGGGCTGGTTATTGGAAACAGTGGAACACCTGCAGTACATCAACAACGTCACGTGCACAATGTAAGGTTGTTTGGAAAACCATGATTGGCAGCTTGGTATCGAAACCCTTTGTTGGAACTGTACAGTAACTCTCTAGATTGTTTTGGATGTCAAAACCAGTGGTGACAAATCTAACATTGATGGATCCAGGGAGGATGGATCCCTGACAAGGGAGGGTCTGCCAATATGCCACCTGTGTGGGCATAAAGGAAAATGGCACTTGATCAACTTTAGGAGTTGCCATAAAAACCCGAGTTGGGACCAACTAGGAAAACTTGAAAATGTGGATCTAGGCAGACATGCTTGTCACTGCAGCAGTTAGAACATCTAACGTGTGAAGGAGATATTTGATTTAGTTTACACGAGCCTGTATGGCTACCATTAGATGTAATTTAGTGTAAACTGCAGTGCCGTAAGGTATAACCTATTATAATATTCGTTCTAATTAATATAGGCTGTAGCCTTGTGGAAACTTAAGTGTGATGATTAGCACTGTTAGTGGAAAACTAGTTAGAGTAGAATAGTGATATTAGCTCTGCTAGTTAAGAATAGAGTAGGGTAGTGGTGATAAGCTATGCTAGTTAAGAATCGAGTAATGATGGATAATTGGGAGACGGGGGAATTGCCCGCTGGGGTTTTGCACTCTGTATGGGTCTTTCCTTGTCATAGCCTGATTCGGCCCTAGGTGGGTAGCTAATCTGCTCTATGACAAAGTTTAGTTAGCTAAAGATCATTAAGCAAGGCAATAGGCTTACACTCAGCCGGTAGGATCAGTGACTAGTACTATCACCAGATGTGTTGTTTCTATCCTAGGTTCCCTACCAGATCCGAGGAAACTCAACAAGGTTTTAGGAAAGGTTCAAATCCCATTCGGAAGAACACCAGTTGAACAGTCAATAAAGTTTCGTACAGAACGTAACTAAAGCTAGAAGGAAGATGATTCACCAAAGAGGGTGATGATTACTGATGCACCACACAGCATCAGACAGTAGTAACTAACCGAGAACATTAATTATAATAGTTACGTAGTGTGATATAATCTCGTGTAATAGAACACAAGACATGATACTTGAGGCTAGATAGACACGAGTGAGGATCAAGTACATTAACAATTAACATTAATAACTGTGTACACACTACAAAGGACTTGTGCATTGTTTTAGGAACGATAGGAACGGACATTGTGTAGGGTGCAACCGGTCCATGATTAACTGTTAATACCACCGGTGTCTATTTCAGAAGATCATGAAATGGGATTACCAGAGGTCTACAGAGGCAAATCAGAATCCAGCAGGATGGTTTCGGCACTGGGTGAGATGTACATGTTCTGACGTAGCGTGCTGTGGTCTATCCTTGCTGGGATCAGCTGACTGGGTTGTGGTCTGAGAGTCCGATGCTACACACTTTATAGAACACGTCACACATTTTGTTCGCATACACGTCTCATACACGGTACACTTTTCTTTTGAATAAATTAAGCTATATTCATTTATTTTAGAAGCAAGAGTTGTTGAGTATGTTGCGTTGGAGAAGTATGAGAGGGGGCATAGTACGACAGTGAGAGAGTGACAGGAAAAGGTGTCCACGGGCTGATGGAGTGTGTTGGACGGAAGCTGGTGGATTCTCCAGAATGTTAAAAAGGAGGAAAATATTATAATGTGGGTGTCGACTCTCTTCACTCCAGGGACGACACTATAAAGGAGGACACGACAACATGGGGGTTCTAAATAAAGCAATGTGACATGAGCGTTCTAAATAAAGCAATGTGTCATGACGGTTCTCAATAAAGCAATGTGACATGAGGGTTCTAAATAAAGCAATGTGTCATGACGGTTTTAAATAAAGCAATGTGTCATGACGGTTCTCAATAAAGAAATGTGACATGACTGTTCTATATAAAGCAATGTGGCATTACTGTTATAAATAAAACAATATGACACGAGAGTTCTAAATAAAGTAATGATACATAGTTAGTTAGTTAGTCCTTCCTCTTGAGCCTAAGGCGGCGCCTAGGGCAGAAGACATGGCTCTCCATGTCCGGCGGTTCGCTGCTACCTGTTGTAGATCCTGGATGTTCACTTGGCCGTTGAATGAGCCTTCTCTGATGATGGTTCTACGCAGGGTATATAATGTTACATGAGGGTTCTAAATTAAGCAATGTGACATGAGGGTTCTAAATAATGCAATGTGACATAAATGTTCTAAATAAAGCAATGTGACATGAATGTTCTAAGTAAAGCAAAATGGCTTCTCTGATCCTATTAACACATATCGGTTATTGAGTCTGAATTCTGACATGCAGATGTTTCTAAATATCTAATCAGCATCATCATCATCTTCCACTTTGCTGTAAAGCGTCGTGGGGAGGCATAGTTAACTTTTCAAGGCCGTTGTAGGTGACCCTGGGTAGTGCCATTCCGCGTGATTGTACAATGTCTTTGATATCGCCATTCCGTTTTCTTCTCAGCTCCCTTGCTCTTCATTGGTTGAGCGCCAGTGCTGGTAATTGAAGGTATTGTATTCTAACGATATGACCGTATCATTTGATCTTCTGCCTTTCAATACATGTGGCACAAAGTGTTGATCCCACTGGCTGTCTGATAACATCATTTCTAACTCGGTCTCGGATAGTTAAGTTGGCAGCTCTCCTCAATCATCTCATCTCACAGATGTTGATTTTTGCATAAGTGTAAT
The DNA here is from genome assembly GCA_963921405.1 of Cepaea hortensis. Lineage (NCBI taxonomy): Eukaryota > Metazoa > Mollusca > Gastropoda > Stylommatophora > Helicidae > Cepaea > Cepaea hortensis. Next base: position 73,082,331 of record OY992888.1, on the reverse strand, counting down.
TTGGATCATGTCCAAGTTTGACATTGGTAGCATAGGGTTGGTGTGAATACGCTATATATTATCTATAGCTTTGCATATCACATCCCAATACATCTAGCTTTGTAATTTTCTGTAGACTTGTGTAATTAATGTGCCATGACTTTTATGCTCACATAAGGAATTCACATACTGTATTATTTAATCACGTGGGTCTGTAAACGATATAGTTATTTCTAACAATTAATAAGACAATAAATAAGATATACATGTGCGAAATTACCATGCGGGTTATGTGGGGTCGAGTTGTAGATGGAAATCATACATTTAGATTGATATTTCAGCAACGTTCGTTCTTTGTATGCACCTTTGCGCTACTGTTACAAGGGACGTTAAGTATCCTGCAGGTGACATCACGATGCAGACGAACGAACTCTCATTATATGTACCAGCCTCTTGTCCTAGCCTTTCATTCTCTGAACTGAGTTTAGCTTTCTCCATGAGCTCTGCAACAGTGATTCTGTCATACAATTTTATTCATTCTATTCTGAGCAAGTCCTGCAAGAAACAAATGCAATCTGTAAACTGATTAGAGAAATTAGACGTAGACAGTTAACTTGTCTTGGACACAATATGATAAGAAATAAATTAAAGAACTTTGTGACAACTGGCAAGACTGAGAGTAAAATTAACAAGGGTAAGAAAGAGAAGTAAATACCTGGATGAAACATGACACCCAACCGTATCGGCATGGCACATGATGATGATGATATCTGAGCAGAATCGGCTCTGTTTCGGATGAGATATTGAGAGGCCAGGGTCACAAATCCCCAACATACCGAGAGTTCCAAATCAGCGAGGACTTTTTTTGGAATCGGAATGGTTTTGTGTTGCCTTCTAGGATATGAGGCGTCGGCAGTTCAACAAGCAACGACATACTGCTGACCTGAAATTGCCTAGACATTTGCAAACAGTCAATAAATTCTGAGGTTGATTGTAACGTCCTGTAAAGAACATGCAAAATACTTTCAACATTCTGAAAAGTTACCAGTTAATAAATGTTTTTAGTTTAGTAGTAATTTCCTGTCTCCCTGGCCTAGGTGTTAACGTCTTTCTCCGTAATTCCGTATATCCACGTGAGGAACGTAACCTGCGCGAGAATCGGTGGCGGTTCTCGCCGCGTTGGTAACTTACCGGGTATGTGAACCGGTCGCTCAGAAAGCAATGGCAAACTACTGAGCGTAATCTTGCCAAGATATCAGCAATCAGTTGAAAGATGCTAATGCTGACAGCGATGTCCTGTAAAGGATATGCGAAAAAAGTAATTGTTTCAGCCGTTCTTCCTGTTTCTGTTATTATTGGTATTATTATTTTTATTATTACTGATATTATTATTATTATTATTATTATTATTATTATTATTATTATTATTGATGTTGCCATTATTATTATTATTATTCTCATCTCATCTCATCATGTTCCTCTTGTACCTTGCGGTGTCGAGGTGAAGTATAAACTTCGTGAGAGTGCCCGGTTATGGGCTTCGTATATCGACATTCCCATGGATTCTGTTATTCCCTCCGTCCAGCGTTTACGTGGTCGGCCTCTTCCTCTGTTTCCATCTGGTCTGTACGTCATTGCCTGTTGTGGCATGCTGTTGACTGGTAGCCTACTTGCATGGCCAAACCATTTGACTTGCTGCTTTCTAATTTCTAATTATTTTTATTATTATTATTATTATTATCATCATCATCATCATCATCAACATCATCATCATCATCATCATCATCATCATCATCATCATCATCATCATTTCTGTTTTTGTTGCTTCCTCTGTCTTTCACTCACTCTGTGTGCCTATCTCCAGATCCTATGGTTCTCCAACCTGCAGAAGTTACAGGACGTGGTCTTCATCCGGCCGTCTTGGCTCTTCGACCTTCTTCGATGTTGTCTGCGCCATGACCTTGAGAAGGTCACTTTCTCCCCGGACGTCAAGATAAGGTACGTCTCAACGAAAATCTTCATTTTATATATATATATATATATGTGTGTGTGTGTGTGTGTGTGTGTGTGTGTGTGTGTGTGTGTTTGTGTGTGTGTGTGTGTGTGTTGTATATACATAAGTTACTCATCCGTTCCTTTGTGGACTGGACACATATGTCATAAAATCATCTTGTATCAATATAGATATATTGAACGAACCACCATCGTCGCTTATGTAATAGACAATAGCAAACAGTTAATAAATTATGAGGTTAATTGTAACGTCCTGCAATGGATATGCAAAGTACTTTTAACATTCTGAAAAGCTACCAGTTAAGAACTGTGTGTAGTTTATTAGTAATTGTTTCAGCCGTGCTTCCTGTTTCTTATCCATACAGCAACAATGTTATCATCATCATCATCATCATTATCATCATCATCATCATCATCATCATTATCATCATCATCATCATCATTATCATCATCATCAGCATCATCATCATCATTATCATTATCATTATTATCATCATCATCAGCATCATCATCATCATCATCATCATCATCATCATCATCATCAGCCCTATTGTGTCCTCTAATCTTTCCTATTGTGTCCTCTAATTTGTGTCCTCTAATTTATATTTCTTTCTTCTCATTCTCTGAGCGCCAAACATTACTATGTGTGTTTATTTATGCACTATCTTTGGCAATGAGCAGATTGATCTGATGTAGAAAGAGCATTACTGGATGGTATGGTTTGTGTGGAAATTTGCTGGTAAACACAGAATGTTAAAGACAATCTGGAGATAGAATCATGCATGCTGGTGTGGTGGGAAACTAATAGGTGGACAGGTTGGCTGGGTCTGCACAGTTGGATGCTGTAGTGGTGTACCATAAGATAGATGTAGTTAGGGCAATTGGGGATCATGCTTCAGCTTAGAAGAACAGAGAAATCATCATAGCCCGGAGAGAATGGAGCGGAGAATCTGGCCGACACACAGGACTGAAGAAACGTCAGGCGAACACATAATCAGACTGCATCTGGTAGTAGGGGGATTCTTTGCTGTCTGTTGAAGACGAGAACGGAGCATGTATGGGAATGTTAAGAATGTTGTGATATGTTCGTGATCCAACTTGACTAACAAAGCTATATTGTAGCACACATATTTCAATTTAATGTATTATCTTGTCTTTTAACTGATTAATTGTCATGGGATAATTAATCGTCTTACGCGACTTCCTGAATGTGCGAATTGCTAATATATAATAGTTTTCCGCATGCAGCCCTCTCTAGTATATAATACAACATGGCTGCTACCATATTAACAACTTTTAAGTCATAGCTATGACACAGCCCTACTTCTTATTTCTCGCCTTCCAATTTGTGTTTGATTCAAACCTACGCTTTGTTTCGCTCAGAATCTGTTAATGTATTTTCTAGTTATTTCCCATTTTTCTTACCCCAGGTCCACCGATCTCACCACAATGAAATTCGACAGACTTAAGAAAGACGCCATCTCCAACGCCATCTTTGATCGGGATTTGCTTAGATGTCTTCTTGTACCGCTCATACCAGTTGACCAGGTGTCCCTAACGATGGACATAATGGAACTACTTGCCGAAGGATTTGAATTTGGGTTCCTTGTTAACACATCCCTCAACCACAAAGAATCTGAGCTTGCAACAACAAACAAGGACGAGTCAGGGACAACAAACACATTCACACATCTAACAATTCCATGGTTAATAAAAGACTCCGAATCAGACAATTTCAAACAAGTATGGGAATCTTTAGCAAACAGTCAGAAGTTGGTGTGCTGTTATAAATTTCCTCTCTACCTCCCGCCTGGACTATTTGAAGTAATGTGTGTCCGCGCTCATGATGAAATGTATCATCTACGCTTCTTGTATCAATGGGGCGGAGGGATTCATGCTGTGTGTGTGGAAAAAAGGGTCCACGTATTACTGACCTACTTTCAGAATGACCAGGGAGGTGATAATGAGACGAAGATTGTAAAGTTTGAGGTTAGAGAAGATGATGGTGAAAATGACGACCTGACGTCCGTGGCTAGGATGTGGGCTGTCATGATTCCATTGCTCAAGGATTTTGAACATCTCCTGGAGTGTTACTCTGGTGTGTACTGTTGTTATTGTTGTCTCTCTTTGAATTCAAGGCTAGTCCATACATGTGCTACTGTGGTAAAATCTCCGCCAGGGAGCAAGCACGACACGTTTCTGATCATCAGAAGCAGTCCTCTCCCAACTAGCAGAGTGTTTCGGCCTCTGTACCTTCTTTACACTCTCAGGGTGCGGGCCCGTCTGGATAAATACTCGCGAAGGTTTTTCTCCTGTCGTGGGTATTCATCGAGACGTTTCTCTTGCCGATATCGCTATGTTTGACTGTCCAGAGGTCATCCCACCCTCGCGGGCGACCATTGGGCACTCGGTGCATCTATAAGCGTTGGCACTACATCGTGGCTGTCTGTCTGTCATTTACTGCCAATATAATACCTTGCGGTGTATGGCAGTGGGAAGGGGGGGGGGGGGGGGTCTCTGAGCATGAGAAAATAAGGCCGCCTGGATAGTGCAGTCACAGCGAACTGTGCAGGTTAAGCTTTACATTTTTGCCCCGACAGAAAAAAATCCCACAACTTACCGAGGATTCGAACCCGGGTCTCCCGAAGGAGAATCCGGCGTTCTAGCCACTCGCCCAGCTGCTCCTCTACACCGTGATTGACCGCGGGAAAGTCAGCTTTATCCCCCCCCCCCCCAGTCATTTGGCCGAAGTCGTGGCCTCTGTATTGGTGGCTAGCTATGACCCTGTCAGTAGACGTCGTTACCGCCGCGTTGTTTTCAGGATATCGCGGTCAACACCAGAATCTTTCAGCTGTATGTTGATTCCTAGGCTAGATTACGCTCATCAGCACGCCACGACTTTCTGAGCGACCGGCTCCATACTCTCAAAAGTCACTGGCGCGACTCGAACCACTTCTAATTCTCCTGCGCTCACGTCAACCACGAGAGTATTCGGGGTTAACGGAGAAAGGTGCTAACTCCTCGGTCAGGGAGCTGTTCTAGTAGCTGCCATTAATAAGGCTTGCATTGGATTGATTTAGCGTGTGGATTAGCTTCCCCTATTAGAAGTGTTCCTCGCCGTCAGGAGAACCCACTGACTTCTGAGACACTTGTTACTTACGTCGCAAAGTTATTGATGAGAAGTCAACATTTTATTCTAAGGTGAAGGGGTTGAATTAGCTTACTTGATATCAGCGCATCGGAAGATAAGAGTGCGGACTCGTATCAATTCGGCCATGCTGCCCTTCCTTATTGTTAATGATGTTGATGTTGTTTTTGTTGTTGACACTATTATGTGTTGTTATTGTTACATTTACTGATGTTTCTTATTGTTCTTGTTGTTACTGTTGTGTGCCTGTTTGTTAGATTTGATTCTGTTGTTATATTATTGCTGTTGTTGATATCTTTGTTACTTTTGTTGTTGATGTTTGTAGTGTTGTGACTACTGTTTGTTTGTTTGATTTCTGTTGTTTCTGTATCTACTTTTACTGCTCTTGTTTATACTGTTGTTGCGTTGATTGTTGTTGCTGTTGTTGTTACTGTTGTGATTACTGTTTGGTGGTTCTATTTCTATTATTATTGTTATTTTCGCGATTTCTGTGTTCATATAGTTGTTACTGTTGTTGTTGTTACTGTTGTGTTTACTGTTTATTGGTTTTGTTTCTGCTGTAGCTGTTGTCAATTTTACTATTGTTGTTTATAATCAGCCCGCTTCGGGACGAAGGATTTACTGATGCAGTTCGTAATCTCGCATACAGCTTTCGAAACACAGCTGCGGGCAATATGGCAGCAGGCCACCGTGCGTTGTTTTTTTTTAAATGGTATGGGTGCCGGTCGTTCAGAAAGCAATGGCAAACTACTGAACGTAAACTTACCAAAAGATCACACAGAGCCAAAAATCCTGGGGTTAACTGTGACGTCCTGTGAAGAATATGCAACTAACATTAACTGTTTATATTGTTGTTACTTTCCTCAATCAATCATGTGCCATAGCGTTCATGACTCGCCATTTCACTCGATCACCAGAGTCGTGGATCAGCTCAGTGTTCTTGCCTCGTCCATGCCATGTGGCCAAGCCATCCAGGTATTTCCCTCTCGGTCTTCCTCTTGGTCTGTTCCCTTCGATCTTGCCGGTTGTCACCAAGTTCTCTAATCCATTTCTTCTCATAACATGCCCAAAAAAATTTTGACTGTCTACGTCTAATTTCTCTAATCAATTTACGATTGTCATTTGTCTCCTGTAGTACTTGGTTATTGGTTTTTCTGTCTGTCCATGGTATTCTTTGCATTTTCCTCAGAAACCACAATTTTGCAGCCATCAGATGTTTTTCAGCTTGACTGCACATTGTCCAAGTTTCACATCCATACAAAAGAACAGGCTCTATGTATCCCCTCAACACTCTTTTTCTCGTTTCAATTGACATCTTTTTATTGGTCAGAATGTTTTTTATCTTGCTAAAGGCTACTTTCGCCATGGCGATTCTTGTTCTAATCTCTTCAAGGCATCTCCCATCAGATGTTATGACTGTTCCAAGATAACTGTACCGATTCCCTTGTTGAAGAATATTCCCATTTACTTGTATATTACATTGTGGTATTTCGTTCTTCCTAGTGACGACCATAATCTGTCTTTTTACAATTTAATCCTAACCCCAGTTGCTCACTGTGTACAACAACCGCATCTACTAATTGTTGCAGATCCTGTTTATTGTCTGCAATCAATACTGTATCATCAGCATATCTAATGTTATTGTCTACTTCTCGTATTGTTACTATTGTGATTAGTGTTTGATGATTTTGCTCACTCTGATGCGACTATTGTCCATGCTATTGTTGTTAATGCTTTGTTGTGGTTCTTGTATGTGTGTGTGTGTGTATGTGTGTGTGTGTGTGTGTGTGTGTGTGTGAGAGAGAGAGTGTGCTTGCGCGCGCGTCTGTGTGTGGTGCTTATTGCTCCATCTGAGTAGCTGATTTTGCTTCTGCTGTTGTCGATGTTGTTACTGTTATTATTATTATTTTTAATGTTTTAATGTTGTTGTTGTTGTCTTCTTCTTCTTCTTCTTCTTCTTCTTGTTCTTCTTCTTCTTCTTCTTCTTCTTCTTCTTCTTCTTCTTCTTCTTCTTCTTCTTCTTCTTCTTCTTCATCTTCTGCTGGTCCATTTGGCTTCCTATGCCTCTTCTATGTCATCAAAATTACCATCATCACCACTACCATCATCTTCATCATTAATCATCGCCACCATCTTCACCTTCGTCATCATCACTTTTACCACCTGACAATATTCACTGACAGGTATTCTAGTGCAAAGACTCACAGCGTGTCCCCACTGTGGAAGCGCTTCCTTCTTCGGGGAGTGGCTGACATCCAAGGAATCCCAAACTCTGGCCAAACGGTTCTGTGAAGTTTGCAAACAAGAAGTGGATTCCAAATACTTGATGCAGCCAAAGGAACAGAAAAGAGGTTTGTGTATTAACTAGCATCTTGATGATGATGATGATGATGATGATGATGATGATGATGATGATGATGATGATGATGATGGTGATGATGATGATGATGGTGATGAAGATGATGATAATGATGATAACCATGATGTAGATGATGTTGACGTTGATATATATATATATACTTACATACTGTGACAAAGGCAACATACACATGTACGTACATTCTAAAGTAGTACATTTCCTTTTCTAATTTATCTTACTAATTCCAGTCATCATAAAACGGAATATGCCATCACCACCTCAAGCCACGCCGTCTCCTTCTCCACAGCCAGAACAACTTTCATGGATGGAACAATGTGAGTCGCCTGTTAGTTTATAACCTCTGCATAATTATGTAAAATAACAACCAGCGGTATGTGATAGTTGTCTTTGTGTTGTAATTCACATGTATAAAGAATGTACCATATATGTCAATGTCCTGTAATTCACATTTGTAAAGAAATGTCCATATGTGTCAGAATGCTATAATTCACATGCGTAAAGAATGTACCATATACTTGTATGTCAGTATGCTATAATTCACATGTATAAAGAATGTACCATATATGTCAGTGTGCGATAATTCACATGTGTCAAGAATGTACCATATATGTCAGTATGCTATAATTCACATGTGTAAAGAATGTAGCATATACTTGTATGTCAGTATACTAGAATTCACATGTGCAAAGAATGTAACATGTATGTCAGAATGCTTTACTTGACACGTGTAAAGAATGCACCATATGCGTCAGATTGCTATCATTCACATGTTTAAAGAATCTATCTATATGTCAGTGTGTGATAATTCACATGTGTAAAGAATGTACCATATATGTCAGTATGCTATCATTCACATGTGTAAAGAATGTACCATATATGTCATAATGCTATAATTCATATTTCTAACGAATGAACGATAATTGTAAGCATGCGATAATTCACATGTGTAAAGAATGCAAGATATGTGTCGGCGCGCTGTAATTCACATGTGTAAATAATGTATGAAACATGTTATAATGCACAGGTATAAATAATGTGTAATGCCTGCTATAATTCACATGTATAAATAATGTGTAATGCATGCTATAATTCACATGTATAAATAGTGTGTAATTAATGCATGCTATAATTCACATGTATAAATAATGTATAATGCATGCTATAATTCACATGTATAAAGAATGTGCGATACATGCTACACTTCACATGTATAAATAATGTGTAATACATGCTACAATTCACATGTATAAAGAATGTGTAATACATACTACAATTCACATGTATAAAGAATGTGTAATACATACTACAATTCACATGTATAAAGAATGTGTAATACATACTACAATTCACATGTATAAAGAATGTGTATTACATACTACAAGTTGCATGTATAAAGCATGTGTTATACACGCTACAATTCACATGTATAATGAATGTGTAATACATGCTACAATTAACATGTATAAAGAATGTGTAATACATGTTACAATTCACATGTATAAAGAATGTGTAAACATGTATAAATAATGTGTAATACATGCTACAATTAACATGTATAAAGAATGTGTAATACATACCACAATACACATGTATAAAGAATGTGTAATACATGCTACAATTAACATGTACAAAGCATATGTGATGCATGATACATTTCACATGTATAATGAATGTGTAATACATGCTACAATTCACATGTATAAAGAATGTGTATTACATACTACAAGTTGCATGTATAAAGCATGTGTTATACACGCTACAATTCACATGTATAATGAATGTGTAATACATGCTACAATTAACATGTATAAAGAATGTGTAATACATGTTACAATTCACATGTATAAAGAATGTGTAAACATGTATAAATAATGTGTAATACATGCTACAATTAACATGTATAAAGAATGTGTAATACATACTACAAGTTGCATGTATAAAGCATGTGTTATACACGCTACAATTCACATGTATAATGAATGTGTAATACATGCTACAATTAACATGTATAAAGAATGTGTAATACATGTTACAATTCACATGTATAAAGAATGTGTAAACATGTATAAATAATGTGTAATACATGCTACAATTAACATGTATAAAGAATGTGTAATACATACCACAATACACATGTATAAAGAATGTGTAATACATGCTACAATTAACATGTACAAAGCATATGTGATGCATGATACATTTCACATGTATAATGAATGTGTAATACATGCTACAATACACATGTATAAAGAATACACGATGTTTTTAATTAATGAAAGGACATATGGCATACCTTAACACGCACTTGACATCTTGTGTTAGAGCCATATTTCTATAGACTAGTCGGTACTTGGTGGGTGATTTAGACACAAATGCAGTGGCTGCTTTAACTCCCCACGACATTTCCAAGTACTCATTTTAAACAGGATCGGTGAGTTGAGTTGAGTAAAGAACCGACGTCATTGCACTCGATGGATTCCCTTAAGCGCTCAGTTCTCATCTTCAACAGCCAGGGCATTGGTACCCGTTATAATCTGATTATATGTCCTTCTTGCTTTACTTGTTATGAGAAGAAATGGATTGGAAAACTTAGTGACAACTGGCAAGATCGAAGGGAACAGACCAAGGGGAAGACCGAGAAGTAAATATTTGGATGGCTTGGCCACATGGCATGGTCGAGATAGAAACACTGAGCTGATCCACGACTCTGGTGATCGAGTGAAATGGCGAGTCATGACCGCCCACGCTTTCCGACATGGCACATGATTGATTGATTGATTGCTTGACCTCTGAGTGACGACTGTCTGCCAGATTCAGTGACCATTCCCTGTTGCCGCAATGTCTCTAGCACAGTGATTCTAAACCGGTGGGGAATTTCTCTCCCCCCCCCTCCCTTTCCAGAGGGGGGGGGGGTGGGAGGGTGAGGGTTTCGGGGGGGGGGGATTAAGATTATTTCAAGATTGCGTTAATACAAGAACCGTTTACTTGATATTGTTTTTCCCTCCATACCTTACAGTTCTGCACCTCTCGCTCTTCTTAAGTTCGTTTTATAATGTAAGGAGATCCGCAAATAGCGTTCAGTGTAGACAAATAGACTTGTTCTATTATGTGTTATTAAATTTAGCTTTCATATTAACGTCTACTGTGTAAGGATGGGGGGGGGGCTGTTAAAGGGAGAGAATACGAAGGGGGGGGATGACATTTTGACCATATGGTGAAGGGGTGCATGGGCCAAAAAAGGTTGAGAACCACTGCTCTAGACTATGATAGTCTATCCGTTCCCAGAGGGCCTTCACCACATCTGCCTCATCATGCATCAAATCAGCCCTCAATGATGCAGCACCAACCACCTCTCTGCTTGTTCACTTCCAACCACACAAGAGTGTAGTGGAAAAATATATCCAGCAAATGCTCAAACCCACGACACCTGAATTGATGCAAGACATTCAACACGAAGCATGCCAATCGTCACCTTTGTCAGCATGCTTTGTGAACCAGTTATATTCATAACATGCGTGTACTGTTTGCTCTCCGATGCCATCTTCAGCAGTCAATGTAGATGGAGTGAAGAGGGGAAACTGGGTCAACCTGGGAACCCAGTCAATTTGTAAAAATTCGAATGTATATGATGTTAGTCAGTATGCTATAACTCGCAGGTGTAAATAATGTTTGCTATAATTCACAAGCGTAAATAATCTGTGCTATAACTCATACGTGTAAATAATGTATGCTATTTATCTGTATGGTTTTGCGTTCAGGACTATTACTGATGAGAGACTTTTGGTGTCTGTGCGTTCTTGAAGTCCATCTGGTTCAATGTTTTGTGTGACAGAACAGCTGTGTCTGTCTGACACAAGAAATTGTAATTCAAGTCTGCATGTTATGCCACAGTTAAGTACAGGGTGTATTTTTAATGACTGTGCAGTGTTTGAAAATTTTGCCTGTCCAAGTTTTGTATTTAGCTATTATGTTATATGAACCCTACAGAGGGTGGATACAAAACTTGGACCGGCAATATTTTCAAACACTGCATAGTCATTAAAAATACACCATATATACGTCTAGTGTAATTCATGTCTGTGTGTTGTGCCGCAGTTAAGTCTATGTCTAGTGTTTGTATGAGGGGCAAGAGAAGTTGTAATTCGTGTTGTGTCACATTTAAGTCCGTGTTTAGTGTTTATATGAGTGACGGAAGTTATAACGGATTTTTCCGTGTTTTATAACAGTGCAATTCATGTCCAATGTTTGAATGGCAGGAGAAGTTGCAGCTGATCTATACCTGTTTTTTCAAGGCGAAATATGTGTCGTGCGTGTGAGTATGTGTATAGGGAGAGAGAGAGAGGGGAGGGGGAGAGAAAGAGTGACAGGAGAAGTTGTAACTGATGTCTACCTTTTTTTCACAGCTAATATATATATATATATATATATATATATATATATATATATATATATATATATATATATATATATATATATGTGTGTGTGAGAGAGAGAGGGGGAGAGAGAGAGAGGGAGAGAGAGAGAGAGAGAGAGAAAGAGAGAGAGAGAGAGAGGAGTTGAGAGAGAGAGAGAGAGGAGTTGTAACCGATCTCTGAGTGTTGTATAAAAGTTCAGTCTGTGTCAAGAGTTTGTGCAGACTATCAACAATAAAGCTGTTATCTACCTACTTCCAGTGTTCGGCTAGTTCTTGGAGTGTGACTGCACGTGTGATAGCAGACATTGGAATATTTCCTACTGTTATGCCTTAACGAAGAACTATAGGCATGGCAGTGTTAGTTTCAGATCTTCATAAGGAGAGGGTTTTTAAAAATTGATCAAGAATCTCAGGTTGATCCAGCCTAAAATAAGTAACAGGAAATGTTTTGGGAAATAAAGACGGCAAACTTGATACTGTTCACATCATACACAGAGTGCCATTTCATCTACTGATCACATCATACACAGAGTGCCATTTCATCTATAGAAATACTGTTTTAGCACCAAATATCCAACTCGTCTTAAGGTATTTAAAAGAGAACTTTACTTAAGAAACCCCAGAGGCAACAATGGGTAGTTTCATTATTCCCAAAAGCCTCAAGGAAGTTAGGCTGAATTTCTGCTTCCCTCACAATATCTGCCGATTATTACCCATGAAAATGAACATGAACATACTCAAATAAAACTATACGTCAAGTAAACACTACAATCAAAAATGTAGAAATATAAATACAGAAGCAACAAACAATATGTTTGTCTGGTATATTTCGCTGTATCTAGTCAGGTTTATACTATAGAGCTATAACTCATATTAGAGTTATAAATCATACATTAATACTATTGCTGAAATGATTAAAACAGATTATCGTGGGTATTGTTCGAATGTGGAGCATCCCTAAGGTAATTTCAAATTTAACACGAACTCCTTCTGTTTTCATAAAACCGGCAGAAACCGTCTAATTGCTGAGGTCTCACTATATTTAGGAATGTTTTCTTATTCGTCGATACGGTATACAGAACGCGTTTGCATCGTTCACGTTATGGCCATAGTTTATGAGATGTTGAGAAGGCGACGAGGTGGAATTCTATAGCTTTTCTACTGTACAGGGATTCCTGAAGATTGATTAACACTCTCTTCGGCCCACACTGGTATATGTTCGGCTACTCTATTTGCTAATTGTCTTGCCGTTCTACCTATGTGACTTCACCAAGGAACAGACACGCTGTAAAAACATCTAATGGACACTTGATGTGTGAGGAAAATTCAAAGAAGACCATAGACAGACAAATAAACCAATGAGCAAGACCTACAATAAACAAATGAAAGTCGTAAACTGATTAGATAAATTAGACGTAAACAATCATACTGTTTTTAACACGTTATGAGAAGAAATAAACTAGATAACTTGGTGACAACAGGCAAGATTTAGGAGAAAGGAACAAGGGGAAGGCAGAGAAGTAAATACCTGGATGGTTTGGCCAAGTTGTATGGTCGAGACAAGAACACGGAGCTGATCCACGATTCTGATGGATCAACTCTATAAGATGGCGAAGCATGACTGCCCACGCTTATCGGCGTGTCGCATTGATATGATGATGTAACTTGCTTGGCACGCAATTATCAGATCTAATAAAATTAACAGAACTACTGTAAAGCTGGGGAAATCCACAGCACAGTGAACGAATTAATACATTCTTCAATTAAACAATGAAAGATAGGGAGGATATGTTGCATTCTTTGCCCAGTATATGTGTTGGGAAACGAGCAGGCGGACATATTGGCTGGGTCTGCACCGTTTGGTAGTGTATTCCGGTACGATAAGACAGATGAGGACCTGCTAGGTCCTTGAGATCGTGTCTATAGTGTGGGAGAAAAGACACATTATTGCCTGGAGAAAATGGTGAGGCAGGGCGTGACTAGAGTTCTCAGAGGACAGGCCAGAAGGACACATAATCAAATTGCAGCTGGTATTTTAAGTATTGGGGCTCTTTGCTGGTTGTTAAAAGAGGAGGACGGAGCACCTATAGGAATGTACCGAGTGCTGTCATACTGGTTTTTGATTCAACTCATTCTTCTCAAAATCTACATCTTCACAACCTCTAATTGTTTCTCCATTAAATTACTCACTGTCCAAGATTCACATCCACAGAAGAAGTTATGCCTTTGTGAAAACCATGATGCTAGTTAACGCCCATTTTAACTACAAACTGTGAGTTGTGAATTTCGTGTGGAGTGCTTTTACATCTGTCGGTTGTTTGTAGCGTGAACTGCATGTTCAGAAGAATGGCGGCCGCCCGGTCGTTGAACTAACTGGATTGCCTTATGCAGTAATGTGTGGCTGCTGGTTTTCTAATGACTGCCGCTTCCATCGACGATGAACTGTATTTTTCGTGGCCCGACTTTTGTATTGGTATTCTGGCAGCGGCATTATGCATAGTATACCTGTGCTGGCTGATGGTTTGTCGAGGCTTCTGTCTGTTCCACTTTTCACATGAGGCAGCGAGGAGCATTTTGTGTGATATTTACTGGCACAATAACGGAGCATAATGGGGAGACCCTTTGCCATGAAGTTAGTACCGTGACTAACTTACTAACTAACTTAACTATAAACTAACAGTGAAAGTGAACAGTTCTGTACAAATGTCCATGTGCTTTAAGAGTTAGGAACTCTTTTGTAGATACCATCAGTTAATTGTTGTTGTTGTTGTTGTTGTTGTTATCTTCCACTTATGTCGTTAAGCGTCGTGGGGAGAGGCTAATGATGTTCCAGCGCCTGTGACCAGCGCCTGTCCCCCAGCTTCCTCCATATATCATGAGCAGTATTTTTCCAGGATCGAGTAAACTTCCTACCAATTTGCTAAACCTGTCATAAGTTAGCTTGTTGTGTGGTGAAGGGCTTACGAATGCAATTCGTAATCCCGCGTACCGCGTTCGTAAAACAGCTCCGAAGACTTCGGAAGCAGGCCATCTTGTGTTGGTTTTCTTTCAATGGTACGGGTGCCGGTCGTTCAGAAAACAATGACAAACTACTGAACGTAAACTTGCCATGAAACCACAAACTGCCAAGAAAAAAAAACGCCGAGGTTCTAGGTTACTGACCTACTTAACCCTGTTGTATTTGCTACTACCACCATGTGAAATTCCGGACAGTAAATCGGTGCGAGCGGGACCGTCAGTTCCCTAAATAATTGCTAGGTTCTATGATAGCCATTTCTGCTCGTCTTCTATCTGTGACAGGTGTGACAAAATGTACCTGACTGTAGCATAATAGGTGTTGACACCGTTCACTTGTGGGTTAAGTTTACACGCGTAGATATTCAGTCGATGAGACTACACAGGACGGGGAAGTAGTAGAGTGGATATAGGGATTTTGATGGTGTGAAATGATGAAACTCGCTCGTGCATTGTGAGAGACGGGTTGTAACAGGGCTTGTAAGAGATGGGTTGTGAGAAACTGGATGTGAGAGACGGTTGGGAGACACAATTTGTGAAAGAAGGGAGAGAATGGTTGTGAGAGAAGGGTTGTCAAAGATATGTTGTGAGAGATGGGGTGTGAGAGATGGGTTGTGAAAGACGGGTTGTGAGAGATGGGGTGTGAGAAGAGGGTTGTTAGAGACGGTATGTGAGAGACGGTTGGGAGACACAATTTGTGAAAGAAGGGAGAGAATAGTTGTTAGAGAAGGGTTGTCAAAGATAGGTTGTGAGAGATGGGTTGTGAGATATGGGTTCTGAGAGATGGGGTGTGAGAGATGGGTTGTGAAAGACGGTATGTGAGGGACAATTTGTAAGAAATTGGTTGTGAGAGACGGTATGTGAGAGACGGTATGAGAGAGATAGGTTGTGAGAGATGGGTTGTGAAAGACGATATGTGAGAGACATGTTTTGTGAGAGAAGTGTCAGGCATGGATTGTGAGACACGGGATGTGAGATACGGTTTGTGATAGACGGTTTATGAAAGACGGGTTGTGAGAGAAAGGTTGTGAGAGACGGGTTGTGAGAGAAGGCTTATGAGAGAAGGGTTGTCAGAGACGGGTTGTGGTAGAAGGGTTGTGAGAGATGGGTTGTGAGAGAAGAGATAAAAGAGATTTGTTCAAAGACTAAAATCTCTCACGAACTATTTCCCATAAACTCCAGCTCGGAGCTCCAGCTCGGAGCTCCAGCTCGGCTTAGACCTCGGGGACACGGTTCTGTTAACGTTATTGCCGCATAGTTAACCGTTTTCGTTGCACCGTGTTTCACACACCGAGCTCTAGTACTCACACAAACACTAGACACGGACTTAACTGTGGCGCAGGGAGGGAGCTCCAGGAGATAACAGAAGATAGGACGGGTTGATACGTGTTTGTTGTGCGCTTATGCACCACTGGAAGCTGCGATAGATTAGTGAATAGTGGCTTCCCATCTGTGTTTTCTAATCCGCATCAGGACACAATTTTTTTAAACATTTATCTGAGCTTTCAGGTCTACGCAGCCAAATTATGTGTACCTAGAAGTGTGTTGGGGAGTAAAGGCGACCAATATAATAATGACTACAACATTCAAGGTCCCTTACTTATTTTCCTACTATTAATAATGTGTCTCACCACTACAAAATACTTGGGACGATAACCTGATCAACAAATGCCTGAAGAAGTCGGATGTGTCTGCCGAACGGTTCATATATCGCAGCTCTGCTGTAAACAGATACAACGCAGTTACGTCTAAAACAACATTCCGGACGAACGCAGATAAAGGAGAAGATACGTCTCACCAAATCCGAAATCCTACTTTCTGCCAACGGCTTCGGGCAGAGAAATGCAATTGGGAGGGTAGAAGCCTTCACAAAAGTGCGAGGAAATGTATCCTAAAGGCTAAATGTCATGGAAGAGCTAGCCAGGCCCTAAGTCTTGGTTGGCAACTGGTCTAGGATCGAAACTCCGACAGGCGGGCAGTTAGAGCATTGTTTTGCTGATTCGGCAGCTTCTGCAGCTGGTCTTGTTCCAGACGTGTTGGTGTTACCTTTCCTCTGGAGTAAACTAGACAGTCCGAGAGAGGGATCATGTTGCATGTACAACACAAGGTCTCTTAATGCAGCCCGGGTTGTGTGCTATATAGGGGTATAACGCCACCCCTGGTCCCCGAGATTGGTTATGGTTGTGGTTTTTCTGTAGCACAAGTTAGCAAATTATGGTCTGCCCAAACGGCAAGGTGCCAGTAATCATCATCATCATGTGCCATGCCATCTTACACGGTCACCAGAGACATAGATCAGCTTTGTGTTCTTGTCCTTACCATGCCACGTGGCCAAGCTATCAAGGCGTTTACATCTCTGTCTCCCCTTGTTCTTTCCCCTAAATCGTGCCAGGTGTCACCAAGTTCTCTAGTTTATTTCTTCTCATAACGTGCCTAAAATGATTAGATTGTATGCGTCTAATTTCTCAAATCAGTTTGCGGTTCTCTTTTGCCTCTGTTAGGACTTGCTCATTTATTTTTCTCTGACCATGGTATTCTTTGCAGTATCATCAAAAACCCCATTTCAACAGTCGTCAGATGTTTTTCAGCTTGTCTGCTCATTGTCCACGCTTCACATCCATCCAATACCGCAGGTTCTATGTAACAGTTCAGCACCATTTTTCTCGTTGCAACTGATATATTTTTATCAGTAAGTATGTTTTCCATTTTGCCAGAGGCTACCTTCGTTATGGCGATTCTTGTTCTATTCTGTTTAAGGAACCTCCCATCAGATGGTATAACTGTTCCGAGATAGTTGTACCGATTCTCTTGTTTAAGAATATTTCCATTTATCCTCATATTATATTGTGGTTACATATATTGGAAACAACAAGCTGCCATAAGAGTTGATAATGAAGTGGGACAATATCAGCCTATTTAGAGAGGTGTTAGCTAGGGATGTGTAATGTCTCCAGATCTGTTTTCCCTGTACAGAAAAAATATTTTCAGAAATGTAGAAGATATAAATGGAATCAGCATTGGAGGACGAACTATCAATAACATTAGATATGCAGATGATACAGTATTGATTGCAGACAATGAGCAGGATCTGCAATAATTAGTAGATGCGGTTGTTGTATACAGTGAACTACTGGAATTAGAATTAAACTGTATGAAGACACAGATTATGGTCATCACTAGGAAAAACTAAATACCACAATGTAATATACAAGTAAATTGGAATATTCTTTAACAAGTTAATCGGTACAATTATCTCGGAACAGACATAACATCTGATGGGAGATGCCTTGAAGAGATTAGAACAAGAATCGCCATGGCGAAAGTAGCCTTTAGCAAAATGAAAAACATACTGACTAATAATAAGATGTCAATTGAAACGAGAAAAAGAGTGTTGAGGGGATACATAGAGCCTGTTCTTTTGTATGGATGTGAAATTTGGACAATGAGCAGTCAAGCTGAAAACATCTGATGGCTGCAGATTGTGGTTTCTGCGGAAAATGCAAAGAGTACCGTGGACAGACAGAAAAACCAATAACCAAGTACTACAGGAGACAAATGAAAATCGTAAATTGATTAGAGAAATTAGACGTAGACAGTCAAAATTTTTTGGACATGTTATGAGAAGAAATGAATTGGAGAACTTAGTGACAATTGGCAAGATCGAAGGGAACAGACCAAAGTGAAGACCGAGAAATAAATACCTGGATGGCTTGGCCACATGGCATGGTCAAGACAGAAACACTGAGCTGATACACGACTCTGGTGATCGAGTGAAATGGCGAGTCATGACCGCCCACGCTTTCCGGCATGGCACATGATTGATTGATTTCTTTCTTGAGACAACCACAATCTCTGTCTTCTAAAAGGTAATAATATGGTGAAAATATGGAAGGAACCGCAGAAGACAGCAACAAATAGGACGGCTTGGTATTGGTTGATTGTCCGCTTATTTTCCAATGGCGACAAAGGAAAGCAGAAGACAACAACTTAATGTATTTCATTGTGACTTAACGGAAATGTGTTGCTTGGTGGGAAATGATCAGGAATGGAATAAAGACAACTAAGAAAATTATTGTAGATCGGTCACATACTGAGCGGGTGAGACGTCAGATAGTTCGTGGTGGTGGAAAAAAATGGACTGTAAAAAGCAAAATAATCGACTTCATTGCACCGGGTTTTATCGAATATGGCTCGGTTTCTTTCCGCATGCGGGTTGCCGAAAGCGTTGCATAGAGCACGAACTCCGTAGCTCCAGCGACGACCCAAGGAGTATCCGAGAACATTGCACCCGTGAACCGAACGACGTAACCTAGAATCGAACCCACGACCTTCGTAGCACGAGGAGGGTGGTGCCATACTGACTCGCCTTGATGGTGGAAATGACCATGTGTTCACATGCATCCTCTGTGGACAAACATTAACAGCGCAAATTGTTCTGTCCAGCCACATTTGTTACAGTCATGTGTTGTACAGTATAGGGTGTATTTTTAATGACCTTGCAGTGTTTGAAAATATTGCCTGTCCAAGTTTTGTATTCACCCTCTGTAAAGTTCATGCAACATAATAGGTAAATACAAAACTTGGACCGGCAATATTTTCAAACACTGCACAGTCATTAAAAATACACCCTATGGTTATTATGCCTTTTTGAAGCACAGTGAACAAATATCGTCTGTCAAGAAGGCAAGATGCCATAAGTAACCAAAAACAGATGGCGTGTTCGCATACTCTAGAACAGTCACCAGGTTTGGGTAAATTACTCACACAGCAAAACAGATAAATTTTGCTTGGGGCCTCCATTTTGTCGAGGCCACAATATGGTACACATTAACACGCAGTAAACAACGGCTGTTGTTTTAAGTGGGCGTTGTCTGGGACTTGGTGGTACGATGCTGTGCACCGCTACATCGTTCCGCTCGCGTAGTGATACACAAATAGTAGTGGAGGTAAACAATACGACACGCGTGTGTTAGTTTTCTAGATCCGTAAGTTGTATATGTTTACTTACATGCATGTCTGTAGATCTATGTATCTGTCTGTCTGTTTGTCTACTTGTCTCTCTATCTGTCTGTCTCTCTCTCTATCTATGCATCTGTCTGCCTATCTACCTAACTACCAGCCTAACTATGTACCCACCTACCTTGTGTCTGATTGTCGGTAGTCGCACTGTCTGTCTGTCGTTCGATCTATCTGTCGCTCTGTCTGCCTGCCAGTTTGTCGCTCTATCTATCTGTCTGTCTCTCTTCTGCCTTTCTGGCTATGTCTTTGTCTGGTTGACTCCCTGCATCTCTCTCTCTCTCTCTCTCTCTCTCTCTCTCTCTCTCTCTCTCTCTCTCTCTCTCTCTCTGTCCGTCTGTCTTTTATAACTCTTTATGTGTTTATCCGTATGTTTGTCTGTCAATTTGTTAGTATGCTATAAAATACACTGGATATCAAAAATGATAAAACCAAATATGTAAAAGATACTAAGTCATACAACCATACAGTCACCTCAATTACACAGTCACCTAAATCACACAGTCACCTCAATCACACAGAAAACTCAGTCACACGGTTATAAAGTCACCTCAGTCACACAGTCAAACTGTATGTTGGCCTACATCATTGGAGGAAAAACTATTCAGATATCAACAACCTTTAGTGACAACAATTTATTTCTTTGTGTTTATTCGTACTGACTTCTGAAGATGAACGGAGAAGAAGAAGAATGCTATACACAAATATAAGAAGGATAAAAATAGCGTTGTTTGGTTATGTAGTGAGAAGAGAGGCTTAGACAAACATTGTGACGACTGGAAAAATAAGTGAGAGAAGAGAATGGGGCAGACAGAGAGAAACGATGCAGGATGTACTGCGACGATAGCATGACAGACGACAGTTTGTTACCTTGCGTTTCAAAAAGGCATAATAACTACAACCCATGGCGGTAGCGAATGTGACTGATCAGACCAATCCGCGCTGTAAAGTTTTGTCCACAATAGATGTATGTAAAAGCATGGTCATTTCTATCAACACGTAACAGCTACCTCTGACACGTTCGCTGTGTGATCTATCTGCAATCATCTTCTCCTTTGTAATTAGTCTATCTGTGATCCTTTCCTTCTATGCAACACGACCAGTGGCTACTTTGTGCAAGATCACAGCCTGTATCAATCATGTCCCGCTTACACACATCTTTGCATCGTAGTAGAGGCCGACCCCGAGATCTTTTATTCATCTATAATTCGCCAAAAGAGATATCGTTTGGTATTCTACCGTTATCCACCCCCCTAACATGTCCTATCCACCTAAATCTACGAAGACTGAGCATGGCCGTAACACAATCCGATCTTTCCACTTCTTTGGCATTTGTAATCCAATCTTGCAACTTAATACCATGGAGGAATACCATCAATATAATTACCTAGAACATTAAGAAGAATATATATATAAGAAGATTAATAGAATTTTTATAGAAATTCTATGAAAGAATGCTGAAAATTAATTGGACAACCAAAACGAGCAATCTTGACATTTTGAGGGAAGCTAAGTCGCAAAGCAACTGTCAATAAAAATCAGAAACAAGCAGTCATCACTGTTTGGCCATATTATGAACATATAAAAACTGAAAAGAAAGCTAGGGGCAGACAGCGTGAGAAAATTCCTGACAGTCTTGTGTCATGGCACGGAAGGGAGTCAACACACGAATTGATCCATACCGTCGGAGATAGCATTTTGTGGCGGGGCATGATCGCCCACGCCAGCCGACAAGGCACCGGTTGATGAAAACACCAAGGATCGAGATCTGTGGAGTTGCATGAACGCCTACGCCAGCTAGTAATATATATGATGATGATGCTTCCCAATAACATTGATAACAACGTGAGCTAACCAATTCTCTTTCATGCGCACAACTCGCCAATTTCACCTTTAAATGCGGATTACCAACTCTCTCTATCTCTACAAAAACAATAAGCGAGAAGGAAGATTTAGCACACTTCAGCTCTATTGTAAAACTGCTAGGAGCGAACTTACTATGATGCATTCACAAATGCTTACCCACGTATAAACATCCATAACTCAGTAACCAACAGAGGGAAAGTGGTGAGATTTAGCATATAACCTTATTATTATGTACACCAAACAAACAAACAAAATTGTTATGGAGATTGTACAGCAGATTTCAATGTTTGTTTACATGCTGTATATAATTTACTGCTTAGAGGTTAAGTGCATATTACGAAATATATTACATCTTCACACGGAAACATCAGTGTTCAATAATGAATATTCTCCTTGATGCACGGGAATTTCCTTATGAGAAGCACGCCACATAGTGGAACGTAAGTGTTCAGAGGTGACCTGAATTGACGTGAATTATTGTAAAACAAGTTTGTTAGCGTGAATTAAATACATTTTGCCCAAAAACATCAAATACATTTCGCCCCTTTCCGTGATTTCAATTGCCTTTGGACCTATCAAAGACATATTCCAAATGGTGGGAATAAATATAAGACGACAGGAAACATTATATAACGTTGCAACATCTTCTTCTTCAGCATTCCGAGTCATTGAGGTTCTTTGCTGCAGATACAAGCCGTCTCCATTCGACTCTCTGGTGGACCTACATATACTTTTACAAAAAATTAAACGTGAATGAGGGCAAATATTTGTGAACGCGCTATACATTTTACAGCAAGTACTTTAGCTACACAGCAACATCATACATAGACATCTGTTGCACTGTAATTTACAGGCGTGTGCCATTTGTTGACTTCTCTACAGCCGCTATTTGTGCCGCCACATCTCCCCTTTCTCCAATAAACAGGTGGAATTATATTTACATGTAATTATAAATAATCGATGAAAGGATGAGTGCTGGCTGGTTGATTTCTAGGTCGACTAATTAGCTGATTATATAACTGGTTAGTTAAGTAGTTGGTTAGTTAATAGATTAGTTTACTTTTAAATCTGTTAGTTAGCTGGTTAGTTAATTAGTTGATTAGTTTATTTTAATTGGTTAGTTAGTTTATTGTTTTTTTAAATTATTATTATTGTGGTTTGTTGTTTGCTTAGTTGGCCATCTGTTTGGTTGATTGATTGATTTAGGTGATTAACTGGTTGGATAGCTTGTTGGTTGTCCGGTTGGTGGGTTGTCTGGTTTGTGTTTTCTATTTCTTTGTTTTCTTTTTTTTCTTTTTTGTTTGCTTAATTGGTTAGCAGTGTAGTTGTTTGCTTGTTTGATTAGTTGGTCGGTCGGTAGGTTGGTGTTGTTGTTGCTTTTGTTTTGGCTGTTTGGTTGGGTGATTGATTGTTTAGGTAATTGGCTGTATGGATAGTTTGTTGGTTGTCTGGCTGATTGGTTGTCTGGTTGATAGGTTGTCTGGTTGATTGGTTGTCTGGTTGGTTGTATGTCTGATTGGTTGGTTAGTTGTATGATGGTTGGATGTCTGGTTGGTTGGATGTTTGGTTGTTTGTTCGATGTCTGATTGTTTGTTGGTCGTCTGGTTGTTGGTTGGATGTCTGGTTGTTTGTTGGTCGTCTAGTTGTTGGTTGGATGTCTGGTTGGTTGGATGTCTGGTTGGTTGGATGTTTGGTTGTTGGTTGGATGTCTGGTTGTTTGTTGGTCGTCTGGTTGTTGGTTGGATGTCTGGTTGTTTGTTGGTCGTCTGGTTGTTGGTTGGATGTCTGGTTGTTTGTTGGTCGTCTGGTTGTTGGTTGGATGTCTGGTTGGTTGGATGATAAGGTGATTAATTTGTGGTTGTCTGGTTGATTGGTTGGCTGGTTGTTTAGTTGAATTATGTTTTGGTTGATTAGTAATACATCATCCTAGAATACTAAGTTTATCTGTGAAGTCTGATGCAATGACATTTAAGTCGATGACGTTCCGGATAAAAGGCTTGCATCTATCGGAGTTGATTGATTTCTTGTTTGTCAGGATGGTTGGATGTCTGGTTGTTGGTTGGTCGTCTGGTTGTTGGTTGGATGTCGGGTTGTTGGTTGGATGTCTGGTTGTTTGTTGGTAGTCTGGTTGTTGGTTGGATGTCTGGTTTTGGTTGGATGTCTGGTTGTTGGTTGGATGTCTGGTTGTTGGATGGATGTCTGGTTGTTGGTTGGATGTCTGGTTGTTGGTTGGATGTCTGGTTGTTTGTTGGATGTCTAGTTGTTGGTTGAATGTCTGGTTACTGGTTGGATGTCTGGTTGATGGTTGGATGACTAGTTGTTGGTTGGACGACTGGTTATTTATTGGATGTCTGGTTGTTGGTTGGATGTCTGGTTGTTGGTTGGATGTCTGGTTGTTGGTTGGATGTTTGGTTGTTGGTTGGATGTCTGGTTATTGGTTGCACATCTGGTTGTTAGTTGGATGTTTCGTTGTTGGTTGGATGTCTGGTTGTTTGTTGGTAGTCTGGTTGTTGGTTGGATGTCCGGTGGTTGGATGGATGTCTGGTTGTTTGTTGGTCGTCTGGTTGTGGGTTGGATGTCTGGTTGTTGGTTGGATGTCTGATTGTTGGTTGGAAGTCTGGATGTGGGTTGGATGTCTGGTTGTTGGTTGGATGTCTGGTTATTGGTTGGACGTCTGGTTGTGGTTGGGTGTTTCGTTGTTAGTTGGATGTCTGGTTGTTTGTTGGTAGTCTGGTTGTTGGTTGGATGACTGGTTGTTGATTGGATGTCTGGTTGTTTGTTGGTCGTCTGGTTGTGGGTTGGATGTCTGGTTGTTGGTTGGATGTCTGGATGTTGGTTGGATGTCTGGTTATTGGTTGGATGTCTGGTTGTTGGTTGGATGTCTGGTTATTGGTTGGACGTCTGGTTGTTGGTTGGATGTTTCGTTGTTGGTTGGATGTCTGGTTGTTTGTTGGTAGTCTGGTTGTTGGTTGGATGTCTGGTTTTGGTTGGATTGCGGGTTGTTTGTTGGTCGTCTGGTTGTGGGTTGGATGTCTGGTTGTTGGTTGGATGTTTGGTTGTTGGTTGGTCGTCTGGTTATTGGTTGGATGTCTGGTTGTTTGTTGGTCGTCTGGTTGTTGGTTGGATGTCTGGTTGTTGGTTGGATGTCTGTTTGTTGGTTGGATGTCTGGTTGTGGGTTGGATGTCTGGTTGTTGGTTGGATGTCTGGTTGTTGGTTGGATGTCTGGTTGTTGGTTGGATGTCTGGTTGTTGGTTGGATGTCTGGTTATTGGTTGGATGTCTGGTTATTGGTTGAACGTCTGGTTGTTGGTTGGATGTCTGGTTGTTTGTTGGTAGTCTGGTTGTTGGTTGGATGTCTGGTTTTTGTTGGATGTCTGGTTGTTTGTTGGTCGTCTGGTTGTGGGTTGGATGTCTGGTTGTGGTTGGATGTCTGTTTGTTGGTTGGAAGTCTGGATGTGGGTTGGATGTCTGGTTGTTGGTTGGATGTCTGGTTGTTGGATGGATGTCTGGTTGTTGGTTGGATGTCTGGTTGTTGGTTGGATGTCTGGTTGTTTGTTGGATGTCTAGTTGTTGGTTGAATGTCTGGTTACTGGTTGGATGTCTGGTTGTTGGTTGAATGACTGGTTGTCGGTTGGACGTCTGGTTATTTATTGGATGTCTGGTTGTTGGTTGGATGTCTGGTTGTTGGTTGGATGTCTGGTTATTGGTTGGACGTCTGGTTGTGGGTTGGATGTTTCGTTGTTGGTTGGATGTCTGGTTGTTTGTTGGTAGTCTGGTTGTTGGTTGGATGTCCGGTTGTTGGTTGGATGTCTGGTTGTTTGTTGGTGGTCTGGTTGTGGGTTGGATGTCTGGTTGTTGGTTGGATGTCTGGTTGTTATTTGGAAGTCTGAATGTGGGTTGGATGTCTGGTTGTTGGTTGGATGTCTGGTTATTGGTTGGACGTCTGGTTGTTGGTTGGGTGTTTCGTTGTTGGTTGGATGTCTGGTTGTTTGTTGGCAGTCTGGTTGTGGTTGGATGACTGGTTGTTGATTGGATGTCTGGTTGTTTGTTGGTAGTCTGGTTGTTGGTTGGATGTCTGGTTTTGGTTGGATGTCTGGTTGTTGGTTGGATGTCTGGTTGTTGGATGGATGTCTGGTTGTTGGTTGGATGTCTGGTTGTTGGTTGGATGTCTGGTTGTTTGTTGGATGTCTAGTTGTTGGTTGAATGTCTGGTTACTGGTTGGATGTCTGGTTGATGGTTGGATGACTAGTTGTTGGTTGGACGACTGGTTATTTATTGGATGTCTGGTTGTTGGTTGGATGTCTGGTTGTTGGTTGGATGTCTGGTTGTTGGTTGGATGTCTGGTTGTTGGTTGGATGTCTGGTTATTGGTTGCACATCTGGTTGTTAGTTGGATGTTTCGTTGTTGGTTGGATGTCTGGTTGTTTGATGGTAGTCTGGTTGTTGGTTGGATGTCCGGTGGTTGGATGGATGTCTGGTTGTTTGTTGGTCGTCTGGTTGTGGGTTGGATGTCTGGTTGTTGGTTGGATGTCTGATTGTTGGTTGGAAGTCTGGATGTGGGTTGGATGTCTGGTTGTTGGTTGGATGTCTGGTTATTGGTTGGACGTCTGGTTGTGGTTGGGTGTTTCGTTGTTAGTTGGATGTCTGGTTGTTTGTTGGTAGTCTGGTTGTTGGTTGGATGACTGGTTGTTGATTGGATGTCTGGTTGTTTGTTGGTCGTCTGGTTGTGGGTTGGATGTCTGGTTGTTGGTTGGATGTCTGGATGTTGGTTGGATGTCTGGTTATTGGTTGGATGTCTGGTTGTTGGTTGGATGTCTGGTTATTGGTTGGACGTCTGGTTGTTGGTTGGATGTTTCGTTGTTGGTTGGATGTCTGGTTGTTTGTTGGTAGTCTGGTTGTTGGTTGGATGTCTGGTTTTGGTTGGATTGCGGGTTGTTTGTTGGTCGTCTGGTTGTGGGTTGGATGTCTGGTTGTTGGTTGGATGTTTGGTTGTTGGTTGGTCGTCTGGTTATTGGTTGGATGTCTGGTTGTTTGTTGGTCGTCTGGTTGTTGGTTGGATGTCTGGTTGTTGGTTGGATGTCTGTTTGTTGGTTGGATGTCTGGTTGTGGATTGGATGTCTGGTTGTTGGTTGGGTTTCTGGTTGTTGGTTGGATGTCTGGTTGTTGGTTGGATGTCTGGTTGTTGGTTGGATGTCTGGTTATTGGTTGGATGTCTGGTTATTGGTTGAACGTCTGGTTGTTGGTTGGATGTCTGGTTGTTTGTTGGTAGTCTGGTTGTTGGTTGGATGTCTGGTTTTTGTTGGATGTCTGGTTGTTTGTTGGTCGTCTGGTTGTGGGTTGGATGTCTGGTTGTGGTTGGATGTCAGTTTGTTGGTTGGAAGTCTGGATGTGGGTTGGATGTCTGGTTGTTGGTTGGATGTCTGGTTGTTGGATGGATGTCTGGTTGTTGGTTGGATGTCTGGTTGTTGGTTGGATGTCTGGTTGTTTGTTGGATGTCTAGTTGTTGGTTGAATGTCTGGTTACTGGTTGGATGTCTGGTTGTTGGTTGAATGACTGGTTGTCGGTTGGACGTCTGGTTATTTATTGGATGTCTGGTTGTTGGTTGGATGTCTGGTTGTTGGTTGGATGTCTGGTTGTTTGTTGGTAGTCTGGTTGTTGGTTGGATGTCCGGTTGTTGGTTGGATGTCTGGTTGTTTGTTGGTGGTCTGGTTGTGGGTTGGATGTCTGGTTGTTGGTTGGATGTCTGGTTGTTATTTGGAAGTCTGAATGTGGGTTGGATGTCTGGTTGTTGGTTGGATGTCTGGTTATTGGTTGGACGTCTGGTTGTTGGTTGGGTGTTTCGTTGTTGGTTGGATGTCTGGTTGTTTGTTGGCAGTCTGGTTGTGGTTGGATGACTGGTTGTTGATTGGATGTCTGGTTGTTTGTTGGTCGTCTGGTTGTGGATTGGATGTTTGGTTGTTGGTTGGATGTCTGGTTGTTGGTTGGAAGTCTGGATGTGGGTTGGATGTCTGGTTGTTGGTTGGATGTCTGGTTGTTGGATGGATGTCTGGTTGTTGGTTGGATGTCTGGTTGTTGGTTGGATGTCTGGTTGTTTGTTGGATGTCTGGTTGTTGGTTGAATGTCTGGTTACTGGTTGGATGTCTGGTTGTTGGTTGGATGACTAGTTGTTGATTGGAGGTCTGGTTATTTATTGGATGTCTGGTTGTTGGTTGGATGTCTGGTTGTTGGTTGGATGTCTGGTTGTTGGTTGGATGTCTGGTTATTGGTTGGACGTCTGGTTGTTGGTTGGATGTTTCGTTGTTTGTTGGATGTCTGGTTGTTTGTTGGTAGTCTGGTTGTTGGTTGGATGTCTGGTTGTTGGTTGGATGTCTGGTTGTTAGTTGGAAGTCTGGATGTGGGTTGGATGTCTGGTTGTTGGTTGGATGTCTGGTTGTTGGTTGGATGTCTGGTTGTTGGTTGGATGTCTGGTTGTTGGTTGAATGTCTGGTTACTGGTTGGATGTCTGGTTGTTGGTTGGATGACTGGTTGTTGGTTGGATGTCTGGTTGTTTGTTGCTCGTCTGATTGTTGGTTGGATGTCTGGTTGTTGGTCGTCAGGTTCTTGGTTGGATGTCTGGTTGTTGGTTGGTCGTCTGGTTTTTGGTTGTCTGGTTGTTGGTTGAATGTCTGTTGTTGGTTGGATGTCTGGTTGTTGGTTGGATGTTTGGTTGTTGGTTGAATGTCTGGTTGTTTGTTGGTCGTCTGGTTGTTGGTTGGATGTCTGGTTGGTTGTATGATAAGGTGATTAATTTGTGGTTGTCTGGTTGATTGGTTGGTTGGTTGTTTAGTTGAATTATGTTTTGGTTGATTAGTAATACATCCTCCTAGAATACTAAGTTTATCTGTGAAGTCTGATGCAATGACATTTAAGTCAGTGACGTTCCGGGTAAAAGGCTTGCATCTATCGGAGTTGATTGATTTGTTGTTTGTCAGGATGGTTGGATGTCTGGTTGTTGGTTGGTCGTCTGGTTGTTGGTTGGACGTCTGGTTGTTGGTTGGTTGTATGGTTGTTGGTTGGATGTCTGGTTTTGGTTGGATGTCTGGTTGTTTGTTGGTCGTCTGGTTGTGGGTTGGATGTCTGGTTGTTGGTTGGATGTTTGGTTGTTGGTTGGTCGTCTGGTTGTTGGTTGGATGTCTGGTTGTTTGTTGGTCGTCTGGTTGTTGGTTGGATGTCTGGTTGTTGGTTGGATGTCTGTTTGTTGGTTGGATGTCTGGTTGTGGGTTGGATGTCTGGTTGTTGGTTGGATGTCTGGTTGTTGGTTGGATGTCTGGTTGTTGGTTGGATGTCTGGTTGTTGGTTGGATGTCTGGTTATTGGTTGAACGTCTGGTTGTTGGTTGGATGTTTCGTTGTTGGTTGGATGTCTGGTTGTTTGTTGGTAGTCTGGTTGTTGGTTGGATGTCTGGTTTTGGTTGGATGTCTGGTTGTTTGTTGGTCGTCTGGTTGTGGGTTGGATGTCTGGTTGTGGTTGGATGTCTGTTTGTTGGTTGGAAGTCTGGATGTGGGTTGGATGTCTGGTTGTTGGTTGGATGTCTGGTTGTTGGATGGATGTCTGGTTGTTGGTTGGATGTCTGGTTGTTGGTTGGATGTCTGGTTGTTTGTTGGATGTCTAGTTGTTGGTTGAATGTCTGGTTACTGGTTGGATGTCTGGTTGTTGGTTGAATGACTGGTTGTCGGTTGGACGTCTGGTTATTTATTGGATGTCTTGTTGTTGGTTGGATGTCTGGTTGTTGGTTGGATGTCTGGTTGTTGGTTGGATGTCTGGTTATTGGTTGGACGTCTGGTTGTTGGTTGGATGTTTCGTTGTTGGTTGGATGTCTGGTTGTTTGTTGGTAGTCTGGTTGTTGGTTGGATGTCCGGTTGTTGGTTGGATGTCTGGTTGTTTGTTGGTCGTCTGGTTGTGGGTTGGATGTCTGGTTGTTGGTTGGATGTCTGGTTGTTATTTGGAAGTCTGAATGTGGGTTGGATGTCTGGTTGTTGGTTGGATGTCTGGTTATTGGTTGGACGTCTTGTTGTTGGTTGGGTGTTTCGTTGTTGGTTGGATGTCTGGTTGTTTGTTGGTAGTCTGGTTGTTGGTTGGATGACTGGTTGTTGATTGGATGTCTGGTTGTTTGTTGGATGTCTAGTTGTTGGTTGAATGTCTGGTTACTGGTTGGATGTCTGGTTGATGGTTGGATGACTAGTTGTTGGTTGGACGTCTGGTTATTTATTGGATGTCTGGTTGTTGGTTGGATGTCTGGTTGTTGGTTGGATGTCTGGTTGTTGGTTGGATGTCTGGTTATTGGTTGGACATCTGGTTGTTGGTTGGATGTTTCGTTGCTGGTTGGATCTCTGGTTGTTTGTTGGTAGTCTGGTTGTTGGTTGGATGTCCGGTGGTTGGATGGATGTCTGGTTGTTTGTTGGTCGTCTGGTTGTGGGTTGGATGTCTGGTTGTTGGTTGGATGTCTGATTGTTGGTTGGAAGTCTGGATGTGGGTTGGATGTCTGGTTGTTGGTTGGATGTCTGGTTATTGGTTGGACGTCTGGTTGTGGTTGGGTGTTTCGTTGTCGGTTGGATGTCTGGTTGTTTGTTGGTAGTCTGGTTGTTGGTTGGATGACTGGTTGTTGATTGGATGTCTGGTTGTTTGTTGGTCGTCTGGTTGTGGGTTGGATGTCTGGTTGTTGGTTGGATGTCTGGTTGTTGGTTGGATGTCTGGTTGTTGGTTGGATGTCTGGTTGTTGGTTGGATGTCTGGTTATTGGTTGGACGTCTGGTTGTTGGTTGGATGTTTCGTTGTTGGTTGGATGTCTGGTTGTTTGTTGGTTGTCTGGTTGTTGGTTGGATGTCTGGTTTTGGTTGGATGTCTGGTTGTTTGTTTGTCGTCTGGTTGTGGGTTGGATGTCTGGTTGTTGGTTGGATGTTTGGTTGTTGGTTGGTCGTCTGGTTGTTGGTTGGATGTCTGGTTGTTTGTTGGTCGTCTGGTTGTTGGTTGGATGTCTGGTTGTTGGTTGGATGTCTGTTTGTTGGTTGGATGTCTGGTTGTGGGTTGGATGTCTGGTTGTTGGTTGGATGTCTGGTTGTTGGTTGGATGTCTGGTTATTGGTTGGACGTCTGGTTGTGGTTGGGTGTTTCGTTGTCGGTTGGATGTCTGGTTGTTTGTTGGTAGTCTGGTTGTTGGTTGGATGACTGGTTGTTGATTGGATGTCTGGTTGTTTGTTGGTCGTCTGGTTGTGGGTTGGATGTCTGGTTGTTGGTTGGATGTCTGGTTGTTGGTTGGATGTCTGGTTGTTGGTTGGATGTCTGGTTGTTGGTTGGATGTCTGGTTATTGGTTGGACGTCTGTTTGTTGGTTGGATGTTTCGTTGTTGGTTGGATGTCTGGTTGTTTGTTCATAGTCTGGTTGTTGGTTGGATGTCTGGTT
This sequence comes from Cepaea hortensis, assembly GCA_963921405.1. NCBI lineage: Eukaryota > Metazoa > Mollusca > Gastropoda > Stylommatophora > Helicidae > Cepaea > Cepaea hortensis. Next base: position 73,051,066 of record OY992888.1, on the reverse strand, counting down.
TTGGTTGGATGTCTGGTTGTTTGTTTGTCGTCTGGTTGTGGGTTGGATGTCTGGTTGTTGGTTGGTAGTCTGGTTGTTGGTTGGATGTCCGGTTGTTGGTTGGATGTCTGGTTGTTTGTTTGTCGTCTGGTTGTGGGTTGAATGTCTGGTTGTTGGTTGGATGTCTGGTTGTTATTTGGAAGTCTGAATGTGGGTTGGATGTCTGGTTGTTGGTTGGATGTCTGGTTATTGGTTGGACGTCTGGTTGTTGGTTGGGTGTTTCGTTGTTGGTTGGATGTCTGGTTGTTTGTTGGTAGTCTGGTTGTTGGTTGGATGACTGGTTGTTGATTGGATGTCTGGTTGTTTGTTGGTCGTCTGGTTGTGGATTGGATGTCTGGTTGTTGGTTGGATGTCTGGTTGTTGGTTGGAAGTCTGGATGTGGGTTGGATGTCTGGTTGTTGGTTGGATGTCTGGTTGTTGGATGGATGTCTGGTTGTTGGTTGGATGTCTGGTTGTTGGTTGGATGTCTGGTTGTTTGTTGGATGTCTGGTTGTTGGTTGAATGTCTGGTTACTGGTTGGATGTCTGGTTGTTGGTTGGATGACTAGTTGTTGGTTGGACGTCTGGTTATTTATTGGATGTCTGGTTGTTGGTTGGATGTCTGGTTGTTGATTGGATGTCTGGTTGTTGGTTGGATGTCTGGTTATTGGTTGGACGTCTGGTTGTTGGTTGGATGTTTCGTTGTTTGTTGGATGTCTGGTTGTTTGTTGGTAGTCTGGTTGTTGGTTGGATGTCTGGTTGTTGGTTGGATGTCTGGTTGTTAGTTGGAAGTCTGGATGTGGGTTGGATGTCTGGTTGTTGGTTGGATGTCTGGTTGTTGGTTGGATGTCTGGTTGTTGGTTGGATGTCTGGTTGTTGGTTGAATGTCTGGTTACTGGTTGGATGTCTGGTTGTTGGTTGGATGACTGGTTGTTGGTTGGATGTCTGGTTGTTTGTTGCTCGTCTGATTGTTGGTTGGATGTCTGGTTGTTGGTCGTCAGGTTCTTGGTTGGATGTCTGGTTGTTGGTTGGTCGTCTGGTTTTTGGTCGTCTGGTTGTTGGTTGAATGTCTGTTGTTGGTTGGATGTCTGGTTGTTGGTTGGATGTTTGGTTGTTGGTTGAATGTCTGGTTGTTTGTTGGTCGTCTGGTTGTTGGTTGGATGTCTGGTTGGTTGTCTGATAAGGTGATTAATTTGTGGTTGTCTGGTTGATTGGTTGGTTGGTTGTTTAGTTGAATTATGTTTTGGTTGATTAGTAATACATCCTCCTAGAATACTAAGTTTATCTGTGAAGTCTGATGCAATGACATTTAAGTCGATGACGTTCCGGGTAAAAGGCTTGCATCTATCGGAGTTGATTGATTTGTTGTTTGTCAGGATGGTTGGATGTCTGGTTGTTGGTTGGTCGTCTGGTTGTTGGTTGGACGTCTGGTTGTTGGTTGGTTGTATGGTTGTTGGTTGGATGTCTGGTTTTGGTTGGATGTCTGGTTGTTAGTTGGTCGTCTGGTTGTGGGTTGGATGTCTGGTTGTTGGTTGGATGTTTGGTTGTTGGTTGGTCGTCTGGTTGTTGGTTGGATGTCTGGTTGTTTGTTGGTCGTCTGGTTGTTGGTTGGATGTCTGGTTGTTGGTTGGATGTCTGTTTGTTGGTTGGATGTCTGGTTGTGGGTTGGATGTCTGGTTGTTCGTTGGATGTCTGGTTGTTGGTTGGATGTCTGGTTGTTGGTTGGATGTCTGGTTGTTGGTTGGATGTCTGGTTATTGGTTGAACGTCTGGTTGTTGGTTGGATGTTTCGTTGTTGGTTGGATGTCTGGTTGTTTGTTGGTAGTCTGGTTGTTGGTTGGATGTCTGGTTTTGGTTGGATGTCTGGTTGTTTGTTGGTCGTCTGGTTGTGGGTTGGATGTCTGGTTGTGGTTGGATGTCTGTTTGTTGGTTGGAAGTCTGGATGTGGGTTGGATGTCTGGTTGTTGGTTGGATGTCTGGTTGTTGGATGGATGTCTGGTTGTTGGTTGGATGTCTGGTTGTTGGTTGGATGTCTGGTTGTTTGTTGGATGTCTAGTTGTTGGTTGAATGTCTGGTTACTGGTTGGATGTCTGGTTGTTGGTTGAATGACTGGTTGTCGGTTGGACGTCTGGTTATTTATTGGATGTCTGGTTGTTGGTTGGATGTCTGGTTGTTGGTTGGATGTCTGGTTGTTGGTTGGATGTCTTGTTATTTGTTGGACGTCTGGTTGTTGGTTGGATGTTTCGTTGTTGGTTGGATGTCTGGTTGTTTGTTGGTAGTCTGGTTGTTGGTTGGATGTCCGGTTGTTGGTTGGATGTCTGGTTGTTTGTTGGTCGTCTGGTTGTGGGTTGGATGTCTTGTTGTTGGTTGGATGTCTGGTTGTTATTTGGAAGTCTGAATGTGGGTTGGATGTCTGGTTGTTGGTTGGATGTCTGGTTATTGGTTGGACGTCTGGTTGTTGGTTGGGTGTTTCGTTGTTGGTTGGATGTCTGGTTGTTTGTTGGTAGTCTGGTTGTTGGTTGGATGACTGGTTGTTGATTGGATGTCTGGTTGTTTGTTGGATGTCTAGTTGTTGGTTGAATGTCTGGTTACTGGTTGGATGTCTGGTAGATTGTTGGATGACTAGTTGTTGGTTGGACGTCTGGTTATTTATTGGATGTCTGGTTGTTGGTTGGATGTCTGGTTGTTGGTTGGATGTCTGGTTGTTGGTTGGATGTCTGGTTATTGGTTGGACATCTGGTTGTTGGTTGGATGTTTCGTTGTTGGTTGGATGTCTGGTTGTTTGTTGGTAGTCTGGTTGTTGGTTGGATGTCCGGTGGTTGGATGGATGTCTGGTTGTTTGTTGGTCGTCTGGTTGTGGGTTGGATGTCTGGTTGTTGGTTGGATGTCTGATTGTTGGTTGGAAGTCTGGATGTGGGTTGGATGTCTGGTTGTTGGTTGGATGTCTGGTTATTGGTTGGACGTCTGGTTGTGGTTGGGTGTTTCGTTGTCGGTTGGATGTCTGGTTGTTTGTTGGTAGTCTGGTTGTTGGTTGGATGACTGGTTGTTGATTGGATGTCTGGTTGTTTGTTGGTCGTCTGGTTGTGGGTTGGATGTCTGGTTGTTGGTTGGATGTCTGGTTGTTGGTTGGATGTCTGGTTGTTGGTTGGATGTCTGGTTGTTGGTTGGATGTCTGGTTATTGGTTGGACGTCTGGTTGTTGGTTGGATGTTTCGTTGTTGGTTGGATGTCTGGTTGTTTGTTGGTAGTCTGGTTGTTGGTTGGATGTCTGGTTTTGGTTGGATGTCTGGTTGTTTGTTTGTCGTCTGGTTGTGGGTTGGATGTCTGGTTGTTGGTTGGATGTTTGGTTGTTGGTGTGTCGTCTGGTTGTTGGTTGGATGTCTGGTTGTTTGTTGGTCGTCTGGTTGTTGGTTGGATGTCTGGTTGTTGGTTGGATGTCTGTTTGTTGGTTGGATGTCTGGTTGTGGGTTGGATGTCTGGTTGTTGGTTGGATGTCTGGTTGTTGGTTGGATGTCTGGTTGTTGGTTGGATGTTTCGTTGTTGGTTGGATGTCTGGTTGTTTGTTGGTAGTCTGGTTGTTGGTTGGATGTCTGGTTTTGGTTGGATGTCTGGTTGTTTGTTGGTCGTCTGGTTGTGGGTTGGATGTCTGGTTGTGGTTGGATGTTTGTTTGTTGGTTGGAAGTCTGGATGTGGGTTGGATGTCTGGTTGTTGGTTGGATGTCTGGTTGTTGGATGGATGTCTGGTTGTTGGTTGGATGTCTGGTTGTTGGTTGGATGTCTGGTTGTTTGTTGGATGTCTAGTTGTTGGTTGAATGTCTGGTTACTGGTTGGATGTCTGGTTGTTGGTTGAATGACTGGTTGTCGGTTGGACGTCTGGTTATTTATTGGATGTCTGGTTGTTGGTTGGATGTCTGGTTGTTGGTTGGATGTCTGGTTGTTGGTTGGATGTCTGGTTATTGGTTGGACGTCTGGTTGTTGGTTGGATGTTTCGTTGTTGGTTGGATGTCTGGTTGTTTGTTGGTAGTCTGGTTGTTGGTTGGATGTCCGGTTGTTGGTTGGATGTCTGGTTGTTTGTTGGTCGTCTGGTTGTGGGTTGGATGTCTGGTTGTTGGTTGGATGTCTGGTTGTTATTTGGAAGTCTGAATGTGGGTTGGATGTCTGGTTGTTGGTTAGATGTCTGGTTGTTGGATGGATGTCTGGTTGTTGGTTGGATGTCTGGTTGTTGGTTGGATGTCTGGTTGTTTGTTGGATGTCTGGTTGTTGGTTGAATGTCTGGTTACTGGTTGGATGTCTGGTTGTTGGTTGGATGACTAGTTGTTGGTTGGACGTCTGGTTATTTATTGGATGTCTGGTTGTTGGTTGGATGTCTGGTTGTTGGTTGGATGTCTGGTTGTTGGTTCGATGTCTGGTTATTGGTTGGACGTCTGGTTGTTGGTTGGATGTTTCGTTGTTTGTTGGATGTCTGGTTGTTTGTTGGTAGTCTGGTTGTTGGTTGGATGTCTGGTTGTTGGTTGGATGTCTGGTTGTTAGTTGGAAGTCTGGATGTGGGTTGGATGTCTGGTTGTTGGTTGGATGTCTGGTTGTTGGTTGGATGTCTGGTTGTTTGTTGGATGTGTGGTTGTTGGTTGAATGTCTGGTTACTGGTTGGATGTCTGGTTGTTGGTTGGATGACTGGTTGTTTGTTGCTCGTCTGATTGTTGGTTGGATGTCTGGTTGTTGGTCGTCAGGTTCTTGGTTGGATGTCTGGTTGTTGGTTGGTCGTCTGGTTTTTGGTCGTCTGGTTGTTGGTTGAATGTCTGTTGTTGGTTGGATGTCTGGTTGTTGGTTGGATGTTTGGTTGTTGGTTGAATGTCTGGTTGTTTGTTGGTCGTCTGGTTGTTGGTTGGATGTCTGGTTGGTTGTATGATAAGGTGATTAATTTGTGGTTGTCTGGTTGATTGGTTGGTTGGTTGTTTAGTTGAATTATGTTTTGGTTGATTAGTAATACATCCTCCTAGAATACTAAGTTTATCTGTGAAGTCTGATGCAATGACATTTAAGTCGATGACGTTCCGGGTAAAAGGCTTGCATCTATCGGAGTTGATTGATTTGTTGTTTGTCAGGATGGTTGGATGTCTGGTTGTTGGTTGGTCGTCTGGTTGTTGGTTGGACGTCTGGTTGTTGGTTGGTTGTATGGTTGTTGGTTGGATGTCTGGTTTTGGTTGGATGTCTGGTTGTTTGTTGGTCGTCTGGTTGTGGGTTGGATGTCTGGTTGTTGGTTGGATGTTTGGTTGTTGGTTGGTCATCTGGTTGTTGGTTGGATGTCTGGTTGTTTGTTGGTCGTCTGGTTGTTGGTTGGATGTCTGGTTGTTGGTTGGATGTCTGTTTGTTGGTTGGATGTCTGGTTGTGGGTTGGATGTCTGGTTGTTGGTTGGATGTCTGGTTGTTGGTTGGATGTCTGGTTGTTGGTTGGATGTCTGGTTGTTGGTTGGATGTCTGGTTATTGGTTGAACGTCTTGTTGTTGGTTGGATGTTTCGTTGTTGGTTGGATGTCTGGTTGTTTGTTGGTAGTCTGGTTGTTGGTTGGATGTCTGGTTTTGGTTGGATGTCTGGTTGTTTGTTGGTCGTCTGGTTGTGGGTTGGATGTCTGGTTGTGGTTGGATGTCTGTTTGTTGGTTGGAAGTCTAGATAGGGGTTGGATGTCTGGTTGTTGGTTGGATGTCTGGTTGTTGGATGGATGTCTGGTTGTTGGTTGGATGTCTGGTTGTTTGTTGGATGTCTGGTTGTTTGTTGGATGTCTAGTTGTTGGTTGAATGTCTGGTTACTGGTTGGATGTCTGGTTGTTGGTTGAATGACTGGTTGTCGGTTGGACGTCTGGTTATTTATTGGATGTCTGGTTGTTGGTTGGATGTCTGGTTGTTGGTTGGATGTCTGGTTGTTGGTTGGATGTCTGGTTATTGGTTGGACGTCTGGTTGTTGGTTGGATGTTTCGTTGTTGGTTGGATGTCTGGTTGTTTGTTGGTAGTCTGGTTGTTGGTTGGATGTCCGGTTGTTGGTTGGATGTCTGGTTGTTTGTTGGTCGTCTGGTTGTGGGTTGGATGTCTGGTTGTTGGTTGGATGTCTGGTTGTTATTTGGAAGTCTGAATGTGGGTTGGATGTCTGGTTGTTGGTTGGATGTCTGGTTATTGGTTGGACGTCTGGTTGTTGGTTGGGTGTTTCGTTGTTGGTTGGATGTCTGGTTGTTTGTTGGTAGTCTGGTTGTTGGTTGGATGACTGGTTGTTGATTGGATGTCTGGTTGTTTGTTGGTCGTCTGGTTGTGGATTGGATGTCTGGTTGTTGGTTGGATGTCTGGTTGTTGGTTGGAAGTCTGGATGTAGGTTGGATGTCTGGTTGTTGGTTGGATGTCTGGTTGTTGGATGGATGTCTGGTTGTTGGTTGGATGTCTGGTTGTTGGTTGGATGTCTGGTTGTTTGTTGGATGTCTGGTTGTTGGTTGAATGTCTGGTTACTGGTTGGATGTCTGGTTGTTGGTTGGATGACTAGTTGTTGGTTGACGTCTGGTTATTTATTGGATGTCTGGTTGTTGGTTGGATGTCTGGTTGTTGGTTGGATGTCTGGTTGTTGGTTGGATGTCTGGTTATTGGTTGGACGTCTGGTTGTTGGTTGGATGTTTCGTTGTTTGTTGGATGTCTGGTTGTTTGTTGGTAGTCTGGTTGTTGGTTTGATGTCTGGTTGTTGGTTGGATGTCTGGTTGTTAGTTGGAAGTCTGGATGTGGGTTGGATGTCTGGTTGTTGGTTGGATGTCTGGTTGTTGGTTGGATGTCTGGTTGTTTGTTGGATGTCTGGTTGTTGGTTGAATGTCTGGTTACTGGTTGGATGTCTGGTTGTTGGTTGGATGACTGGTTGTTGGTTGGATGTCTGGTTGTTTGTTGCTCGTCTGATTGTTGGTTGGATGTCTGGTTGTTGGTCGTCAGGTTCTTGGTTGGATGTCTGGTTGTTGGTTGGTCGTCTGGTTTTTGGTCGTCTGGTTGTTGGTTGAATGTCTGTTGTTGGTTGGATGTCTGGTTGTTGGTTGGATGTTTGGTTGTTGGTTGAATGTCTGGTTGTTTGTTGGTCGTCTGGTTGTTGGTTGGATGTCTGGTTGGTTGTATGATAAGGTGATTATATTGTGGTTGTCTGGTTGATTGGTTGGTTGGTTGTTTAGTTGAATTATGTTTTGGTTGATTAGTAATACATCCTCCTAGAATACTAAGTTTATCTGTGAAGTCTGATGCAATGACATTTAAGTCGATGACGTTCCGGGTAAAAGGCTTGCATCTATCGGAGTTGATTGATTTGTTGTTTGTCAGGATGGTTGGATGTCTGGTTGTTGGTTGGTCGTCTGGATGTTGGTTGGACCTCTGGTTGTTGGTTGGTTGTATGGTTGTTGGTTGGATGTCTGGTTGTTGGTTGGATGTCTGGTTGTTGGTTGGATGTCTGGTTGGTTGGATGTTAAGGTGATTAATTTGTGGTTGTCTGGTTATTGGTTGGATGTCTGGTTGTTTGTTGGTCGTCTGGTTGTTGGTTGGATGTCTGGTTGTTGGTTGGATGTCTGGTTATTGGTTGGAAGTCTGGTTGTGGATTGGATGTCTGGTTGTTGGTTGGATGTCTGGTTGTTGGTTGGATGTCTGGTTGTTGGTTGGATGTCTGGTTGTTTGTTGGATGTCTGGTTGTTGGTTGAATGTCTGGTTACTGGGTGGATGTCTGGTTGTTGGTTGGATGTCTGGTTGTTTGTTGGATGTCTGGTTGTTTGTTGAATGTCTGGTTACTGGTTGGATGACTGGTTGTTGGTTGGACGTCTCGTTGTTTATTGGATATCTGGTTGTTGATTGGATGTCTGGTTGTTGGTTGGATGTCTGGTTGTTGGTTGGTCGTCTGGTTGTTGGTTGGATGTCTGGTTGTTGGTTGGTCGTCTGGTTTTTGGTCGTCTGGGTGTTGGTTGAATGTCTGTTGTTGGTTGGATGTCTGGTTTTTGGTTGGATGTTTGGTTATTGGTTGGATGTCTGGTTGTTGGTCGTCTGGTTGTTGGTTGAATATCTTGTTGTTGGATGGATGCCTGGTTGTTGGTTGGATGTCTGGTTATTAGTTGGATGTCTGGTTGTTGGTTGGTCGTCTGATTGTTGGTCGTCTGGTTGTTGGATGAATGTGTGTTTGTTAGTTGAATATCTTGTTGTTGGTTGGATGTCTGGTTGTTGGTCATCAGGTTGTTGGTTGGATGTCTGGTTGTTGGTTGGATGTCTGGTTGCTGGTTGGATGTCTGGTTGTTGTTTGGATGTCTGGTTGCTGGTTTGATGTCAGGTTGTTGGTTGGATGTCTGGTTGTTGGTTGGATATATGTTTTTTGGTCGTCTGGTTGGTTGGAAATCTGGGTTTTGTTCGTCTGGTTGGTTGGTTGATTGGTTTACCTTTAGTTGATTGGTGTGTTGGTTGACTAGTTAATTAATCTTCTGGGAGTCTAAGTTTTCTGCTATGTCTGATGCAATGACATTCAAGTCATGAAAGTCCGGAAAAAGGCTGGCTTCTATCGGAGTGACATTAGTGCAGAGACTTCTGGTTAGGCAGTGCACCAAAGTGACATTAGCCTATAGACCTCTCTTTGGACAGTGCACCACAGTGACATTAGTCTAGAGACCTCTCTTTGGACAGTGCACTAAAGTGACATTAGTCTAAAGACCTCTCTTTAGACTGTGCACTAAAGTGACATTAGTCTAAAGACCTCTCGTTGGACAGTGCACTAAAGTGACATTAGTCTAAAGACCTCTCTTTGGACAGTGCACTAAACTGACATTAGTCTAGAGACCTCTCTTTGAACAGTGCACCAAAGTGACATTAGTCTATAGACCTCTCTTTGGACAGTGCACCAAAGTGACATTAGTCTAGAGACCTCTCTTTAGACTGTGCACTAAAGTGACATTAGTCTATAGACCTCTCTTTGGACAGTGCACTAAAGTGACATTAGTCTAAAGACCTCTCGTTGGACAGTGCACTAAAGTGACATTAGTCTATAGACCTCTCTTTGAACAGTGCACCAAAGTGACATTAGTCTAGAGACCTCTCTTTGGACAGTGCACCAAAGTGACATGTCATCGATAACTGAGTTGCTGAGACCCCCACACTAGCTCAGAAACAGTTAGCTGTGCAAGACAGATTCTAAAATGAACAATCTACAGCGAGGCATATTAGAATGTAACTAGGTCAAGATTCAGCATAGCACACACAGATTAAGTCGAGGTTGGTACTGTCTAACTAACATAAACATACACTTTACAGAAACAATGCAGTGGTATGGATCTGTTAGTAAATCTAGCGGTAGCGAAACCTCCCTTACTGGACACAAATCTTTCCCACGACGCTCCAAAAGGCCCAGAATTCCCAGCATATCCGTTGGGGTGTCTCACAAAATCAAGGCACAATCAATCTCCTTCAACACCTTTGGTTCAGTCAGGCCCGACGTTACCAGCGAAGTGGATCTAAACACCACATCGGAAACAGACATCGAAGACAGAAAAAACTACACACCACACATTCTTGAGAAGAGTTTCGAAAGAACCGTCTGCTACCATCTCAAGCGCCGGAAAAAGGCGCCGGTGGTTGTCATCGCGCTTCTTTGCCTTCTGACGATCCTGTCCAACGCAGCAGTTCTGATCATCAGCCCGATCTATACATGGTCAGTGAAGAAGTCTGGAGGTGATGAAGTGGTGGTGCTGTTGTCTTTGGCTGCAGTGGTGCCTGTTCCGTTGGTGGTGCTGCTACTGTTGATGAAACATCTGTATGACAAAACTATAACGTTGAAACCTGCAGCATCTTTGGTGTTTTACGCGGCTATAGGAATTTGTCAGAGCCTGCGTTTGAATATGGGAATCTTTGCCAGGTATTTCCCTCTTTGTTTTATTGTTGAATGAAATGTCATTGTTTTACTAATGATATGTTTTCACTCATTGTTTTACTTATGATATATTTTTTTTATCATTGTTTTTCTAATTTGTTTCTTTTCTCACTGTTTTACTTACATGTTTCCTCTCATTGTTTTGCTGATATATTTTCTCTCAATACCGGGTGTGTGGCGACGAGGTTACGAATGCAATTCGTAATCCCGCTTGCCGCATTCGAAACACATCCGGGGGATATTTGAAGCAGACGGCCATGCGTTGTTTCTATACAATGGTATGAGTTCCGGTCGTTCAGAAAGCAATGACAAACTACTGAACGTAAAAAGTGGCAAGGGATCAAAAACAGCCAATATAAAATGCTGGAGTTGTCTGCTACGTCCTGTAAAGGATATGCAACTAACTAACTTTCTCTCATTGTTTCACCGTGTTTTGTCTACTCTTTTACTAATATGTTTTCTCTCACTGTTTTATTGATATGTTTTCTCTTACTGTTTTACTAATATGTTTACTCTAAATTTTTACTAGTATGTTGTCTCTCATTGTTTTACAGATTTTTATTTTTCTCACTGTTTTACTAATATGTTTTCTCTATTGTTTTATTAGTATGTTTTCTCCCATTGTTTTACTGATATATGTTTTTCTCAGTGTTTTACTAACATATTTTATCTAATTTTTTATAGTATGTTTTCTCTCATTGTTTTACTGATATATTTTCTCTCATGGTTTTACTAGTATGTTTTCTCTAATTTTTTACTAATATGTTTTCTCTCATTGTTTTATTAATATGTTTTCTCTCACTGTTTTAATAATGAAATATTCTCTCTCACTGTTTTAATAATGAAATATTTTCTCTCACGGTTTTAATGATGAAAGGTTTTCGCTCACCGTTTTAATAATACACCGGTCAGTTGGATATAAATGTTTTACTTTTTATTCAGATAGCAATGGCAAACTTCCTCTTCTTCTTCAGCATTCCGAGCCATTGAGGTTCTTTGCTGCAGATACAATCCGTCTCCATTCGTCTCTCTGGTGGACCTTCTCTTGCCAGTCGTTGATTCCAAGTGCTTGTAGGTCTGTATATATATTATCTCTCCACCGTCTTCTTGGTCTACCTCGGGGTCTACGGTCATTTATTTCCTGAGTTCCCTCACTGTTTTTTTTTTCTTATTGGAAACTTATTGGAATTTATTTTTTTTTATTGGAAACACTGAGTTTCCAATGGCAAACTACTCAAAGTAAAATTGCCTCGAAAATTAACCTGGGATTGGGTTTGATTGCAAAGTCCTGTAAAATATCATATAAGTTTTTATCAGCAGTATCTACTTGATCTTTATAATTACTGTCTATTTTATCTTTATCACCAATTTCTACATTGTATATGTCATAATTAGCAACGTTAGCTTTATCGGCGCTATGGCAAAAATGGTTACGAACGTAATTAGTAACCCCGAACACAGCGTTCAAAACACAGCTGCGGGCGATTTGGAAGCAGACCCCCTTGTGCTGATTTTCATACAATGGTATAAGTGCCGGTTGTTCAGAAAGCAATGGCAGACTACTGAACGTAAACGTGCCTATGAATCATAAACAGCCACAAAAATGCTGGGGTTGACTGCGAAGTCCTGTAAAGGATATGCAGCTAACTTATCTTTATCATCATTATCTACCATTATCACCACAGTCTACCTAATCTGCATGACCTTTGTCTACCTTATCTGTTGTACAGCCACCCAGACAAGACACCGCGAGGTCTGCAGTCCGGCCTGTCTGGTGTGGTGATTGTCTTTACAGTCATCGTTTCTCTCATCGTTTTCAGAAAGGGTAAGATATTGTCAGAAGCTAGAATGGTATTCTGAGACGTGGTAAAGAGTGGGGTTAACCGTATGGGACGGTCAGTCAGACTTGAGGAGGAGAGAATGGCAGATATGAAATATAGCATAATACGTGAGGAAAATGGTAATACATTGGAAATGAAGGGTTGTATATGACAAATAGAGGGTGATGGATAGGAACTAGGGGGTAATACAGGAGGAGGACAGGTTAATACTTGGGAAATGGATGATAATATATAAAACATAGATGATAACACATTAGAGATTGGGATAATACCTCAGAAAAGTAGTGTAATAAATGGGGAAAAGAGGGTATTTCAAGGGAAATATGCTGTAATATATATGAAATGGAAGGTTATCATTTGGAAGAGAGGATAACTCATTAACTCATGAGAAATGGAGCGTAGCATATTATGATTAGAGGGTAGTACAATGGGAATGCAAGAAGTTATATAGGAGGAAGAGAAACAAAACAATGAAACATGTGGAGACATGGGAATAAGAGAAGTAGGTATCCTAAATAGAGTAACACAAGGTATGGGAAATATAGAGTGTGACATTGGAAATATAGATTGTGATATAGACAGAACAGAGTAAGATACTATAAGTACAGGAAATGACTTAGAAAATAAAGAATGGGACATACGAAATATAGAGTGTGACATGAGCAATATAGAGTGCGACATGTGAAATATAGTGTGGCATGGTTAATATAGAGTATAGAGTGTGACATGGTAAATATAGAGGAAAGAAACATTATGTCAGGAGACATATTGAGTGAGAATTGAAATAATATTTTATTGACTCACTCACTCACTCTCTCACTCACTCACTCACTCACGCACTCACTCACTCACTCACTCACTCACTCACCCGACTACTCACTCAGTCCCTCGTTCGCTGAGTCAATCACTTTCTCCTTCCACCTCACACTTGCTTAATCAATCCTTCGCTTAGTCAGTCATTCAGTCAACAAATCACTCAATACATGTTCACTCATGCACTCACCCACTCACTCAGACAATCGTTCACCCAGTCAGTCATTCAATTAAGTAATCATCGGCCTGCCTGCTCACTCATGCACTCTCACTCACTCCCTCCCTCACTGATTCACCCACTAACTTAATCAACCCTGTTCCCAGTCAGTATTCAGTCAACCAGTCATTCTCCTGCCTTCTCACCCATTCACTCGCTAACTCACTTGCCATCTCCCTCGCTCACACAACTTTGACCTTTGTCAGAATATGTGACGAGGAGTTTGTTGAACAGGTTTTCAACAAGTCACTCATTAACTGTTCACTCATGCACTCACACACTAACTCTCTCAGTCCATCGTTCGCCCAGTCAGTCATTCGGTCAACAAGACACTCCCTACCTGTTGTCTCATGCACTTACTCACTCACTCAGTCAGTCGTTCGCCCAGTCAGTCATTCATTCATTCAAAAAGTCACTCATTACCTGTTCGCTCATGCCCTCACTCAGACAATCGTTCGCCCAGTCAGTCATTCAGTCAAGTAATCACCCTCTTGTCTGCTCACTGATGTGCTCTCACTCCCTCCCTAACTCACTCATTCAATCGCTTAATCAATCCTGTGCCCAGCCAGACATTAGTCAACCAGTCATCCCCTCGCCTGATCACTCATTCACTCGCTCACTCACTCGCCATCTCCCTCGCTCACACAACTGTGTACTTTGTCAGAATATGTGATGCGGTGTTTGTGTAACAGGATTCAGCAAGCGTCGTCTGGGTTGCTGTGTGGTTGCTCTAATCGGAGTGTTTGTATCCCTGGAGCCCAGGATTTGGTCCCTAGAAGGCAGCGAGCAGGGCAGTCTGTTTGCCTCACACGACCTGGTGAGACGAATCCTATGGCCAGTGATATTTTGTCTGAGTTACTTACCTTTGACGGTCTACAATGTTTTGATTGAGCGAGAACTGAGGAAAAATCAGGTAAGCGTCAGGGTCTGTTGGAGTTGTTAGGGGTGTTGTTGTTGTAGTTGTTGGTGGTTTTGTTGGTAGTGTTGTTGTTGGTTGTTGGTTGTTGGTTGTTGTTGTAGTTGTTGTTGTTGTTGTTGTTGTTGTTGTTGTTGTTGTTGTTGTTGTTGTTGTTGTTGTTGTTGTTGTTGTTGTTGTTGTTGTTGTTGTTGTTGTTGTTGTTTTGGTGTTGTTGGTGTTTTTGTTGTTGGTGTTGGTGTTGGTAATTGTTGTTGTTGTTTTTGTTGTTATTGGTGGTGGTTGTTGGTGGTGTGTTATTGGTGGTGTTGTTGTTGTTGTTGTTGTTGTTGTTGTTGTTGTTGTTGTTGTTGTTGTTGTTGTTGTTGTTGATGGTGGTGGTGGTGGTGGTGGTGGTGGTGGTGGTGGTGGTGGTGGTGGTGGTGATGGTGGTGGTGGTGGTGGTGGTGGTGGTGGTGGTGGTGGTGGGGGTATTGACGGTGGTGTTGTTGGTCTTGTTGGTGGTTGTTGGCGGTATTGTTGGTGGGGATGATGGTTGTTGGCAGTAATGTTGTTGTTGTTGTTGTTGTTGTTGTTGTTGTTGTTGTTGTTGTTGTTGTTGTTGTTGTTGTTGTTGTTGTTGTTGTTGTTGTTGTTGGCGGTGGTTTTGACGGTGGCGTTTATCTTGTTGAAGGTTGTTGGCGGTGTTGTTGGTTGTTGGTGGTGTTGTTGTTGTTGGTGGTGTTGTTGGTTATTGGTGGTGTTGTTGGTTGTTGGTGGTGTTGTTGGTTGTTAGTGGTGTTGTTGATGTTGCTATTAGTGGTGGTGTTGGTTGTTGGTGGTGTTGTTGGTTGTTGGTGGTATGATTTTTTTTTTTTTTTCTGTTTTGCTGTATGACAGTGAATCTTGGAAAGTACATGAACAAATTAGGAAGAACTTGAAAGCAACGGAGTCGAATGTTCGGAATTCCTAGGACTGCCAGATTAACTAACAGCGGTTGCCTAAAAGGGCTAATGAAAATAGAACATTAAATTCAATAAGAAAGTGACAAACAGCTTTCTTTGGTCTTTTGACGAGAAGAGCGGCATTGTAGAACACCGTGACAACGGGAAAGATCAAGGGGAAGGGAGGCAGAGGCAGACCAAGAAAAATGATGCTGGATGGACTTGAGAAGGTGGCATGGAGGTGTAAGGTTCTCACATTTAAGAATGAATCTGGCTCGAATGACCTAACACATGTGAGACAAACACAGTCACGGAATGATTTGACATGACACACGGTAACACTAAGTTCAACACTTTATTTACACTTCTCACGCAACACAATCAGATCCGGCATTTCGCCATTACAATGTCAATACAACAATACAATTAGTCAATGAATCAATACACTCACAGACCTATACCACAGCCGCACAGTCTTCCATCCTCTCACAAGAGTTACTATCAATCGGCATTCTGGCACAGCAGTTATACACGCTTCTTTCAAACCCGTCCGTACTGTCCGGCAGCCCAAGCCTGTCTGCCGTTCTCCGTTCTCCACTCTGAGCACTTCCCATATGGGGTTGAGTCCCTGCGGGAACTACGTACGTCACGCCTGTACTGGCTTGACCCTTGTCGGGTTAGTCCAGCTCACCGGCGAACCTGTGGATAGGTAAACGGTCTTCGCCTGGCGCCCGTAACGACGCCGCGGCACAATTACAGGGGAGATTATGACAGAGGAATATCATCAAAAGTTTAGATCCGGAACACAAAAGACCGCGATCTGTAGAGCGACATGAATGCCTATGCCAGCTGGCAGGGCATTTGATGATAATGACATTTTGCTGCATTTGTTGTTATTTTGCATTATTCGTCCTCCACGCAGATTCATGCAATCTCCTTGTCAACATCTGGAATGTTGTCAGCTTGTGTGTTCATTGTCCTCATGTCGGCTGCCGACTTCTTACCGTGGTATGGCAATGTATGTACCACATGTTTAGCTACTTTAACATATTGTTTTCTTGTTGTCTTATTCGTTTCTTTTGTCATTTATTTTATGTTAAAGTAGAGAGTCTTCGTGGCTAAATAGGTAGGTTGCCAGACTCGGGCTCCGAAGATTAGTGGAAAAAGAGGAGGAAACATTATATCCAGTGGAGGAAACATTATATCTCGAGGAGGAAACATTATATCCTGAGGAGGAAACATTATATTCTGAGGAGGAAACATTATATCCTGAGGAGGAAACGTTATATTCTGAGGAGGAAACATTATATCCTGAGGAGGACAAATTATATCCCGAGGAGGAAACATTATATCCCGAGGAGGAAACATTATATCCTGAGGAGGAAATGTTATATTCTGAGGAGGAAACATTATATCCTGAGGAGGAAACATTATATTCTGAGGAGGAAACATTATATCCTGAGGAGGAAACGTTATATTCTGAGGAGGAAACATTATATCCTGAGGAGGACAAATTATATCCCGAGGAGGAAACATTATATCCCGAGGAGGAAACATTATATCCTGAGGAGGAAATGTTATATTCTGAGGAGGAAACATTATATCCTGAGGAGGACAAATTATATCTCGAGGAGGAAACATTATATTCAGAGGAGGAAACATTATATCCTGAGGATGAAACATTATATCTCGAGGAGGAAGCATTAAATCCTGAGGAGGAAACATTATATTCTGAGGAGGAAACATTATATCCTGAGGAGGAAACGTTATATTCTGAGGAGGAAACATTATATCCTGAGGAGGACAAATTATATCCCGAGGAGGAAACATTATATCCCGAGGAGGAAACATTATATCCTGAGGAGGAAATGTTATATTCTGAGGAGGAAACATTATATCCTGAGGAGGACAAATTATATCTCGAGGAGGAAACATTATATCCCGAGGAAGAAACAATATATCCTGAGGATGAAACGTTATATTCTGAGGAGGAAACATTATAAACTGAATATCGTGAGGAGAAAACATTATATCCTAATGAGGAATCATTATATCCTGAGGAAAAAACATTATATCCCGAGGAGGAAACATTATATCTCGAGAAGGAAACATTATATACTGAAGAGGAAACATTATATCCTGAGGAGGAAATATTATATCTCGAGGAGGAAACATTATATCCTGAGGTGGAAACATTATATTCTGAGGAGGAAACATTATATCCTGAGGAGGAAACATTATATCTCGAGGAGTAAACATTATATCCCGAGGAGGAAACATTATATCCCGAGGAGGAAATGTTATATTCTGAGGAGGAAACATTATATCCTGAGGAGGACAAATTATATCTCGAGGAGGAAACATTATATCCTGAGGAGGAAACGTTATATTCTGAGGAGGAAACATTATAACCTGAGGAGGAAACATTATATCCTGAGGAGGAAACATTATATCCTGAGGAGAAAATATTACCAGGTTATCGGCATGGCGCATGATGATACTGATTCGTTTGATAGCTCTCTCTCTCTCTCTCTCTCTCTCTCTCTCTCTCTCTCTCTCTCTCTCTCTCTCTCTCTCTCTCTCTCTCTCTCTCTCTCTCCAGCGATTTTGTAAACCTCACTGATGTGGATTTTGTGCACATTGTTAAGATTACCACTGTATGCTCGTTTCTAGAGAGACTGATGCGACTGCCTATCCGGAAAGGTGAAATTTTAAAATAAAAAGGGTAATACCCGAGACATCCAGCCGTCTCTGATAAGGGAGAAAAACTAAAGAATCGCGAATTCATATGCCCACGTAAACGATCAATGGAAGCCGGTTTGTTTATGCAGCGCTTAATCGTGATCTTCTGGCCGCGTTAGCAAAGTCCAGAGGGGACTGCTCTGATAATATCATGTGCACGGACGAACAAGAGTTCCATGCCTGGGCTCGTCGCCAGCTAATTAATTTAAAGATTGGCCACAGATTCCTCCATGCATTCGGGCCTATATAATTTTGATGAATTTATCATATCCTTCAAGAGACAAGTGAAAATGGATATTGATCGGAGACCTTAGACATAGACAATCATGATTCTGTGGACATATCATAAGGAGAAATAGATCTGAAAAGTAAGTGACAACTGGCAAGCTTGAGGAGAAGAGAGTAAGAGAAAGACAAAATGATAAATACCATGATGGTTTGGCAGCTTGGCATGGTCGGGACAAGAACACAGACCTGATTCGAGACTCTGGTGATGGTGTGAGATGGCGAACTATGACCGCCCAGGGCTGTCAGTATGGCTCCTGATGATGATTATGATGGTGATGATATCACATCATAGACATATAGCAGGAAACTGCTTAGGGGCGGATGCTTACATTTTTACCTTGACCTGGTTACATCTTAACCTTGACCTGGTTACATCTTAACCTTGACCTGGTTACATTTTACCACTGACCTGGTTACATCTTAACCTTGACCTGGTTACATCTTAACCTTGACCTGGTAACATCTTACCCTGACCTGGTTACAATTTAACCTTGACCTGGTTAAATCTTAACCTTGACCTGGTTAATCTTAACCTTGACCTGGTTACGTCTTAACCCTGACCTAGTTTTAGTTTAGTTTAGTCGATGGATCAATATCATGGCATACGGGTTTAACCCATAAATGCTCCGTTCTCCTCTTAAATCAAACCCGAGTCTGGAGAAACTCAGCTCAGTGTACGAACTCCGTAGCATCGGCGAGGATCCTGAAATACTTTGGGTAGATTTTTAACTTGAAATTTTGCTCGGGCAGCGCCGTTAGGCTACTCTTTTTCGATTTTCAACTGCCAAGGGATTTTTTACGTGCGCAACAATACACACGGGTGTCCGATCTCACTACCCAGAGGCCAGGGGAAATTTTATTACTGGAAGTCCACGTGAAAAAATCCCTGTCCTCACCTGGGCTTGAACCCGGGACTTCCAGCACTCGAGGCGATCACCATACCTCGAGACCGCTCAACCCCCATAGCTGACCTGGTTACATCTTAACCTTGACCTGGATACATCTTAACCTTGACCTGATTATCTTTAAACTTGACCTGGTTACATCTTAACATGCCTCATCTCTTCGGATGCCAATTTTCGGTATCAGTCTTGCACACCTCGAATGTTCTTGAGCTTGGAGATGGGAGTAGGCGTTCTGCCACACAATCCCCCTGTAAAAGGCAGTGTTGATACTGGCATCGGGAGAAGTCTTTACTCCAACATCACTCCGATAGAGGCAAGCCTTTCGGGGCTCGGATGATCTGAGCTTCAATGCTTCGGACTTCAAAGGTCAGACTCAGGCACCCTGTGGATTTACAACCAATCAACCAAGCAATCAACCAACCAGAAATCATACTTTACCAGTGTAGAGCAAGAGGGCTCTAAATGGCATTATCGGAATTGGTGACATGGCGAAGATTTGTGAGATGGCGAAGATTGTGTGAAATTGTGAAGATGGTGTGATATGGTGAAGATAGTGTGAGATGGTGAAGATTGTGAGATTGGCGAAGATTGTGTGAGATGGCAAAGATTGTGCGAGATGGGGAATAGTGTTTGAGGTGGCGAAGATTCTGTAAGGTGGCGTAGATTGTGTGAGATGGCAAAGATTGTGTGAGATGGCGAAGAATGTATGAGATGGCGAAGATTACGTGAGATGGTGACGATTGTGTGACATGGTGAAGTATCTTTGAGATGGCGAAGCATGGTGGCCCAAGCTTACGGGAATGACGGATATTCTTTTTGTAGTCTTTGGCGTATGGCACCGATCTATCGAATAATTGATGGGAAATGATTTGATGAGGATGGATGGATGGTTGGATGAAAGTACGAATAGATGAATGCATGGATGGATGAGTGAATGGATGGATGCATGGTTGGATGGATGGATGAGTGATTGAACGCATTGGTGTAAGGATGTATGGATGGATGGTTGGATTAAAGGATGGATGGATGGATGTTTGGGTGCATAGATGGATGGATGTATGGTTGCATTAATTGATGGATAGATGGATAAATGATTGAATGGTAGATGAATGGATGAATAGATGGGTGGAATAGAGGCTGAATGTGTGAATGAATGGATAGATGGATAAATGGTTGGATAGAATAATGGATTAAATGAATGAATGAATGAATGAATGAATGAATGAATGAATGAATGAATGAATGAATGGATGGATGGATGGATGGATGGATTGATGGATGGATGGATGGATGGATGGATGGATGGATGGATGGATGGGTGGATGGACCGGACTGCTTTGGTTATAACAACATAACTTGTATTTTCCAGGTTAAAAATTTTCCAGAATTTTTGGAGAAAATCAAAACTGGATTTACATGTAACTTCAGGTAATTCAATAATTAGAAGATCATTCTGCTATATTGGCATGTTTACTGGAGGGTCTGTTGGCAACGTCTCGATTTGTTCTTGCACGATACAGCACTAATATTGTCCTTTCGTGACGTATGGTTACCTACAGACGTCTTGTTGTGACGTACATTAGTTTACCTGGACCCTCCGCAAGAGAAAGACAGCGGTTCCTGCAGAAACCGGCAAGTCCAGTATAAGAAAGTCTAGCCAAATTTTCTGAAGGAGAAAGACGACATTTCGCTGGAGAGACCGAACGGCCTAGTATATTTTTTCTGGTAGCCACTTGGTATCCGCTGTATTCGGTATTGTGTTAGATAGACTGCCGTGTGTAGGGATTCAGAGGAATCATACTACAGAAGGAGGCAACTGTAAATTTGTGGCTGACAGATTATCAAGGTATACTTAAACGTTCAATGGCTAATGGTGGATTATCGCGTGCTGTAAGTTGTTGCAGGAGATATATACAACTGAAATAATAATTATCACACGGCGATTGACAATTAATGTATTGCCACGATTGTACAGATGAACGACATAGACAGACTTCATCACTCATTGTTCTTCATGCATGTTCAGTAAATGTCGTATTCTGAAGCCTTGCTGGTGGGTTGTTCCGTGACTGCTGTGTTGAACACCGTCGTTGGACACGACAGTCTCAGTTAAAGATCTTTTTTGTTTGATTGTAAGAATGGAGGTTGGGATGGTTGCCGCAGCTTTCCACGGGTTGGAGAACAAATGGTATAAGCATGTCGTGATTGTAAATGATGAAGGTGAAGACTGGCATCCTTCGTTCAGAATGACCTGTATCGATTCAGAGGTCGCAGATTGTGAACATTCGTGGGATCATTTTTAAAGGATATTCTGGTGTGGTTGGAAATGAACAAGTAGACCGATTACTGCCTCGATGAGGGGAGATTTGATGCATGCTAAACCAGACGTGGTGAAGGCCCTATGGTAGCGTGTGAATAATCCAGAACAGACAAACTAGCATGGTATAGATGCGGCAGCAGGGGGTGGTTAGAGGATGTGGTAGATTATTGATTACTGGAGACAATTTTTTTTTTCTACGAGCAGTGTAAAGATCCCCTGCCGGCTTGCTAGACCAGTCGCAGGTTTAGGACAAAAATCTGACCATAGGGAGTCCATCCCCTATGGCGAGCCATATCCCCGTTAGTCCATGACCTCGTGGTCATGGTTTCCCAGTCTACGCCACGTGGAGGTGGGGTTGGCTTGTGTAATCTGCGGGTCATCGGCAGGCTACTAATTTTCACATTTCACTCCCCCTGGGAGAGGCTAGCCGATCCTAACCCTGCTGGCTGCAGGGCCAGGCGCAGTCAACACCTTATAGACCTTTATTAGAAGGCAGCAAGTCGAATGGTTTGGCCATGCAAGTAGGTTACCAACTAACACTATACCACAAGCAATGATGTACAGACCAGAGGGAAGCAGAGGAAGAGGCCTACCACGTAAACGATGGACGCAGGGAATAACAGAGTCCATGGGAATATCGATACATGAAGCCCATAATCGGGCACTCTCCCGCTGTTTATACTTCACCTCGACACCGCAAGGTACAAGAGGAACATGATGAGATGAGACGAGATGGCGATAATTTGTTCGTTATAAGTCCCTAGACACCTTGTCATGACAGACACGTCACAGGTACTTTGTCTTCTTTACCGTTATGAGTTGTTAGTATGCTTGTCTTTCACATCAGAATACGCGAGTTCAAATCCTGGTCGGTAGGGTGCATGTTAGCTATGGAACGTGTCAGTTTTGGAAAACGAATAATTAAAATTTAGATTAGCCCTCTCGGATAATGACGAAAAACTACGATGACCCTTACACGGGTTGCATAGATAAACAGCCCTTCGGCAGATAAATTTGGAAAAATTTAGGCTAAACGGGACACTGTCCTAGCACATTTTTAAATTAAGAATTCTGATATGTATGCCCACATTTAGAAGGTCCCTAATCTAACGCTTCTGACACACACATAAGTGCATCAGCAAAGAGGGATGGGTTTCGTGCACCATGTTGAGATTCTCCTTATGTTCTCGACGGGAAGAGACTGTGGCACATATTGTATGCATGTACAAAGAAGATAATCCTTTAAAGAACCGGAACCAAATGAAAGCACGCACACAATATCTTAACGTGGACATAGCGTCTTTTTGGACACGTTATAACAAGAAATACATAGAGAATCTGTGGACAATTGAAACGGCTGAGGGGGAAAGAACAAGGGAAAGGCATAGAAGTAAGTACCTGGATGGTTTGGCCACGTGGTATGATCGAGACAAGAACACTGAGCTGATCCACGACTCTGGTGGTCGTGTGTGATGGCGAAATATGACCATCCACGCTTACCGGCATGGCACATGATGATGTCACGTCTTTTTAGACAAAGGATTGGTCTGTATGATCGTTACATATTTGTTACACACTTTAAAAGATGAGGACTGAGCACCTATTGGAATGTCCGAAGTGCTATGATGTTGGCTTTTGACTCGGCTCAAGTCAACTCAACTAAAGTCAACTCAATTCATCTCAACTCAACTCAACTCAACTCAACTAAAGTCAACTTAACTCAACTAAAGTCAACTCAACTCAACTCAACTAAAGTCAGCTCAACTCAACTCAACTCAACTCAAAAAGAATTGCGATGAGAAAGGTAGCCGCGTGCAAAGTAGAACACTTGCTGACCAATAAGAAGCTATCAATTACAGTGAGAGTAAAGCACGTGAAAAATGGACAATTAGCACAAAAACTGAGATGCATTCATTTGACAACGGAAATATGTTTTCTTGGGAAAATGCAAGGAATACTATGGAAAGATAAAAAAAAACAATGAGCAAGTCCTATATGGAACACATGAAAACGGTAAACTCTGGACTTGGAGAGTGGGAAAGAGAGCACTGCAACATTGTTCAAGTAGTGATGGTACTTCTGTACTGAGATGCATGACACGTTTGTAAGAAATCTCACTGAGAGATGTGTTGGCCAGGTATATCTAGGAATTCAAGGGCACGTGTTTTGAAAGGCCCGTCGATGGGAATTCAAACTCGTGAGCTGGGGTCAACATGGACGAATGGATAAGACGGCTCGCTCTTAAACTTCCGGTGTGCTGATGCGAGGTAGCGGGGTCAACCCTATGCAAAATTCATCTCATCTCATCTCATCATGTTCCTCTTGTACCTTGCGGTGTCGAGGTGAAGTATAAACTTCGTGAGAGTGCCCGATTATGGGCTTCATGTATCGATATTCCCATGGACTCTACTATTCCCTCCGTCCAACGTTTACGCTGTCGGCCTCTTCCTCTGTTTCCATCTTGTCTCTACATCATTGCTTGTTGTGGTATGCTGTTGGTAACCTACTTGCATGGCCAAACCATTTGACTTGCTGCTTTCTAATAAAATCTAGTGCTGCTTTAACCCCCACTTTAGTCCTGATTTCTTCATTTCTGATATTATCTCTTCTTGATACGTTGAGTATTCTTCTCAGGAATCTCATTTCTGTTGTTGTGATTTTACTTTTATCTTTTTCTGTCATTGTCAGCATAGGTAGCATAGAGTTGGTAGGAAGACTGTGTTGTAAAGTGCTTTCTTAGTAGTTATTGATACATGTTTGTTCTTTAGTATTGGTGCCATTTGTCCAATGAGTTCGTTTGCCTTATTGCATCTATTTTCGATCTCGTCTTCTGATTTGCCATTTGATGATATTATACTTCCTAGGTACTTGAAACTCTTTATTTGTTTCAAGGTATGTTCGTTTATGAGAATTGTTGTTGTTTGTTCTTCTTTAGTTATGGTCATTACCTCTGTTTTGCTTGTGCTAATTTTCATGTTATGTTCCCTAGACTATTCATGTGGTCTTGTAATTCAGCTTCTGGTGTTGCTATTAGTGCTTGGTCGTCTGCAAACAGGAGTTCTCTAATGGTTAGGTTTGCAGATGGATCTTCTTCTGTGTTCTCGTCATGCGGTATACTTGCTGTCTCTGCTTGGCTGGTTTCTTTACATATGTTGTCTATATATGTTATGAACAAGAGAGGGGACAGGACACAATCTTGTCGTACTCCAGATTTATGATGAAGGGTGTTCTGAGTGTCCTCCAGTTGCTCTCACTATGCATTCACTGATGTTGTATAAACTTCTACATAGGTTTGTTAGATGGGTACTCACTCCATATTGTTTAAGGATTTCCCACAGCTTGTTTCTATCTATTCTATCGAATGCCTTTTCTTGGTCGACAAAGGCTAAGTAGAGTGTTTCATTGAATTCGATTGATTTTTCTATAAGTTGTCTAAGAGCAAAAATGGCATCTGTGCATCCTTTGTTTTTCCTAAATCCAAGTTGTGTTTCGCTTAGCTGGGATTCTAAAGTAGTTCGTAATCTTTTTTCAAGAATTTTGCAAAATATTTTCCATGCAAACATCATTTATGCCAAAAATGTTGATTCCTAGTCATTTAATTCGGGAAGTAAATGATAAGTATCTCAGAAGTCCGAGTTGGTCACCTGATGGCGAGGGACACTGGTAATATGGACAGTTAATCCACATGCAAAAATTAATCCAGTGCACTATAAGTAGTAGCACGTGTATGGACAACGTTTGAGTTCAAAGAGAGCAAACGTATGACTATTGTTCCACAGGCAATAATGCTAACTACTGCGCCATCGTTGCAACACTCCAGTTATATATTAGCTATCACTCTGCCATCGTAATCTACTTTGTAGATTGAGAGTTCCGGTCAAGATGGCGGCGGACGGTCGTGTTGTTTTGTGACCGTTCCTTTTTTCGCGTAGGAGATGGATATTGCCATGTAATTTGTGCGCCTGGATGTAAAAGCAGGAGTTTCTTTCTCAAGATCTTCACCGATGCTACGAAGTTCGTGCATTGACCGAAGCAATCCTTGAGTGAATTTTCGCAGCGTCTGTGGTTCTGTGGTGTTCTTTTTTTCTTTTTTTTTTCAACATGGCGGATCAACGTTTGCGCTCTGTGCGGACCACGGGCTCGAGACGCAGACATTCAATCGGGCATGTGTCCTTAGTGACTCAATGATTATGCTCAGGATGATAGAGATGGGGTGGGTCCGAAAAGAGCGGCTGCTGTATCTGCAGCGGTCTCGGCTGGCAAAGATTAGTTTCATCTTCGAGACAGGGCATGCGGGTGTACAAGGCCACAAGGGAATGAGCAGGCTGACAGGCTTGCATTGTAGGGCTGCTGTGGAAGGCGGACGAACCATGGAACAGGCAGACATTCTGAATGCTCTACGAGAAGTAAGTCGTTTACGACAACCAAGCGATGACTGGGAATCTACAACCATGGTCAGGCTGCAAGAACAGCAAGTTAAAAGAGGCGTGACCAAACAAGAAAACTACGCAAGGAGCCAAAGAAGAGTAATAAACCAACACAGAACTAATGTCGTGAGCCGCTACACGCAGTGGGATATACTGAGGAGGGGATCCGAGGATTTATGGACTGAATGGTTCGATGTGCAATGAGGATGATCTGTCGACTAACTAACTAACTAATCTACTTTGTGCTCATTTGTAATATTGATATAAACTGACTTACACTTTATACTTTAAAACAGCTACGCCGCTGAATGTCAGCATTGTTTAGTGAAGATGATCGTCATGGGAGCCTCCGTGGCCGTATTCAACATGTTCTCGCTGCTTCTGGTCTCCGCCACTGAGGGCAGCGTCTTCGCAAGTCTGGTCATGTCTCTGTCTGTCCCGGTGGCATCTGGGTTCTGGACGATATTCCAGTACGATTACCAGACCGATACCATAGTGTGGAAGCCATGGTGGAGCCACACAACGAGTACGTGTAATCGATTATATTGTTAGTAGCATGCTGCATAATATTTGCTGCACGATCTAATCTATCTATCTATCTATCTATCTATCTATCTATCTATCTATCTATCTATCTATCTATCTATCTATCTGTCTGTCTGTCTATCTGTCTGTCTGTCTGTCTGTGTATCTATCTCTCCGTCTGTCAGTCTATCTGTCTGACGATCTATATATATATATATACATAACTCTGACCGTCTCTCCATCCGATCGTCTATCTATCTGTCCGTCTGTCTAATACCATGTATTATTCTGTCATGTCCGTATGTTTTTATGTCTGTCTGTCGATCTATGTATGTAACTGTGTCCGTCTCTCCATCTGTCCGATCTTCTGTCTGTCTAACTACCATGTATTATTCTGTCCTTCCTTTCCGTCATTGCATGTCTATCCAGCTGGTCACGTTACTATTGTCCTGCCTAATAAGTGTATGTCGGTCTGTCTATCTAAATCTATTATCTATGCCTGTTTGTCTCACTATCAGTGAATCTCTACCACGTCTACCCATTGCTCCACAGTCTTTCTGCTGGTCAGCGTGGTCATCCTACTGCCCAGCGTTGTGGTTTACAGCTACTTCTCGGTGAAAGACGCCAAGGAAGTCAAACAAGAGAAGAATGGCCACTCAGATGTGTCCAGCTCGGAGTACGAGTGGGATTGATTTGTGACCATCAAAACATTTCCAATCATTCCTGTTCCCTTGATCGTAAGGTGGTCGATGATATGTGTTTTGGTCATAAAACCTTGTTATTCAAACAATTCAGCCAGACTGAGATCTGAAAGCCGCTTAATTACCACTATAGGGTGTGTTCTTCCATAAAATAATCAATACTGTTGTTGATGCCAAATGTGTGATAAAGTTTAAACGTATGATTATAATACATTATACATGTAAATTTTCCGACCTTCCTCCCTCATTCCTCTCTTAAAATCATTGCTTCTTCTATTTTTCTGCTTCTTCTTCTTCTTCTTCTTCTTCTTCTTCTTCTTCTTCTTCTTCTTCTTCTTCTTGTTTTTTTTCTTCTTCTTCTTCTTCTTCTTCTTCTTCTTCTTCTTCTTCTTCTTCTTCTTCTTCTTCTTCTTCTTCTTCTTCTTCTTCTTCTTCTTCTTCTTCTTCTTCTTCGTCTTCTTCTTCGTCTTCTTCTTCTTCTTCTTCTTCTTCTTCTTCTTCTTCTTATTATTATTATTATTATTATTATTATTATTATTATTATTATTATTATTATTCGTTCACCTTTCGGGTGTCAATCTGAGTAAATGCAAAGAAAGTAACAGCCAACTTAATCTTGTTGATAGCCACATAGAGTGGGTCATCAAATATTGCGATGCAGGCCAAGTTACTTTCTCTGTTCTGCATATATTGGACATTCTTGCAACAAATGTTATCTGCCATTTTACCTACTCCACAGTTACATTCATCAGTATCTCCTATCATTAATTTATTAAACATGTAACATTTCATCCTGTCGTGGCCCTCCATAGTCTAAATATATTGTGACGTTTCTTTTCTGTTGAGTTGGTTTTGTTATGTTTAATTGTACATTCATTGTCTGTTATGAATGATAGTTGTATTATTTATTTATCATGTGCCATGCCGATAAACTTGGGCGGTTACGTTTCGCCATCTCACGCGATCACCAGAGTCGGGGATAAGCTCAGTGTTCTTGTCTCAACCATACCACGTGGCCAAGACATCCACGTATCTAGTTTTATGTCTTCCCCTTGTTCTCTTCCCCTCGGTCTTGCCAGTTGTCACCAAGTTCTCCTATATATTACTTCTCATAACGTGACAAAAAAATGTTGACTGTCTACGTCTAAAACCTCTAATCCGTGTAAGATTTTCATTTGTTTCTTTAGGACTTGGTCATTTGTTTATCTGCCTGTCTATTGTATACTTTGCATTTTATTCAGAAACCACTTTTCTACAGCCATCAGATGTTTTCAGCCTGTCTGCTAATTGTCCACGCTTCACATCCATACAAAATTATATGTTCTATGTAGCACCCCACCACTCTTTCTTTTCGTTGCAAATGACATCTTTTTATTGGTCAATATGTTTTCCATCTTGCAAAAGGCTGCGTTCGCCATGGCGATTCTTGTTTTAATCTCTTCAGTTCATCTCTCATCAGATGTCACGTCTGTTACGTGATAATTATACCGATTAACTTGTTTAAACCGGTTAGCAGGGTAGGGGTATCCCCTATCAAAGGAGATGTAAGACGCCTCCTTTCCTCCGTTAGTCTACGGGACACCCTTGGGCAAGGTGGAGTACCCGTTTAGCCCCCCGATCAGGGTTACGTGAAGCCATGGAAGCAGGTGGTGGATGGAGTGTGAGAGCAGCCGACAGTTTGTTGTTGGTTATGGTCTTGCACTCTGCGGCGATAGGCAGATGGTCTCATCAGCAGAGACAATGGCTATGGCCACCGACTAGTACAGTCACTGCCCAGAAGGAAAGCAACGGCAAACTACCTTCTGCAAAACTTGCCAAGAAACCATAACAACCATGAAAGAAAACATAATAAGAAAGAGATCTGGTGGCGAGACCCCCAGGCCAGGCAGATCAGATAACACTGGGGAAGAGTGTGACGCAGGGACCAGTACTAGTAATCGTGATGACGGAGTTAATCCTGACTGTGTTACCAAGGAAATTCCCTGTGTCAGACTAAGGAACAGAGTGAGAATGGCAACGTGGAATGTGAGAAGTTTGTATGAGGGAAAGCTTAAAGTAGTGTGTGATGAGATTGAGAGGTTAAACATTCACATTTTAGGAATTAGTGAACATCGCTGGAGCGGCAAGGGACATTTCACAACTGAAAATGGAAGTATTTTCATTTATTCTGGTAGAGATGTCGGAGGCCAGAGTGGAGTGGCATTTTGTTTAGATAAGACAACTGAAAAAGCTTTAATGGGATTGCCATGTAGCTGAATCGTGGCTCGTCTGTGCAGCCACAGTGACAGAAGCAAGCAGGAACAAGTATCACATGAAAATAGCAAACAAGCCAATGTCCTTTTACTGTTGTCAATCATCGCCGCACTTCAGAATGATCAATTGCCGACAAGTGCGGGCTGACATACGAGAAACATCTATCACTCTAACAATGTTCAACACTACAGTATAGTTCGTATACAAATGGTATTTCTAGCATCAACTTACGGACTGACTTGCCCTTGACATCGGCCATGTGTCGTGTTCAACTGCCATTCATTCGGCGTGCTGATTATCGAGCTTGATGGCTGTACAATTAGTCGCTCAGCTAATGCGACATACTTTTGCCGCAGGCTGAAGTGTCGTTCCAACTTTGGATTAATGTCAACTTCATGTCGCTTGGCTTCTGTACTTGTTTTCCCAACTGCCTCCGACACGGACCCCGGCTAGACTGATTCTCTCTAGCCGCGTCTCGTTCGTGGACCACGCAACTAGTGTCACGTGATACGCAACTTCTCTGCGTAACGTCCCTTTGTTTATCATCATTATCTGTTGCTCACCGACTTCCCTCAACTTAGTCGTGTGTTCTTTGTTCACAGTGATTATGTGATCTGTTCTCACTATGCCAATTACTTCTCTCTGGTAAACATGTTCTTACTCTATCAGTTTACCGCACTCTACCTCATATCGGTCCATGGCATTATGCCCCCCCCTCCCATTTTTTGAAAATGGTGTAGCCATTTTCAGTCTATTTGGTTTTTCAATCCCATGACCTGGAGCGATATAGGTAGTCATTTCATTACTCTATCCTATCTTGTATTTCCATCACCTTATTTTGTCTGATAATATGATGGTATGGCATTCCACTAACCACTGCACAAAATGAAAAAAAAAAATTATTATTATGTTCAGGCACGCCCTATCAATCTACTTTCCCCGCAGACGACGTGTAGCCAACCTATGGGGGGGGGGGGGGGTGGTCTAACATACTATGAGCTTCATAAGGTCCCGTGGCCTCCCCATAGTAGTCCCTCATTTGCCCTATAGACAAGCAACCTCAAACCTATCAAGGCCATTACGCCCGAATGAGAGGACATGCGTGGTTAATGGGTACCATCACCCTCTATATTATTATTTATATATGGTATAATGGAATATGAGCAATCTATACATGACTTTCGTACCGCTGTACTTCTCAGTTGTCATTTGGGTTTACCGTGTGACGTAATCCTGTACATAATCACAGATGGGGTTGTTGCATAAGCACTTGTTTGTTTGTGGTATACTTCTAGTATTTCGTTTGTCTAGGGTGATTACTTCTTCTTCGTGAAAGGTGTCTTTTCTTCTTATAACCGCAAATTTGTCTTATTGCCGATATAGATCTATCTTGTAGACTCATTTACCCATACCTTTGTGTCTGTCAAGGTTTATAGTACTTTGATATTCTATCTCCCTTGCTGGTTGATGTTGAAGCACTTACTGTTACCTGTGTTCTTGTTTCTGGTGAAATATTTCTTTCTGTCTCCATGTTCCTTCATTTCACTACAAGACCGTCTTTTAGCCTTCTGTTGATGTGCTAGACCCGTTTAGTGTTGAACAATAGAGATATACCTTAATCTGTATGCACATTTCTATGCATTATCATATCCATTATGGAATATGTCAATCAATTAATAAAATTATCATCAATAAATTTCATTGACATATTAGAGATGTTTATGCAATGGTATACATTGAAAGCAAAATTAAAAAATGTGACATTGATTAGAATTATCAATGTGCTTATATGTTGTAGCATCAATATTAAAATTACATATAACTATACACTCGTGTCATTTGTTACACTTTTGTTTCTTGACCGTTGTCACCTCATGGTGTTTTTGTTGCCACCGTTGTTATAATTTATGATGTGTGTCTCTTGCTTTAATCTTGGTTGGTGTTTCTATTAACCTTTATTATTACTATAAAAGATACACTATTAAGTCTTCACATACTCTGCACATGTAAAAAAAAAACAATAATGTGTATGAAAACTTATACTATACAGTGGCACAAGGATATATTGTTATCATCATCATAGTATGTGTGAAGATATGTTTACCGGTGACTATACCATGGTTTATTGCAGTTGCTTTGGACCTAAACAGCGTAGTTTGTGTCACAATCATTAGGTCTCTGATGACATCACTGTTCTCGTTGTACTTATGGTTGATATTGTTGTCGTCTGTTGTAATATTATCAATCCTCACCTTTATTGTGTTCTATTTTCGATACCGTAGGTTTCTCTCATTCGGTATCTGAAAATTGGTTCTTATACCAGTGTATTCTTAACACAGCTTCTGTGACGTAGATGTTAGACGTTAATGGTAGATGAGTGGTATGTTTCCATTTCATAAGATGATAGTCTATTCATGCTTGATGGACTCTGCAACCTGTATGACTTGTGAAATAGTACTGAGTAATAAGTGATCATAATCATAGTCAAATCAAGTATTATTAAGATAATGTTTGTTTATCCTGGATTGTTAATTGTTTGCTGGTATTATGCTAGCCACACCATGCTTTTTCAGTACCTTCGGATTGTAGGCACATAGTTCCACTTGAAGATTTATATTTGAATCTCTTGTGGCGCTTACATGGATCGGCTGATAGTTTAAACATGATCGATGGAATATGCAATAGGATGATTTACACCTGATCGATGGACTATGCAATGTGATAATTTACACCTGATCGATGGAATATGCAATATGACTTGTGAATTCATATTAACAATCACTAAACATAATAGCACTACATTACTTCACCATGGGTGTGGTCTGTCCTACTTGTTTACCATGGGCTGGTCTTTTCTGCTAGGTCGTTTGTGCTGGTTTGGTGGCATAGGATTGTAAACCTGGAATGTTACCTTTTCCAGATTCCTATATGGATTTACGGTGGTACTTGTACGGTCCCACAACTCTTTCATTCATCTTCTGTGCATTCTGGTAATTAATAAAAATGGAAAAAATATGTACATTCAAATTGACTGCTGATATCTGTACTCATTCTATACGGCAGTTCAGAGTTTTAAGTAATACTTGGATAACTGTGTCTCCTTGTTACCCTTAATGTACTCTGAATATACTTGTTTTAAGTTATATCATTACCGTATAGTATCCCTTCTATGTAATGTAGTTAAAAAGTTGTTGTTTTATTTTATCTGTAGTGTGTAGTGTATGTAGTGAATAGTAATGTATTTAATTGTATCCTAAACAAACTAATTAAAATTATGAGATATCTATAGAACAATCGCGAAAATTATTCTAACTAATATCACAGTTTCACAATAGGATAAAATAACTATGGTTATTCAATTGAACTATGCAGCTCAATGTATCTGTAATTGTTATCTTTTGATCCCCTGTTCCTTTATTTGTTGTTTTTTGTTTTAGATTTCGTCTTTTGTTAAGCCTATCGCTCTCCAATATCTTTCCCAGTTTGTTATTTTAATTTTCCGTATTCGTGTGTTTATCTCTGTGTTAGATACCCCTGCCTCTGTCCAAATTTCTTTTGGTCTGTCAGTTTTGGTGTAACATACATGAGGTATTTTCGGTGGAGTTTTATTCTGCCCCCCTAATTCAGTATAGTCGATTCTATCCATTTGTCAAGGTTTTACCTTATTTTTTGACTTTACTGGTAGATGTACAGTTTCTTCTTCATCAGAGGACGCAGCAGATATATCCCCTGAATGTGGTGAATACTTTTCTGCAGCATCTGCAATTGCTATTCGCTCGTTTTCTGTTTTTGTCTTAGTATCTTTGTCAGTTTTATCCTTCAGATATGGTCCCAAAAGTTGTTTTACTATTACTGTGCTTTCACTAAATGATGGACTCAACTTACTAAACTTTTTTTATTGCAAAGGTTGCTTTGTCTTTTTCTTCTTTGCTTAAATCCTCTCGGAGGGATAGTGACTTCCAGTCCATGTTTTTATTTGTTAGCCATCTAGGTAGATTACCTGTGTCTGAGCTGTTATCGTCATTAGTTGCTAAGTATTGCTGAGATAATTCTTTCTGGTTAATCCTATCTTTGTGTGTCATTATTTCTAAGTTGTCCTCTAGCTTTTCGTCTATTCTACACATCGAATTAGCTTTGTATATGTACGCCTCATTGTATCGTTTTTACTGTCATTTTTTCCAGTCTTTATTTTTCCTGCGTTTGTCTGTTTATCTTTGTTTGGTGAACTGCTCGTACATAGGGATGCTGCACTGGCTTCTTTCCACATTTTCCTAATTCTGCAGTCTCTACTTACATGTCCATACGTATTGCATACATAACATTTTACATTGTTCTTGTACCCGGTATACTTACTGGCTTTTTGTGAAATCAAGTTTTGAAGATATGTGTCATAATCAGGGTTTTTGTCACACATTTCCTTGGAGCCATGTTGTATATTGCAATAAGGATATTGAATCAAGTATCCTTTTTTTTTACTCTCTCTGGTTTTCTTTGTGCGTTCTCACTCTTGTAGTATGGTCCTCTTCCTCGATATTGTGGACCATATTGTTGGGATTTACTCGCTCCTTCTGCGAAAATATTTTTATGGGCGTTGAAGAATGCTTCGCCCTTGTATTCCATGTCTGCGATCGTTGTACATTTGTTCTTGATCAGGAATGTCGACATCTCTGCTGGTACCGAGGAAATTAATTTGTCTAGCACCATAAGGTCATGTAGTTTGTTGAAATCTGACCCTATATCGGCTGCTTTCAGCCATTTATCGAACAGTGATGTAGTCTCTGCTACGTAATCTAAAAAAATTTGATTTGCTTTTGGTGTTAATGTTTTGAATTTTGTTCGTAAACCTGCTTGGTCGAGGGAAAAATGTGCTAAGACTCGATTCCTTATATACGTATAGTTAGTGCGTAGGTTCTCTGGTATGACCTCTACGTACTTCAAGGGCTCAAGTGCCAAATGCCTATGAAAGAGTATGGCCCAATCTTAGGATGGAACTTTGTAGTGGTTCATTAACAGTTCAAAGTTTGTTACCCATGTGGATATCGAATCGCCTTGTGTAAAATTTCTTATAAGCCCAGTGTAACGTTTAATAGGGTGTAACGATTTTGCTGTTATCTTTGCTTGGGCTATCTCTGCGTCTTTGTCTTTCTCCAGTGTCTTTACCTTTAAGTTGCCTTCCATCTCTTTGTCTTTAATTAATAACTATGTTACTAGTTTCTCTTTTTCAAAAGCAAGTCTTTCTTTTTCCAAGGCTATTTTTCCCTTTTATATTGCTGCTTGTGCCTCTCTTTTTTCTTTATCTATCGCTGCTTTTGCATCTCTCGCTTCCTTTGCAGCTGCTCTCTCTTCACGTTGTTGTGCTTGATACACGCTTAATTCTTGCTTGGCCCATGCTGCTAGATCAGGCCCTGACATACCGCACTTCTCTCCCATAGCTATGAAGTCTTGTAATGACGACATGTTTGTTGAATATTCTCAACCAATTTACTAAGACTATGATGTTTCAGTAGCAAAAGGTATCTATAATATACAGCCTATGCTGGTTCTGATCATGTAATAAATGATGGTGTGCTTATTTAGAAATTATCCTTGTGACCTTTGTCCTGTTCTTCCCCGAGAGGAGAGTGGGAATCAACAAGTACATCTTCAACTATTTATCTGTTGGGATTATTGCCTGACTTTAGTCTACACTCCTCTCTTCTGTCTTCCCTTCCATATATCTAGTGGTTTCACTCTCTCTCTGTTATTCTCTCAACACATACTCCGACAACAGTTTCTTTCAACAATAAACAAAAAGATTTATTAATAAAACTATGTCTGGTGTATGTATTAATTTTGTAAGTGTAGTTGATAGGGTGTTCTATGGTTGGTGTTAGAAAGAACTCTGCATGTCTATCAGCGGTGTTGTTTCTCGCCCATTCATTCTTCAAGATCACAGGACAGCACATCAAACAGGACAGAGCTCACCCGGGATTATCCGTATGCTTGAATCTGATGGTAAATCCGTTATTGAATGAAACAAAAACTGTTCACCACTGAGTCACTGTACCGTAATAAAAGTCCCGTAAGTTTATGACTGCGCTCGAGTCTGTTTCATGACGGTGCATATCCAACATCGAAAAAACCACCACCTCGTCACAGTTATTCCTATTGTCTATAGATTAATATCAATGTCTCTAATTGTCTATTCTTTCTTCTTTGTTTACTCAAGGGTATTCCTCTTCATCTCTTCTCTTTCAGGGCCTTAGAGTTATATTCGTTTGAGCATACAGTGTTCTGTATTTATTTTAACTTATTTCTTTCTTCATCGGAAATATGTTCATATTCTGTTTTGTTCCATGTAAGTACTTTGTTTACTCAAGTGTATTCCTCTTCATCTCTTCTCTTTCACTAGGAGAGTGGAACCTGGAAAAGTATAACAAATCCAGTGATAAGCAGCCGCCCCTTTCTACTACTTATGCAAGTGTCCTTCTCCAGCCATAATGATAAGGCTTCCGAAGTACATCCGCATAAGACATATGAATTCACCAAAGTCTAAACTATCCATAAATAGAAAGAAATGGTAATTGCTATTCACACACATCTATATTCCTATGCTAAACTATATCTAATATCTTTATACCTTATTTAGGCATCTATGTTCTTGGAATCGAAAAACCACTTAGCGAATAACACACTATTATCCCCTCTTTCCATCATTAGGGACGTGTATTTCTATTCCCACTCAAGAACATATCTCCTTCAGGTCAGTTTGGAACACACACTAAACTTACACAAAGAATCGACCCTCTTTATATCGGTCAATTTTGCCGCATAGTCCTTGACATTGCTGGACACCTCACATCCAGACTGCATTATCATTGTTAGTGGAAAATTACAGCTCGGGACCGTTTCACATCCATACTGCAATATGCTTGTCCAATAATACTGTCGGCCTTTGTCCCAAACGAATCTTTCCACTCGACCCTTTTACCTGCGCGGTTAGCCGGCCCCTTCTCCTGTCTTGACCTATAAACACATGCGCCTGGTCTCTCCTTTGTTAACCCTTCTCCTACCTGGGCAGTCGGTGTATGCAGTCGTCCCTCTGGGAATCATTAACTCTTCAGTATTTCACGACAACCTTATTAAATGATCTTCACACCCAAAAGTAATCTTTGAGTGAAGTTATTGTGGTGTCACAGCGTTTCTAATATTACACCAGAAAAGATAGATGCTACATACTATGAGTGGTATACTGTATATTTGGAGTGTAACATCTTAATTTTCACAGCAATAGAACACTAAGAACATCTGTGTAGCGCACGTGGATCTTGTTCTCGATCACTGAGAATTATTTTTGAGATATTTAATCACTCTACAAATTATCTCAATACTCGGGCTTGTTGTAAGCTCCACACCTATAATGGAGAAAATGACAAAAACCTGTGGAGAAATTAATCAAATATCCACTCTAAACAGCAGCACAAAATGATGCAAACACAGTCAGACAATTTAACTCGCCTGATGCCTTGTTGCTGCTGCTTCGTTGCGGTCCTTCACTGGTCCGGCATCTTCCTTCCAGTAGTCAAGGTCTTGAGTGTTGATAGTAGACCAAGGCTTGACCTTCAGACAGCTCTGTCGGAAAATTCTGGAATTTCTGTAACTTGAGTGGGGAAAAGTTTAGTAGAATATCAATTCACTGTGGTGACTTTGTGTTCTAGTTCTGGACTTAATCGGTATGTTTACTTCACTTGTCTACGTTGTTCCATGTTAGTTGAAGACGAACTTTGAACTTCAGAAAAATTTCTTGGAAAAATTTTGATCCTTGAATCCAAATGAAAATAACTTGATATACTACTGATGGATGCTTCCTACTGTTCTTTTCCATGTAATTGTGATTATCTTCGCCGTCTTGAGGTATTTGCTTGAAATTTTGGTTGTCCCCAAATTCGTGCTAATTACCACACTCCTTACTACTCATATGGCCGTAGTTATTAGATTTTAGTCAACATTCAGCCATCATCGTCGTTTTGATATATTGTCTTTGTATGACGACTTTTGACTGTTGATAAGGCTGTCTGTTAGTACTTTGGGCACCTGATGATGTGCCGTCGTTGTATTTATGGGTTCACTGTGTTGACTATTTTTCCTCTCGATAGTCAAATGTCTTCAGGCAATTATTAAATCTTTCTTACTAGCCTTGTTGACAATGAGTTGCTGTCATCAGTGAGTGACTTTAAACTTTATTTGAAGGCCAAAACTCCAATGTTATCTCAGCCAGGGTCAATATTTGTCAAAATTGATATTTACTTTGCATTGTTGTGTTTAGCGTCGTGGCTTAAATGTTCATATTGTATACAGATATTTACACCATGATTTGATAGCTGAACCTGTTTGTTGATAACTTCATTCAGAATTGCAAATGGCGCCCACGGTGACCTTCCTTGTCCTTTGTTTGAATGTTACCAAATTTTCTTGAAGGTAACCTTTCATTTCAATGCTCCTGCTTATTTATATTCGAGCTCCCCATTTCCTGCCATGTAGTTGAATCGTGGCTCGTCTGTGCAGCCACAGTGACAGAAGCAAGCAGGAACAAGTATCACATGAAAATAGCAAACAAGCCAATGTCTTTGCCATTATTTAGGTATTTATTGTTGTCAATCATCGCCGCACTTCAGAATGATCAATTGCCGACAAGCGCGGGCTGACATACGAGAAACATCTATCACTCTTACAATTTTCAACACTACAGCATAGTTTGTATACAAATGGTATTTCTAGCATCAACTTACGGACTGACTTGCCCTTGACATCGGCCATGTGTCGTGTTTAACTGCCGTTCACTCGGCGTGCTGATTATCGAGCTTGATGGCTGTACAATTAGTCGCTCGGCTATGCGACATACTTTTGCCGTAGGCTGAAGTGTCGTTCCAACTTTGGATTAATGTCAACTTCATGTCGCTTGGCTTCTGTACTTGTTTTCCCAACTGCCTCCGACACGGACCCTGGCTAGACTGATTCTCTCTAGCCGCGTCTCGTTCGTGGACCACGCAACTAGTGTCACGTGATACGCAACTTCTCTGCTTAACGTCTCTTTGTTTATCATCATCATCTGTTGCTCACCGACTTCCCTCAACTTAGTCGTGTGTTCTTTGTTCACAGTGATCATTGGAACTGTTCTCACTATGCCAATTACTCCTCTCTGGTAAACATGTTCTTACTCTATCAGTTTACCGCTGTCTACCTCATATCGGTTCATGGCAGGGATATAATCCAGTTAGTGATAGAATCCTCACTATTAGACTTAAAGGCCGTCCAAAAAACACAACTCTCATACATATATATGCACCTACTTCAACAGC
Organism: Cepaea hortensis; assembly: GCA_963921405.1. NCBI lineage: Eukaryota > Metazoa > Mollusca > Gastropoda > Stylommatophora > Helicidae > Cepaea > Cepaea hortensis. Next base: position 73,012,939 of record OY992888.1, on the reverse strand, counting down.
AGAGGCGGACGAAATTGAAGATTTTTACAACACACTACAAGACACATTAAATAAGATTGGTCATAATGATATAGCAATAATAATGGGAGATTTTAATGCAAAAGTAGGTGCAGGAAGAGCTGAAAATGAGAGGCACGTTTTAGGAAAATTTTGATTAGGAAATAGAAATGATGCAGGTGACAAATTAATTGAATTTTGCACAGAAAATGAGTTAACGATAGCCAACACGCTTTTGAAACAACATCCAAGAAGACTCTTCATATGGAAGTCTCCAGACAGTTTTACCACAAATCAGATAGATTATATTTTAATACAAAGAAGATGGAGATCAAGCATAACATCTGCAAAAACCCTACGAAGTGCAGACTGTGATACAGATCATCAGTTATTAGAAGCAGATCTGAAATTAAAACTCAAAAAGCTTACCTGAGGACCAAGGCCACTTCGTTTTGATCTCACAAAAATACCAGATGCATACAACATAGAAGTTAGGTATCGCTTTGGGGTCTTGATGTCTGTACAAGAAGAAATGACACCTGATGAACTGGCAGTACAAGCTAGAGATATCTTGATAACTGCAGCCAAAGATTTCATTCCGACCAAGAAAAAGCAACTTAAGCCATGGATTACATCAGACACGTTAGAATTAATAAAACAACGAAGGGAGCTGAAACAGAAAGGAGGTGAATCTGATAACAGCAGGATAAAGTATAAATTTTTAACTCGAGAAATAAGAAAGAACACAAGAAAGGACAAAAATCAATATATACAAGATTGCTGTACCAGAATAGAGCAATATCATATGGCTGGAAGAGATTATTAAATGTTCAAAGAAATGAAGTTATTGACAAGAAATGTTCAACCTCAATTGAATGTTATCTGTGACAAGATGGGAAATACCTTAACAGAATCTAGACAAATTCTAGAAAGATGGCAGGAGTACTGCAGTGGAATGTATGATATGAGTGACAGTGAGGATATGAATGAGATACATGAGCCAATGACAGCAGAGACAGAACCTGAACCCTCATTAGATGAAATTGCTTGGGATATAAAGAACCTGAAGAATGGTAAATCACCTGGATGTGATGAGATACCAGCTGAACTAATTAAAGCGGGAGGAGAAGAAAGCATACGCATATATCATGCATTATGTACAAAGATTTGGAAATATGGTATATGGCCAAAAGATTGGAAGAGAACTATCTTCATTCCAATACCAAAAAAGGGCAACCTGAAATTATGCACCAACTATAGAACTGTTGCCCTGATCAGTCATGCAAGTAAAATTCTACTAAAAGTCATAATGCGAAGACTTAGTAAGAAAATGGAAGAAGAGATTAACATTGTTCAAGCTGGATTTAGACAAGGAAGAGGAACAAGAGATCACATATTCAACATGCGTTTAATAATAGAGAAGTGCAGAGAATTTAATGTAAACCTATTCTTATGTTTTGTGGATTATTCAAAGGCATTTGACTGTGTACAACATCAGAAACTTTGGGAAATCATGAGGAATATGGGCTTTCCATCACATGTAGTACAACTCATAAAAATGCTCTATCTAGACCAACAAGCAGCAGTTAGAATAGATGCCGAGACATCAGATTGGTTTGACATCAAGCAAGGAGTCTGTCGGAGCTGCGTGCTGTCACCCTATTTGTTTAACCTGTACGCCGAAAATATAATGAGAAATGTAAGAGATGATATAAACAGGGAGCTATATGATGCCCTAAATATCGGCGGTCATGACATACCAGAGATTCGATATGCTGATGATACAGTATTACTATCCACAACACAGAATGGCATAGAAAACCTAATAGCCTCAACCCAATTGAATAGTGAAAATCACAACTTATATCTTAACATAGCAAAAACAAAGATAATGCATACAGATACAACTACTATGGAGAATGAAATATACATTAATGGGGGAAAATTGGAGGTGGTGGAAAATTTTGATTATCTTGGGTCATTGATTACCAATAACGGTGACACAATGAAAGAAATTAAACGGCGACTATCCATTGCTCTTCAAAAACTAAAACAGATGAATAAATTATGGAGTGGGACAGACAGAACTACAAAAATTAGATTTTTAAGAGCATGCATCTTTCCCATTGCAACATACGCCTGTGAGACATGGACACTTACTAAACAAGCTGAACAGCGCATAAACGCCTTTGAATGTAAATGTTATAGACGAGTTCTAAGAATATCTTGGGTAAAGAAAAGAACAAATGCAGCAATACTTCAAGAGTTGAATATTGAGGAGGGTTGGCTATTAAAGACGATAAAACAAAGAAAATTGAAATATTTTGGTCACTTGAAACGTCACGAAAGTTTGGAGAGAACAATAATGGAAGGGTATATGCCTGGGAAGAGAGGAAGAGGAAGGCCAGAGAAGATGGGTGCAGGATGTGGCGGATGATCTCCAGATGGGTGTATCAGACGCGGGACATCTTGCTTGTGATCGAGAAGTTTTCCGGAAGGTTGTTATGGGAGCGAGGTTCTGCAAAGGACATGCTACTGAATGAATGAATGAATGAATGAACTTGTTTAAGAATATTCCCATTTATTTGTATATTACATTGTGATATTTCCTTCTTCCTAGTGACGACCATAATAATCTGTATCTTCTTACAATTCAATTCTAACCCTAATGGTTCATTGTGTGCAACTATCGCATCTACTGAAAGTTGCAGGTCCTTCTCATTGTCTGCAATCAATACTGTTTCATCCGCATATATAATGTTATTGATGATACGTCCTCCAACGATGATTCCTTTCATATCTTCTACATTTAATTTTCGTATTGACAATCCGCTTAGGCTTAGGGGTTAACATCTTTCTCCGTAATCCCGTATATTCTCGTGAGTAACGTAACCTGCGCGAGAATCAGTAGTGGTTCTCGCCACGTTGGTACCTTACTGGGTATGTGAGCCGGTTGCTCAGAAAGCAATGGAAGCTCAGAAAGCAATGGAAAACTACTGAACGTAATCTTGCCAAGTACACCAACAGCAGTTGAAAAATGCTGATGTTGACTGCAACGTCTTGTAAGGGATATGGAAAAAAAAATTCAAATGAGTATTATTGAGTATATTACTGTTATTCTTATCGAGTTTTGTTGTAACTAAAACGTTAAACTTCTGTGCTATGTGTAACTGTATTTAATATAACTTTACTTAGTTGTTATTTTAGTGTTTAAATTTATGTTCTCACTGTTATTTCTGTTGGCATGCCTTTAGGTTTTTGTAATGTAATAGATATGCATTTGTGTCTGTTATTTCTTCACAATAATGTAACATAGCTCTTTGTTTAATTGTATATGGTTATATAACAACTGCAATAAAGATCGTTCTAATTTTAAAACAATGTTTTCCCGTAGTGAATATAAATAATGAAGACATAAACATTAGATTACACCATCATTTGCCTGGCATATGTCGCTGCATCTTCAAGTGAAAACCTTAAAAGTGTGATATAAATTAAAATACCTATGCCCTATTCTTGTAACCTGTCAATATTGTTGTTACGGATGCCAAGAGTGTTAAACACGTTACATCACGGTGCAGATGAACACGTTGACGAGATAAGGACAGTTTAAACATTGCCACTCCAATTTTAACATGCACCAAAGAGGAGCAGCGTTCTGTTATCCGTCTTTTATTTTTTTTTTTTTTTAAATCAGTGAAGGGGTGAAACCTATAGAAATTCATCGGCGAATAAAGCTCCAGAATGTTGATGCATCCCTGTCAGTCCAGCAAGTGTATGAGTGGAGTATCAAAGCGGCGTGATCTCTGTGACAGACTATTCACGGCCGGGTCAGGTTCGTCGAGCAGTGACCCCAGAGAATTTTTTTTTCTACAGGAATCCAAGCAATTTATCCTTTATCGGTGCTGGCGGACATGCACTGAACTCAGTGGTGACTGTATCGAAAAATGATGCATTTGTTCTTTACATTTATTCCCCAAGAATATATTCACACACACACATACACACACACACACACACACACACACACTCACACACACACACACACACACACACACACACACACACACATGCACACACACATAAAGATTTTCTTTTTTATTTGAAGCGCCGTCGTATTGGCTGAGAATGGTGAAAGTATTAAGTAAGGAATGAAACTGAAGGGGTGCACAGATACTACGCTAAGGGGACCTGAGGTAGCGCAGCGGGTAAACGCTCCACTGCTGGTCAGGTAATCGTGAGTTCAATCTACATGTGAGTGGATTCGCAGTTTTCAATTAACCTGGTAGTTAAGTTAATTGCATATCCCTTACAGGGCGTCACAGTCAACCTCAGTATATTTTGACTGTGATTTCTTGTTTCTGAAGTTTACCTTCAGTAGTTTGTCATTGTTTTCTGAATGACCATTGAATTACCATTGAATAACATCGCAAGGCTGTCTTCTGTCAAATCTCCTGCAGCTGTGTTTCGAATGTGGGATTATCAGTAGCGTCTGTAACCCCTTCGCCAAGAGTTAGTTGAAATATATGTTAAGCACTAATGCGCCTTTAAATGTTAATTGCATATCCTTTACAGAACGTAGCAGTCAACACCAGCATTCTATGGCTGTTCGTGATTCTTGGGCAAGTTTACGTTAAATAGTTTGTCATAGTTTTCTGAATGACCGGCACCCTTACCATTTCATAAAAAACAACTTAAGACGGCTTGCTGTCACATCGCCCACAGCTGTGTATCGAACGCGGGTATGCGGTATTACGAACTGCATCCGTATCACCTTTGCCACGGAGACGGCACCTTACGGCGTGTAAAACTGTCCGAAACTTTTATTTCCTTGAAGATTCATCAACTAAGCTGGGAAAGCATTGCACATGGCGGTTTGGAGATCGCGGCTGTGAGATTACGGTGACCGTTGAATGCTTAGAAATTCCCAAGATAGAACTGGGAATTTCTACAAGAAGTTTAGTTTAGTCGACGGATCAACATAACGGCACACGGGTGTAACCCATAAGTGCTCCATTCTACTCCTAACTCAAACCTGAGTCTGGAGAAACTCAGCTCAGTGCACGAACTCCGTAGCACCGGTGAGGATCCTGAAATAAATTTAGTAGATTTTTAACTCGAAATTTTGCTCGGGCAGCGCCGTTAGGCTACACTTTTTCGATTTCCAACTGCCAAGAGATTTTTTACGTGCGCAACAATACACACGGGCGTCCGATCTCACTACCCAGAGACCAGGGGGGGGGGGGGGTTATTACTAGAAGTCCACGTGAAAAAATCCCGGTCCTCACCGGGGCTTGAACCCGGGACCTCCAGCACTCGAGGCGAACACCATACCTCGAGACCACTCAGCGCCCCTTCTACAAGAAGTATTGGTATTTATTAATACTACACAAACTAGGGTCTTTTGGGAAGTGAGGTTGGCTACGTAGATTTTTCGGATTAGGGCGAAAAACAAAAGAATCCCCGTGTGTAAGTCTTGGTTATAAATCTTACTGCAGGTGGAAATTGCAAAGAGTAGGCTCCAAGGACGCTTTCATGGCAAGATTGTTAAGGAAGAAGGAGAACCCTCGGGCAGGTGCAGTGCGTTGCCTTGCGTGGAATCTCTATAAAGCAGATGCGAGGAAAGTTTGTTGACTGGCATTGCCAAGGCAACTGCAGGCGGGGTTCGAAATTTAAAAAATCTAGGAGCTTTATACACAGTCATCAATAATCCTAGGAGGTTTATAATCAATTATTAATACATCTATGAGCTATATAAACAATCATCAATAAATCTAGAGCTTTATAACCAATCATCATATCATGTTGTAACGATGGATTTGACACAGCGACGATTATGGTGTCAAAGCACTTATTAACGAGTAAACATCACTGCGCATGGATATCTTGCTTTCACACCGTTGAGAAATGTTCCTGAACTTTCTCCGATATCTCAACACTGCGCATGGATATCTTGCTTTCACACCGTTGAGAAATGTTCCTGAACTTTCTCCGATATCTCAACACTGCGCATGGATATCTCGCTTTCACACCGTTGAGAAATGTACCTGAACTTTCTCCGATATCTCAACACTGCGCATGGATATCTCGCTTTCACACCGTTGAGAAATGTTCCTGAACTTTCTCCGACATCTCAACTGGACTGACTTTACCAAGACTCAGACAAGCCACCTGGTGTGGCATATCGTTTTTCCTGGGTTGTACATGTTGGGGCGATCTATTGTCAGCCTCGCCGACAGTGGCCGAGGCTTTTCCGGCGGCTTGAGAGAGGCGGAGAGCTGTTAGAACCTCGGACAGGCCTGTGAGAAACCGGCTGTTGTGTATCGAGGATACAACGCTGCCTCGTCGAGGATTTTCGTCGATGCTGCATGACGAGATTGAGGTTGTCGAAATGAGGTTGACGGCGGCGTAGATCTTTGGAAGGAAGAGGAAAGCCACGGCAACTGTGTGATTTACGAGAAGAGATAAGGCCAGGAGAAGCGTTTTCACCGTCTGGGGAATAGAATCAGGACATTCACAGCAAATGTTTTGTTTCATGTATAGATTGGTATCTATAATATCGTGAAGTATTACTGCAAATGCTGCTCTTCGAACAGCAACAACAGCAAGTACAACAACTACTACTACAATTACTACTGTTACTTCTACTACTACTACTACTACTACTACTACTACTACTACTACTACTACTACTACTACTACTACTACTCCTACTACTACTGCTAGTGTAGTAGGTCTCTTTCAGTCCTGAAGGACTATAGAGTTGTGCCGCTAAGAAGGTTCCTGATAGTTAGTTAGTCGAGGTTCCAACTTCACGGCAACGGGTCGTTTCCATTATGCTCCGTTCCTGTGCCTGTGAATATCACACAAAATGCTCCCCACTGTCCAATGTGAAAAGTGGAACAGACAGGACTCTCGGCAATCCAACAGCCCGCACAGGTACACTGTGCATAACGTCGCCGCCAGAATGCCAACACAAAAGTCCTCCACGGAAACCACAGTTCATCGTCGATGGAATCGGCAGTCACCAGAAAGACCTCATTGACCCGGGTTTTCTCACATGGCTCTGTCTCTATCCGCAGGGCGACCCACCGAAAGCGTCGCATAAAGCACGAACTCTGTAGCTCCAGCGCCCAGGAGTCTCCTGAAAATTGCACTCGTGAACCGAAAAGGCAAATCAGTCAATTCAGCAAAAGCCGGTAGTCATTGTTCCGAACATGCAGGTCACTGTACAAACAAAAGCGGATATGTAAAAGCATTCCACGTGAATATCACGGAGATCACCTGACAGCACGACCGGTGATTGTATAGTCCAATGCGAGAGTGACAATCTCTGTCACAGTTTCAGCATCTGTAAGACTAGGCGGGTCTCGCAGTAATTCTTCTTCTTCTTCTTCTTCTTCTTCTTCTTCTTCTTCTTCTTCTTCTTCTTCTTCTTCTTCGTCTTCTTCTTCTTCTTCTTCTTCAGCATTTCCGAGCCATTTAGGTTTTTTGCTATAGATACAATCCGTCTCCATTCGTCTCTTGGTGGACCTTCTCTTGCCATTCGTTGATTCCAAGTGCTTGTAGGTCTGTACATGTATTATCTCTCCACTGTCTTCTTGGTCTACCTCGCCCGAAGTAAGTGACTGCATTATTTGCCTGTGCTGCCTATCCTCAGTTTGTTGGATCAGATTGCGCTCAAAGAGCACCAGTCCGTTTCGTACATCTTTTCTACAGGAACATCTGTCTGTTGCAACTCTTTCCCACGTGTCTGGATCTATGCCAAGGGTTTTCATATCTTGATTACACACATCCTTATATCGCATTTGGGGTCTTCCGGTTGGCCTCTTTCCTGTGGCTAGTTCTCCGTATAGGAGATCTTTGAGAATACGTTCATCCTCCATTCGAGATACGAGGCCCAGCCAACGGAGGCGTCTCTGCATGAGGAGGGAGTGCACTGTAATAATATCTGCTCTTTCAAGCACATGTTTGTTTGTTATGTGGTCTTTCCACGATATTCCCAGGATACGTCTCAGACACCTCATATAGAAGGATCTTCAACTTGCTTTCCTGTCGTGAGTACTGCTGCTGCTGCTACTACTACTGTTGTCTTTCTAATACAGCTAAAACTAATATTACTACTTCAACAACATCACTATCACTACTTCTATTACTCCCACGAATGCTACTATAACCAGTACAATTATCATTACTACTACCAACATGAGTGAGCGTGAGAGTGAATGAGTGAGCGTGAGAGTGAATGAGTGAGCGTGAGAGTGAATGAGTGAGCGTGAGAGTGAATGAGTGAGAGTGAATGAGTGAGCGTGAGAGTGAATGAGTGAGCGTGAGAGTGAATGAGTGAGCGTGAGAGTGAATGAGTGTGAGCGCGAGAGTGAATGAGTGAGCGTGAGAGTGAATGAGTGAGCGTGAGAGAGAGAGAGAGAGAGAGAGTGTGTGTGGTGTGTATGTGTATGTGTGTGTGTGTGTGTGTATGTGTGTGTGTGTGTGTGTGTGTGTGTGTGTGTGTGTGTGTGTGTGTGTGTGTGTGTGTGGGTGTGTGTGTGAGCATCACTACTTTTACATCATATACTTTTTATGTACACATTTTTCTCCATGTTTAACATTTTTATGAGACTGCTCATGACAATTGTCAGTGTATGTGTGTGAGTAAAGTGTGGGAGTTTGTTCATACTAGTTTCACTGCTAACTTGAGACATTTTGTATATGCCTAGATGTGAGGAGGTGTGAGTGTGTGTGGAGGATGTGTGTGATTGTGGGGATATGTGTGGGTGGGGGATGTGTGGGTGGGGATATGCGTTTGGATGGGTTGGGGTGTGTGGTTTTGGTGGGTAGTGATATTTCTGGGTGTTGGTGGGGTCTGTGGGGGTGAAAGTAGGGGTGTGGGAATGGGTGTGGGGGATGTGTATATGGGTGGAGGATATGTGTATGGGATGGATGCGGGGGATGTGTGTTTATGTTTGAATGGGGTGGGGTGTGTGGTTTTGGTGGGTAGTGATATTTCTGGGTGTTGGTGGGATGTGTGGATGGATGTGTGGGGGTGAAAGTATGGGTGTGGGAATAGGTGTAGGGGATGTGTATATGGGTGGAGGATATGTGTATGGGATGGATGCGGAGGTGTGTGTTTATGTGGATGGAGATGTGTGGATGGTTTGAGGAAGTATGTGTGGGTGGCGGGGTTGTGTGGGTAGGGGATTGTGTTGGGTGGATTGGGGATGCAAGGGCGGGTTGGGAGAAGTGTATGGTGTGTGGGTGTGAGATATGTGTGTGGTGTGTTGGTGCGGGATGTGTGCATGATGTGTGGGTGGAGGGTATGTTTGTGGTGGTATGGATGAGGATATGTGTGTGGGTGGAGGATAGTGGGTGGTGTGGGGGATGTGTGTGATGGGTGCGGGGAATGTGTGTATGGGTGGGGTATATGTGGGGGTGAGTAGGGGATGTGTGGTGGTTGGGGGAAGTATGTGGGGATGTGTGGGTGGGAAATGTGTGCGTGGATTTGGAATGAGTGGGTGAGGGTGTGTGAGTGGCTTAGGGTTGTGTAGGTCGGAGAGGGAGTTGTATGTGTCGGGATGGGATGTGTGAGTGGGTAGAGGATGTGTGTGTGTAGGGGTATTGTGATCGTGAGATGTTTGGTTGTGGGTGGGGGTGTGGGTGCGTAGTGGAGGATGTATGCGTGAGTGAGTGTGTGTTGGTGGACGGGTAGGGAATGCGTGTGTGGGTGGGGAGAGGTGTGTGGTGTGTTGGTTGGGGATATTGTGTGGGTGAGGTATGTGTGTGTTTTGTGGTGTGTGAGTGGGGGTATGTGGGGTGGATGGGTAAGGGTATCTGTGTGGGTGTGGGTGGGGATATTATGTGGTATCTGGGTGGGCGATATGTGTGTGGTGTGTAAGTGGAGATGTGTTGGTGAAGGATATGTGTGTGTATGTGTGGTGCGTGGGTTGGGAATATTGCGTGGTAGGGGGTGTATGTGATGTGCGGGTGGGGGATTGGGTTAAGGCATGTGTGGGTGGGTCGAAGTTGTATGTGTGGGTGGTGGGGTGTGTGTGAGTGGTTTGGGGATGTATGGGTGGTTAGGGAGATGTGTGTGTATGTGTGTGTGTGTGGGGGGGGGGGGGGTAGGGACATGTCAGTTGGTGGGGATGTGTGTGTATGGTTTGGGGATGTGTGAGTGGATGTGCGATGTGTGGGTTGGTGGGGGATTGTGTGCGTGGGGAGGGGAATATGTGGTCGATGGAGATGTGGCTGGGGGATGGGTGGTTTGAGGTGTGGGTGGGGAGAGGATGTGTGGGTTAGGATGTGGATGGGCGTGGGATGTGTGGGTTAGTGGGGGAATGTTTGTGGGTGGCGAGTGTGTTTTGGTTGGGGGATCAGATGAGGGTAGTATGTGTGGGTGGGGGATGTGCGCGAGGGCGATGGGTCGGTTGGTGGGGTATGAATGTGTTCTCCAGATCATTTCTTCTCATACCATGCCCAAAAAATTGTGACTGTCTACGTCTAATGTCTCTAATCAGTTTACGATCTTCATTTGTTTCTTGAAGTACTTGTTCATTGGTCTTTCTGGCTGTCCATGGTATTCTTTGCATTTTCCTGAGAAACCACATTTCTACAGTTTTTCATCCTGACTGCTCATTGTCCAAGCTTCACATCCATATAAGAGTACAGGTTCTATGTAGCATCTCAACACTCTTTTTCTCGTTTCAATTGACATCTTTTTATTGGTCTCTCTGATTATCGATGAGTCCACACAACATGATTTTCTAGGCATCTGTAAAGAAGGTAGTTTGCCATTGCTTTCCTTCCTAGCAGTGATCATACTGGTCAGTGACCGTAGCCATTGTCTCCTCGAAAAAAAAAAAGAGATCCTCTGCCTACCGTCGTGAAGGTGGAGACCATAACCTACAACTATCTGTCGGCTGCTCTCCATCTTCATCCACCACCTGCATCCATGGCGTCACGTAACCCTGATCGGGGGGCTAAACGGTTAATCCACTTTGCCCAAGGGTGTCCTGTAGGCTAGCAGAGGGAAGGAGGCGCCTTACTTCTCCTTTGATAGGGGATACCCCTGCCCCGCTACTACTACTACTATTACTATAACTACAACATCTATCTTTACTACTATAAATAACCTATTATTATTATACCTAATACTAATACTATTACAACCACTGTCACTACGACTACATCAACTACAATTATTACGACTACTGCCACCATCACCGGTATGTCTACAAAAACCACACACAGGAAAAATCCCAACGACAACACTCACCTGGCTAGAAGCTGTAAAGTAGCTTGGTATGAAGGCGGCCCAGATAACCAATGTCGTGTACACGCAGAATGTGATAAACTTGGCCTCGTTAAAGTTATCTGGAAGCTTGCGAGTTTTGAAAGCGAATATGGAACACAGAAATACGAGGACGATGTTGAAGACAAGAAATGAGCTGAGGCCAGGCAAGGGCCAGTCACAGCTTAGCTCCACATACTTCTCTGGTAAATGAGAAGTAAAATTAGTGGAACTACAGTTAAATTACTTCACTAAGACATTTGATAAGGTTAAACATGAAGACATGAATACCGTTTTTTCCCGAAAATAAGACCGGGTCTTATATTAATCTTAGCTTAAAAATCACACCAGGGCTTATTTTTGGGGGATGTCTTATATTTTGTTTTTCTGATACAAACATCTACATTTTTTTCATGTACAAATTTCTATATTTATTCAAATACAGTCATGATCTTCTTATTTAATACGAATGACGTATTGAATTATGAACCACATCCGTTCATTATCAAGTGCGCACCAGTTGCGTCTGTACTCCGACTGGCCATTCAGCAACTAGTCTCATTCTAACTGACGATCTTAACTAGGGCTTATTTTAGGGTTATCTCTTATATTACAAGCATCCTGAAAAATCGTGCTAGGACTTATTATAGGGGTAGGTTTTATTTTCGAGGAAACGCTGTAGTATGTTGGAAATTTTAAGACTTGCAACCTGCCGTATTGACAGAGGATACTTTGTAAAACGGAGTTATACCTCTCTATTGCACATAAACTTGGCTGAATTTAAAGGCCTAGTTTACTCCTGAGGTAAGGTATCACCATTTACCCCTGGAATAAGACAAGCTGGAGAAGCTGCCGGTTCAGGAAAGCAATGCTCTAACTGTCCGACTGTTGGAGCTTCCATTTGTCGAGAAAGCAGTTGTCGATCAAGGCTTAGGGCCTGGTCTGCCCTGTCATGACGTTTAATCTTAAGGTTCATTTCCTCGCACCGGTATGAGGCTTGTACCCTCCCAATCGCACCAATGGCACAATGTAGAGTGTCGGGTTTGGTGATCGCCGCCCAAAATTCGGCGCGAACAGAAAGCTGGTAGTACCGTCTACTGTCATTCGGTAGCGCAGTCATATCTGACTAAGGCCCAACATTCGGCGCTAACAGAAAGCAGGTAGTACCGTCTCTTGTTTGTCCATCAAGAATGATGATGACCATTCATTTCATCCAGTGAGGTTGAAAGTATGGAGCCGTGAGTTCTAAGATGGCTGGTAAGGCCTATTTTGGCTCGAAATGTTCTTTGACAATGTGGGCAAAGAATGCTTCACGTTCTAGGGCGAGGATCTCCTGCAGTGGTTTTTCTGTCCAGCCTTTTCTTCACAGCTCTAACAGTCCTGGCTGCTTCACAAGTGACTGCACCCTTACCTAATGATGAACGCCACGAATGTCTGTCCTTGGCAGTGCCGTCTACTGTCATATGGTAGATCAGTCATATCTGACTAAGACCTGGCACTGGGCATGTTATTCATGAATGGTAAAGATATAAGCATAATACAAAGCACGTCTTTGCAACAAAGAGTTCGATGCCTGAGATAGTCGCTTATCACTGTAAGGTTTAGTTTAGTTTAGTCGACGGATCAACATCACGGCACACTGGTATAACCCATACGTGCTCCGTTCTACTCATAACTCAAGCCTGAGTCCGGAGAATGTCAGCTCAGTGCACGAACTCAGTAGCACCGGCGAGGATCTTGAAATATTTTGGGTAGAGTTTTAACTCGAAATTTTTCCCGGGCAGCGCCGTTACGAGGCTCTTTTTCGATTTCCAACTGCCAAGGGAGTTTTTACGTGCGCAAAAATACACACGGGTGTCCGATCTCACTACCCAGAGACCAGGGGAAATTTTGTTACTAGAAGTCCACATGAAACAATCCCGGCCCTCACCGGGGCTTGAACCCGGGACCTCCAGCACTTGAGACGGACACCATACCTCGAGACCACTCAGCCTCCTTAAAGCGAGATAAAGTGGCATATATAATTACCTGTCCTGATTGGCTGTTTCATCTTGGCTTCCGGTGTATATATAACTGCCGTTACTGTACATAGAAACATCTGAAATACAATAAATCTTTTCAATGATACTTCTACCTTTCGGGTGAAGTGTCCCCGTATGTATTGCAAAATATAATATTTAACCCTGTAATACTTAGTGTCTATTTTAATCTACTCATCCTGACATACCGTTAAGCATTGGCGGCCATGTTTCGCCAACTCAAATGATGACCAGAGTCGTGAATCAGCTCTGTGATAGTATCAGAATTATTCCATGTGGCAAAGCCACCTGGATATTTACGTCTTTTCCTTCCCCTTGTTCTTTTCCCCTGAATCTTGCCAGTTGTCACCAAGTTCTCCAATTTATTTCTTCTCATGTGTCCGAAAATATTGTGACTCTCTACGTCTAATTTCTCTAAACAGTTACGGTTTTCATTCGTTTCTTATAAGGCTTATTGGTTTATCTGTTCTGTTTTCAGTTTTGTCTGTCCATGGTATTCTTTGCAATTTCCTTAGAAACCACATTTCCACAGTCATTAGATGTTTTTTCAGCTTGTCTGCTCATTGTCCACGTTTCGCATCCATACGAAAAATAGGGTCTATATAGTATTTCATTACTCTTTTTCTCGTTGCATTTGGCATATTTTTTATTAGACAGTATATTTTCCTTCTGGCGAAAGGCTGCTATTCTTTATTTAAGAGAATACTGAAAAGATACTTGGATAGTGTGTTTGGTACGGCCTCAGAACAGGACACAATAGATTACGCAACCACGTGTATACAACATTCAAAATTGGTGACTCATCCATGTGCACATGTGGTTTGGCGTCGCAGACAGCAGAGCACATACCCCAGGACTGCCTAAACTACAACATATCCAAACTAAACTTCTGGCCTAGAGAGAGAAAACAGTGGAAGATAAACTCTATGTACCGCCGAGTGAACTAAAAAAGACTAAGATTCATACAAGAGACAACATTGCAGATTTAGACATATTTCAGGCGAACGAAAGAAGAAGAAGAAGTACGGCCGTGAATTATAGACCGCAAATGAACAAAGAAGAAAAAGCTTAGAAGCAACAGAGATGTGGTCCCTGGCAGGAATACTGCGTATCCTGTAGACCAGTAGTTCCAAAGCTTTTCAAGCAGAGGGCCACATCTAATATTTTCTGTAGTTAAGCGGGCCACAACGTTATAAAATTATAAAAGTCGTGCAATATTATTCTTACCTTTCTTAACTTACTTTAAAATAAATTTTCAAAAACACTATTAATGTAATTAAATTACAATTGTAAGTGTTCTTCATAACCAGTTACTTAAGTTCAGATGCCAGTTTATCAATGTCTGTCGTGCCCAAAGCCATAAGCACAGCTAGTGAGTTTGGAGCGTTGCTTGTTTTTTTATAACGATCATTGAGGAACATGACTGCTTGAGGTTTCGAGTGCTACTTTCTGACAGCTGGCGGGCCACAAGTGGCCCGCGGGCCGTGGTTTGGGAACCTCTGCTGTAGATTGTCAGAGTAACTTAAATGCCTGGTGGCATGGAGGAATATCATCAGCAGAGTTAATCCAGAACATCAAAGACCGCGACCTGTGGAGAATGCCTACGGCCCTTGGTGGGGCTAGTGCGATGATGATGATTTCAAGTTCACTGTAATGTTGTGTTATTTATTGCCTAGTTTTCTCAGTTTTATTTATTTTCTATTTTACACCCGTGTTATTTATTGTGTATTTTCTTCTACTTCTACGTCATCTTCTTCTTCTCCTTGTTGTTTTGTTGTTGGTGGTGGTGGTGGTGGTGTTGTTGTTGTTGTTGTTGTTGTTGTTGTTCTTCTTCTTCTTCTTCTTCTTCTTCTTCTTCTTCTTCTTCTTCTTCTTCTTCTTCTTCAACTTCTCTTTATCCTCCAATGGAGGGACAGGCCCTCAGCCAAACCACTCCAAGCGGTCCCTCTTGTTGACTGGTATTTGATTAGTTCTCTCCATGACCTCTACATTCGTGATTCTATCATACCACTGTAAATCCACTAATATGCATAGTTACACAGGTACCGCCTCTGTGGAGAAGGGGTTACATACGCGTTTTAGAAATCCCGCAAACCGCGTTAGAAACACAGCTGCGGGAGATTTGACAGCAGACCTCCTTGCGTTGGTTGTTATATAATGGTATGAGTGCGGTCGCTCATATAGAAATGTAAATCTACTGAACATAAACTTGCCAAGAAATCACGAACAGTCATAAAATGCTGGGGTTAACTAAGACGTCCTGTAATAGATATCCAACTAAATTAACTAACTAGTTAGTAAATATTTGTAGTTAATTTGTAATTCCGCACGTTCTCTACCCACACAGTATTACCGAGTTAACATTGAATTTAAAACTCTTAAGTTTGGTGCTCAGCTTAACTTGATTAGAAGATTAGAATTCTAGAGTATAAGCGATGTTTATAATTCACAATATTTAGGTGAACACAACCATACATCGGTACATACTTGAATTGATATGAGTAGAAAGGTGAAAACAATCTGCGACCTTGGACTAACGAACTTGACTTTCGCCTTTGACCTTTTGCCGTTAGTAAAGATCCGGTGGATTCGCACTGCCTGGAGAAGACAACACTTCCAGAATCTAGTACTCATTAAGTTATTTAACGTGGCACATATTTCCAGTTAAAATTACCAAAAGCCGCATCAAATGGCTTCTGATTGGGCGCCTGAATTTATAGATATAACAAAACGTCATCATGTCTCTAAGTGAAGCAAACATGTAATGATTGGCACTCATAGACGTAGACCGAGGACAAAATGTTCAGGGTGTTTTAAAGTCTTACAGTACTTGGTATGTAGACAAATCTTGAAAAATGACGTACATAACGTCATCAGCAAATGTCCTCCACAGTCCATCGTAAAACAATATGTAGTGAAAGGCTGTCGTCTGATGGAGTAATTCTTTGCACTCCAAACAGAATAGAGTTATCAACGGAAGAGAGATTATGTTTGTGTGGTTGAACAAGTGTATGATGATGATGATGATGATGATGGTGGTGGTGGTGGTGGTGGTGGTGATGATGATGATGATGATGATGATGATGATGATGATGATGATGATGATGATGATGATGATACTGGTGACGGTGAATGTGTTGAAGATTATAGTGATGGCAGTTTGGTGATGTTGATGATGTCTATGATGATGTGTTGATAATGGTGGTGATGATGATGGCGATGGTGGTGTGTTGATTATAGTGATGGTGGTTTGGTGATGATGAGGATGGCGATGGTGATGGCGATGGTGAAGATGATGATGGTGATGATGTGTGGTATGATTGTAATTGTGATGGTGATGTTGATGATGGTGATGTAGTATGAGGATGATGGTGTTGTAGTATGATGGTGATGTGATGTGATGGTGATGTTGATGATGGTGATGTGATATGATGGTGATGTGATATGATGGTGATGGTGATGTTGATGATGGTGATGTTGATGATGGTGATATGGTATGCTGGTGGTAATGATGACAGTGATAGTGACGGTGATAGTGATGATGATGATCCTGGTGGTAGTGCGATGATGTTGATGATGGTGATGGTGATGTGGGGATGTTGATGTTGATGATGGTGGTGTTGTGATAATGATGGTGGTCATGTGTTGATGTTGAAGATGGTGGTGTTGTGGTGATGATGATAGTGATGGTGATGATGATGATGATGATGGTTGAGATGGTCGTTGAGATGGTGATGATGATGATGAAATGTATCAAAACGCGGAGACTGCCACAGAAATCTCTGATGTCCTCTAGGCATCAACTAACCTTGACCAACAGCGGTGCGTAGACCCAGGTAAAACTGAGGCAGTACAGGAAGAACGACCCGCAGCACACCTGGTGGCTAGGCTTGACTGTCAGGACAGGCATCGTCAGGTAACCTGGAAATAGTAGGTCAAATTTGCATATTATGTCACATTCGCACATTAAGTCACATTTGCATATTAGGTCACTGATTGCATATTATGCAACATTTGCTTATTATCTCACATTTGTTATATATTAGGCCACTGTTGCATATTATCTCACCTTGATATACCAATTCCTATTTGCATGCTAGGTCACATTTGCATATTATGTCATCTCTGCATATAAGGTCATCTTTGCATGCTAGGTAATTGTTGCATATTAGGTCACTTTTGCATATTAGGCCACTTTTGCTTATGAGGTAACTTTTTGCATAATAGGTACTTTTGCATATTTGGTCACTTTTGCTAATAATGTTACTTTTCTAAGAAGCTCGACGAATAGTAAAAACAAACATTACGCACAGAGAGAGAGAGAGAGAGAGAGAGAGAGAGAGAGAGAGAGAGAGAGAGAGAGAGAGAGAGAGAGAGAGAGAAGAGGGATGGGGGAGAGAGAGAGATACAGGCGAACGAAGTCTTTCTCAAAGGGACAACAAAAACGTAAACAATGATATAATGATAACAAATACAACGGTTCCATTTTTCCGTTTTCTTTTTCCAACGTTATTGATTGGGCTACTGCTTTGAGTTTAAACTGGAAACCGAATGGACACACAACATAGCTAGAAAGATCTACGAGACAAAAAAGGCGACCGTTTCCACACAAAAATCTTTTTCAACGTCCAAAACAACAACAATAAAGCTAGAATACTTAGATAGAATATTGATAATTCACAATTACGTATGAATTTTTCTTCTGCAATAAATATGGCGATTATTATCCATTTTATTGCGTAGATGACGCTTAGTAGTCGTATGCAACTCGTTGATTGTTGAAGCTGAGGACGGAACAAGTATGAAAATGACCCGAGTGGTGTGATGTTGGTTCTTAACTCCAGGTGAGTATTTGAATTTTCCGGCCGAAGGTCTGAAACTTTATGAACAGACTTCGTACCTTTTTCTTTCTCATCTTCATTTTCGTGCCAGGGCATGCGGGTGTAGAAGGAAATGAGCAGGCTGACAGGCCTGCATGCAAGGCTACTGTGGAGGGTGGATGAGCCATGGACAAGACTGATACACTGAATGCTCTACGAGAAGTAAGTCGTTTGAGAGAACTAAGTGAGGACTGTGAATTCACAACCATGTCAGTCTGCGAGAACAGCAAGTTAAAAGATGTGTGGTAAAATAAACAACACTACGCAAAGGGGATTAATAAACCAATACAGAACTGGTGGCATTAGCCCGCTACCCGCTGCGGGATTTACTGAGGAGGGGATCTGAGCATTTTTCGATGGTTTTCAATGGTTCGATATGCAATGATGATGATCTGTCTACTGACTAACTAACTAACTAACTAACTAACTAACTAACTAGCTAACTAACTAACTAACTAACTAACTAACTAACTAACTAATTAAGTAACTAATTAACTAATTAACTAACTAATTAACTAATTAACTAACTAATTAACTAATTAACTAACTAACTAACTAACTAACTAATAACCAACTAACTAAGAAACTAACTAACTAATCTTTTGTCCAGACTTTTTGGTGTCATTCTTCCTCTTCTTCTTCGTCCCTCTCTTGATGTGAGTGCGTCAAACCTAGTTAATCACCTCAAACATCAGAGTATCCAACTCCAGCACGCATTTGTTGAAGGTTTGCTTCCTCTAGATACCACCATCACCCGTGTTAAAGGGCTCTTTCTATCCGTGGGTAGGTTTTCTTTCTTAAAAATGTTTCCAGAGCAGCGGTCCATCCTTTGTGATTTCCAGCTGCCATAGGATTTTTAACGCGCATACACCCAGCAATGATCTACAGATTACAGAAGAAGAGTCCGACCATGTAAACGATGAACATAGGAAATAAGAGAGTCCATGAAAATCTCGACATATGAACCCCATAAACGGGCACTCTGCCGCTGTTTATACTTCACCTGTACACCGAAAGGCACACGAGGAACAAAATGATATACGATGGGACAACTTGCACACGGGACCTCCTATTTTTCGCCATTATCTCTGAAGGCTAGGTATCCGATCACACTACCCAAGAGATCAGGGAGCTTTTATATCATTAGATGCAAAAGGTTCTTGGAAAAAGTCCTAGCCCTAAGCTGGGTATCGAAACGTTTAGAACTTTAGTCAGATACCAATATCTCAGCCACGGCGCCTCAGTGTCATACAGTAACTGAGAGTATATTATTCATGGAAAGCAATGACATAAAGTTATCCAAGAGAACCACCATAAGCTGCAGGACATAAAGTTACCTCAGAGAACTTCATAAGTTGCAGGACAAAGTTACCTAAGCATAAGCTGCAGGACGTAAAGTTTACTCAGAGAACTGCCATAAGCTACAGGACATAAAGTTACCTCAGAGAACTGCCATAACCTGCAGGGCATAAAGATACATCAGAGAACTGCTATAAGCTACAGAACATAAAGTTACCCCAGAGAACTGCATAAGCTGCAGGACATAAAGATACCTAAGAAAACTGACATAAGCTGCAAGACATAAAGTTACCTCAGAGAACTGACATAAGTTGTTGGACACAAAGTTACCTCAGAGAACTGCCATAAGCTGCAGGACACATAGTTACCTAAAAGAACTGCCATAAGCTGCAGGACATAAAGTTACCTCAGAGAACTGCCATAAGCTGCGGGACATAAATTTACCTAAGAGAACTGACTAAAGATATAGGAAATAAATTTACCTAAGAGGACTGACTAAAGGTACAGGACACAAAGTTACCTAAGAGGACTGACTGAAGAAACAGGACACAAAGTTACCTAAGAGAACTGCCAAAAGTTGCAGACAGCTCAGCTCTCTCCCAGACGCCTTCACGACGGAGGCGTTCCTGTACCGGACAAACGTCATGGCAACAATAGCGACAAGGAGCACGCCCAAGGCCGCTAAAATCTGGCACAGAATAACAACTGGGTCGTTTCCTTGCGGGTAATCTGGTGGTATCGGCTCGCAGATCGTGAAGTTGGTCTAAGTGTGCAGACAAGATATTAAACATCTTATTTTACAGATAAATGTTCGAATAACTATTATACAAGTAATTAGAAAAATCTTTCAAGCTGAAATATATATTACACACATATTCACACATTAATTTGAAATGTCTGCCATGGTAATTTTAAAATGACTGTCTAGTCTTTCTGTTTGTACGAAGTTGGTTTCTGTATATGAATAGAGATTGCCTCTGCCAGCCTTAACATGTGACCATTTTGTGTGTTAAAAAACACACGAAACGCATTGTCCCTATCAATCACGTGACTGGTTTCCTAAATTTGCCGTCTAATTGAGGGCGTAGGAGATATTTGGTGTTCAGGATTTGCCAGATTCCCAGAGTCATTGTTAATATTCTGTCAGTCCAATTTGGTATGTGTTCTATCACCCTGTTATTTCAACTGCAGCTAGGCATTTGGCAGTCTAGAAGAATAAATGTTTCTCATATGACATGCAAGTTAATTCTTC
>OY992888.1:72977185-72989685 GCA_963921405.1 Cepaea hortensis | reverse complement strand
GATGTAAGAGGGCATGAACAAGTTGATAGGCTTCAGACCCGGGATGCTGCAGACAGCGGGAGAGCAATGAACCTGGTTGATATATTGGTCTAATGTCCCTAGATATGTTTCTTTCCCATGCAGTGAAAATATTTGTAGAAATTCAAAAGAGGAATCGCCATTTTGGGAAATGAGCGAACGAACGAACAAACTTTATTATCAAAGGGTTAAGAATTGAGCACACAGACATAGTTTCTCTACTTATCTTTCTACTCACATACTTTATTTCATTCATACATCACTTATGAAGCTAATCTTAGATAACTACAGAACAATACGCATCAAAACGCATTGAAAATGTGTAGTAATACACATACTAATACATTATACATTAAAACTAATCTAAAACATCAATAACGTTAAATATGCGGATGATACAGAATTGTTTGCAGACATAGAACAGGATCTGCAACATTTAGTATATGCGGTTATGGTACACAGTTAACAGCTAGGGTTAGAATTAAATTGTAAGAAAAAACAGATTATAGTCGTACTTTGAAGAAAGAAAAACCATAATGTAATATACGGGTAAAAGGGATAATTCTTAAACATGTGAATCGGTACAACTATCTTGGAACAGTCATTACATTTATTGGGAGGTGCCTTGAAGAGATTAGAACAAGAATCGCTATGACAAAGGTTGTCTTTTGCAAGAAAGAAACCATACTGACTAATAAAAAGATAAAAATAATGTTTTCCCATAGTGAATTTGAATATCGAAGACACAAAGAATAGATTGCATTGTTTACTGCCTGGCATATTTTGCTCCACGTCGTCATGTATATACTGCAGAATTCACACACCATAAAGTAAAATAACTAGATAAATCCTTCAAGCTGAAATATACACATATTCGCACATTAATAACAATTGTCTACCAGGGTACTTTTAAACTGACATTAAACAGACTTCTGTTTGCACAAAACTGGCCTATGTAGATTAATCATTATGTCTTCTGCAAACATTAACGAATTGACTGTTTCTAAAGGCAGTGGAGATGTGGATTCTGAGGATAAGTGAAGAATACCCGGGAAAGACAGAACATCCAATGAGCAAGTTCTACAAGAGGCTGATGAAAACCGTAAACTGAGTAGATAACTTAGACTTAAACAATCATTCTGTTTTTGTTTTTTTTGTTTTTTTTTTGTTCAATCAATCAATCATGTGTCATGCTGGAAAGCGTGGGAGGTCATGACTCGCCATTTCACTCGATCACCAGAGTCGTGGATCAGCTCAGTGTTCCTGTCTCGACCATGCCATGTGGCCAAGCCATCCAGGTATTTACTTCTCGGTATTCCCCTTGGTCTGTTCCTTTCGATCTTGCCAGTTGTCACGAAGTTCTCCAATCCATTTCTTCTCATAACATGTCCAAAACATTTTGACTGTCTACGTCTAATTTCTCTAATCATTTTACGATTTTCATTTGTCTCCTGTAGTACTTGGCCATTGGTTTTCCTATCTGTCCATGGCATTCTTTGCATTTTCCTCAGAAACTACATTTTGAGAAGAAATAAGCTAGAGAACTTGGTGACAACTGGCAAGATTGAGAGGAACAGAACAAGGGGAAGGCAGAGAAGTAAATACCCGGATGGCTTGGCCACATGGCATGGTGGAGACAAGAACACGAAGTTGATCCTTGACTCTAGGCATCGAGTGAGGTGGACATGCAACTAGTTTTATTTTACCTGATCCACAGGGTTTGCTGCAGACAGACTCAGGCACCTCACCAGAAAAACCTTGCTGGTGAATGTAGTCAAAGCTAATGTTGCGCAGATGCAACATCTTCCCCTTTCCAGAGTAGAAGATGGCAACCGGAGTAATGTTGAATCCACTGTAATCCTCTGAGGGGATAATCTGAACGAAAGAACAAACGAAATTTATTTTTAAAGGGTCACAAATTGGACAAACAGGCTAGTAATAGAATATCACATAGTGATGGGATGGCCAGTTCCTATCCTACTCAAACAATCCTCAAATATTTATTAAAATTGCCTGGCACCGATATGTATGAGGCTGGATTGATCCCAGCGCCATAGAGGTCGGAAGAGTACAGGAAAATGGCGAATTGTGTGAGCCCTTTTCTGTCACCATTGAAGTGAAGCAAGGATGTGTCCGGTCACAAACATTGTTCAGCCTCCTGTTTTCAGCTATGCCGACGAATGCCTTCGAAAATAATGACATTGGAATAGACATCAACTACCTCATGGATTGAAAGTGATTCAATCTCAGAAGGCCGAACGCTTAGGCCAAAACTAACAGCGACACCATCACAGAGCTCCTGTTTGCTGATGATTGCACTCTATATGCCAACCCAGAGTCAGACTGTTACACAGCGTTTCACTTTTCTCATGTGCCTGTGCCAACTTTGGGCTCAATATCAACTTGGAAATGACTGTAATTATGTACCAGCCAGCTCCAGGGATTAATCACACCGTGCCGAATTTCAAAGTGAAAAGTCATAGACTAAGTCTTGGCAGCACTGTGTCACAAGCTGCCATAATTTATGTCGAAGTGACTGCAAGAATCTCCAAGGCCAGCGCGACCTTTGGCAGAATGCACACGCTATGAAAAAAAAAAAAAGGCTGGACAATAAAATACTGCTGGAGATCCTCCTCCTCCTGGAACGTCAAGCATTTTCTGTCCACATTGTCAAAGAACATTTCGCACCAAAATAGACCTTATCAGCCATCTTAGAACTCACGGCTCTAAACTTCCAACCCCACTGGATGAAATGAATGGTCATCATCATACTTGATGGACAAACACCAATGGTGGGAAAAAGTAATCCTGACTTTGCTGTGGATTAAATAGGCAAGAACACTAACCCTTATTCACGGCTGCCTTCAACGATATCTACCCATTTAGTAAAAGTGACACATTGAGAAATACAAATCCATCCATCCATCATGTGCCATGCCGGTAAGCGTGGGCGGTCATGTTCTGCCATCTCACTCGATCACCAGAGTCGTAGATCAGCTCCGTGTTTCTGTCTCGACCATGCCACAAGGCCAAGCCATCCAGGTACTTGCTTCTAGGTCTTCCCCTTGGTCTGTTCCCGTCGATCTTACCAGTTGTCACCAAATTCTCCAATCCATTTCTTCTCATAACATGCCCAAAAAATTTTGACTGTCTACGTCTAATTTCTCTAATCAATTTACGATCTTCATTTGTTTCTTGAAGGACTTGTTCATTGGTATTTCTGGCTGTCCATGGTATTCTTTGCATTTTCCTCAGAAACCACATCTCTACAGCCATCAGATGTTTTTCAGCCTGACTGCTCATTGTCCACGCTTCACATCCATACAAAAGTACAGGTTCTATGTAGCACCACAACACTCTTTTTCTCGTTTCAATTGACATCTTTTTATTGGTCAATATGTTATTCATCTTGCTAAAGGCTACTTTTGCCATGGCGATTCTTGTTCTAATCTCTTCAAGGCATCTCCCATCAGATGTTATTACTGTTCCGAGATAATTGTACCTGCTCACTTGTTGAAGAATATTCATATTTACTTGTATATTACATTGTGGTATTTCGTCCTTCCTAGTGACGACCATAATCTGTGTCTTTTTACAATTTAATTCTAACCCTAGTTGTTCACTGTGTGTAACAATCGCATCTACTAAATTGTGCAGGCCCTGTTCATTGTCTGCAATCAAGACTGTATCATCTGCATATCTAATGTTATTGATGCATCGTCCCCCAATGTTGATTCCTTCCATATCTTCAATATTTCTGAAAATACTTTCACTGTACAGGGAAAACAGATCTGGAGACATTACACATCCCTGTCTCACACCCCTTTTAATAGGCTGATATTGGCTTACTTCATTATCAACTCTTATGGCAGCTTGTTGTTTCCAATATATGTTTTTTACAAGTCTAAGATCTTTTCCATCAATTTGTAGATCTTCAAGCATCCTTATCATGTTGACATGTCTCACTTTATCAAAAGCCTTTGTGTAGTCAATAAAGCAAAGGTGTAGATCTTTGTTTACTTCTATAGAATGTTCGATTATGTTTCTCAGTATATACACAGCATTTACTGTACCCTTGCCTTCCACAAACCCATATTGTTCTTCTCCTATTTCAGGTTGTATTTTCCTCCTAACTCTTTGCATGATAATTCTTAGCAAAATCTTCGTGATGTGACTCATTATACTAATTGTTCGATGTTGATCCCATTCCAAGGCTCCTGATTTCTTTGGGATTGCAACAAATACAGAATTACATAACTCCTGAGGTATATTTCCAGTATCATATATTGTATTAAGCAGACTGGTAACTTGATCTATTCCATATTCTTCTAAAGCATTAATCATTTCTGTTGTGACGCTGTCTGAACCGGGGGTCTTGCCAGATTTCATATGGTTAAGAGCATTCTGAACCTCCATCTTCAAAATTGCTGGTCCTTCATTATTATTTTGAACATCATACTGTTCGTCTCTGTTATCGTCATACAGGTTTTTCACGTAATCTGACCATTCATGTAATATCTGATCTTTTTCTATTATGACTCTTACATCTTTTGTCTTTAGGCAGCCTGCTGATGTACGTGTTCTTTGATTAGTAAGCTCCTGAATTCTTTTGTGCATTAGTTTCGCATTGTTACTGTTGTGTTGTTTTTCAATTTCTCTGCAATTTTTCTCAAGCCATGTTTCTTTTGCCTCCTTACATAAGGTTCTCACTTTTCTGTGAATTTCTTCATATTTGGCAGGATTATTTTTGTTCTGTCTTCTTGTTTCCATTAGTTGTAAAATTTCTTCAGTCATCCATGTCTTGATTTCACACAAC
Organism: Cepaea hortensis; assembly: GCA_963921405.1. Lineage (NCBI taxonomy): Eukaryota > Metazoa > Mollusca > Gastropoda > Stylommatophora > Helicidae > Cepaea > Cepaea hortensis. Next base: position 72,984,851 of record OY992888.1, on the reverse strand, counting down.
ATGATTTTCTTGGCATCTGTAAAGAAGGTAGAAATACAAATACATATGGCCTTACCTGCTCTACGTGAATCTTCGCAAGGACGCTACCAGCTTGATCAAACTCTATTTCTCCCGTGGGTCCATGAAACGATAGTTTTCTCATCGTCTGTGAACACCGAAGAAGATACAATTGGAGATGCTATTCGAGTTAATGTATTAGTACAGTACGTGCGTGCTCATTAACTTTTCAGCTGCTGCTGCTGCTGCTGCTCCTCCTCCTCCTCCTCCTCCTCCTCCTCCTCCTTCTTCTTCTTCTTCTTCTTCTTCTTCTTCTTCTTTTTTTTTACTTCTTCTTTTTTTTTCTTCTCCTCCTTCTCCTTTTCCTCCTTGTTCTCCTCCTCTTTATAGTTTTCTCTCGTATTGTGCTGTGTATGAAACCCTGTTTAGACTCACAAATAACAATTTATAGAATTACCTGCAGAAGTTCATGGCCAGTAATGCAGTCTCTGATGGCCTTTCCAGTGGCGTTTGGGCACTTACTATTGATGAGAGTCTGAATTCCATGGGCGTATGTCAGAACTGCCTCGTGGGCGTTGTTGGCGTAGGTGAACGTGGTGGCGCCTGGCAGAGATTCCACTTTGTTTGCAGAGATACACGCAGGATCAGTTACGGAACATTTGAACGTCAGTTCCCAAAATCTGAAATTATTACACTACAATGCAGAAATATTCACTACTTTGTGCCTGTGAAAAATAGAACAATTAAAATATTCAGTGTATCAACTGGAGAGAAAATCATAAATGAAGAAATCCGGATTAAAGTTGAGGTAAAAGCAGCTCTAGATTTCATTAGAAAACAGCAAGTTAAATGGTTCGGCCATATAACTAGATTACCAACTAACAGTATACCACAACAAGTAATGATGCACAGACCAAATGGAAACAGTGGAAGAGGCAAACCATGTAAACGATTGAAAGGGAAAATAACACAGTCCGTGGGAATCTCGATATGTGAAGCCTATAAACGGGCACTTGCCACGACCTGACTTTAGAGTGCGGCTAGTTCGTTAGTAGTGGAATTAACTGGTGACATCGTATCAAGCTGACATAACCCACAAGCTGATTGAGCTGAGCCATAGACATACTTGCTAATTCTGGGAGACTGGTTGAATGTTACCTTTTAACAGACATTATACGATGATTAACGCGACTCCACAACTAACTATTTTAACATAACGTCGGTGCGGTTTTTGATAATCTATATTGTAACTCTGCTGATTCGTACACTTCGTAATTATATTATAACAAAGTCAAGGTAAAATACTTTCCAACAACAAATACATTCAAACTACAAGTGGCTACAGGGTGAAATTCTGCCATGGACCTCATCAAATTTTCGACAGGTCCAACCTGAACCTCGGTCAAATCTTTTAGTGACGCTTCAGGGACATCCTCGTCTTCTCACTCTCGACCCTCTTGCGTGAAGTTCAGTACTCTCTACTTTCGGTGCTCCATACCCTTTATACTGGGCAACTGGCAAGATCGAGGGGACAAAAACAAGGGGAAGGTAGAAAAGTAAATACCTGGATGGCTTGACAACGTGGCATGGTCGAGACCCGAACCCGAAACATCGTTTGTTGTGTTATAGAATACTTATTTTTATATTATTATTTTATTATTTTATTATTATATATTTTTTATTGTCTCTTTTTTTTGCGGCGGGGGTGGGGGTGGGGGGGGGGGGGTTCAATCTGTGATTTATGTCCACCGTTATGGAGTCCGTTGTAAGGTATGTACATTGTGTCTGTGTTTAGTATGCCTCATCGTTTCGCAGGAGCTTCACAAACCAAACTGTTTGTATTTGCCATGATTCACAAAACACTGCCATGCAGCCAAACAGGTTCTATGTAACATTTCAGTACCCTCTTTAAAGCATCCACTGACAGTAACAAACCCATAAAAAAATATTAATTAAAGGTTAAATTGGTTGAAGACAAGAGGCACGACTGAATTACATCGGGTTTGATCCTATATACAAGTTAAAGTTAGTTGCAGATCCTTTATAGGATGTCGCAGTCAGCTCGATAATATTTTGGCTGTTTGTGATTTCTTATCAAGTTTACGTTCGGTAGTTTGCCATTTCTTTCTCAACGACCGGCACCCATACCATTTGCTTAAAAAAAACCAACGCAAGGCGGTCTGCTGCCAAATAGCCCGCAGCTGTGTTTCGAACACGGAATGCAAGATCACTAACTGCGTTCGTAACGCCTACGCCACGGAACCGGATATTTACTTCTATGTCTTCTCAATTTTTATGTTCCCTCAATATTGCCGGTTATCACAAAGTTCTCCGGTTTATTTCTTCCCATAACGTGCCCAAAGAGTCTTAACTGTCAATGTGTAATTTGGCTAATCAGTTTACGGTTTTCATTTGCCTCTTATAGTTCGTGTTCAGTGCTTTTACTGCCTGTCCTGGAAAATAATGTGTCATCGTGGAACAGCTCCGTGTTTTTGTCTCCACCGTGTCATGTAGACAAGCTATCCGGATATATATTTCTCTGTCTTTATTACATAAAGCGCAGTTTTATTTTCGCAGAGCGTCTGCCGGAAGAACCGCACGGAGCACGAACTCTGTAATTCCAGAAGTCTCCGATAAAATTTCATTCGTGAATCAAGCGACGGAATCCGAACCCAAGACATTCGGAGCGCGAGGTGGGCAATTTAACCACTTTAGCTTGAGGACCCTACATAATAAATTAACTGATTTATTTAGTTCCCTCTGAATTCGGAGTGGGTTCGCCTGATGGTGAGGAACACTATTATTAGGGAAAGCTAATCTACTCGTAAAATTCAGTGCAGTACTACTTGAAGTGGTGTGTATGGACTACGCTTGAGTTCAAAGCGAGCGAGCGAGCGCACACAAAACAAAAAAAAAACTGAAATAGTGCCTAACAAAACGTAGCTTTGGACCAAACAAAAAGTAGTTTTGGACCAAACAAAACGTAGCTTTGGACCAAACAAAAAGTAGTTTTGGACCAAACAAAAAGTAGTTTTGGACCAAACGGAAAGTATGTTTGGACCAAATGAAAATTAGCTTTGGTCCAAACAAAAGGTAGGTTTGGACCAAACATGGTACATGTTCATAACATATATAGACAACATATGTAAAGAAACCAGCCAAGCAGAGACAGCAAGAATACCGCATGACGAGAACACAGAAGAAGAACCATCTGCAAATCTAACCATTAGAGAACTCCTGTTTGCGGACGACCAAGCACTAATAGCAAAATCAGAAGCTGAATTACAAGACCACATGAATAGTCTAAACGAAATGTGTAGGGAACATAACATGAAAATTAGCACAAGCAAAACAGAGGTAATGACTATAACTAAAGAAGAACAAACAGCAACAATTCACCTAAACGAACATCCCTTGAAACAAGTAAAGAGCTTCAAGTACCTAGGAAGTATAATATCATCAAATGGCAGATCAGAAGACGAGATCGAAAATAGGTGCAATAAGGCAAATCAACTCATTGGACAAATGGCACCAATACTAAAGAACAAACATGTATCAATAACTACTAAGAAAGCACTTTACAACACAATCTTCCTACCAACTCTGTGCTACCAATGCCAAACCTGGACAATGACAGAAAAAGAGAAAAGAAAAATCACAACAACAGAAATGAGGTTCCTGAGAAGAATACTCAACGTATCAAGAAGAGATAAGATCAGAAATGAAGAAATCAGGACTAAAGTGGGGGTTAAAGCTGCTCTAGATTTTATTAGAAAGCAGCAAGTCAAATGGTTTGGCCATGCAAGTAGGCTACCAGTCAACAGCATGCCACAACAGGCAATGACGTACAGACCAGATGGAAACAGAGGAAGAGGCCGACCACGTAAACGCTGGACGGAGGGAATAACAGAATCCATGGGAATGTCGATATACGAAGCCCATAACCGGGCACTCTCACGAAGTTTATACTTCACCTCGACACCGCAAGGTACAAGAGGAACATGATGAGATGAGATGGTACACAATCAAATGAACAAGTAATATAATGTACATTTCCGTTCACTGAGAATTGAAATTGCGGAAGATATCACAAAACAAAACAAATAACTCGATGACCCTAGTACGGCGATATATCGTCCTTCTCTTCAAATGGGAGGTCACATTTGGCGATATGTTATCCTTTGGCACTGAATCAGTTAATACCATGTGGCAAAATGAACGGAGGAGTCTCCGTGGCTAAATGGTTTAAACGTCTGTCTCGCCTGCAGAGGCTCATGTTTTCGTTTCCGGACTCCGTTGTGCAGTTAACCATCATCATTATGTGCCATGACGATAAGCGTGGGTGATCATGTTTCGCTATCTCACTTGATCACTAGAGTTGTGGATCAGCCCCGTGTTCTTGTCTCGACCATGCCACGTGGCCATTCCATCCGGATATTTACTTCTCTTTCCTCCCAATTGTTAATTTCACAACAATTTTGCTAGTTGTCACAAAGTTTTCCAATTTATTTATTCTCATAACGTGGCCTAAACAAATCTTGACTATCTATGTTTAATTTCTCTAATCAGGTTACGGTTTTCATTTCCTCCTTCTAGGCCGTTTTCATTGGTTTTTGTTGATTCCTTGAAAATCATGTTTCGTAATTCATTTCACGTGTGCATTTTTATCAATGACTCTTGGGGGTCGTCACTGGAGCTACGGAGTTTATGCTGTGTGCGACGCTTTCGGCATCCCGCTCTACGGAAAGATAATGAGTCATATGAGAGAAAACCCCGTGCAATGAAGTCGACGCTGTTGCCATTAAAGCATAGTATAGATCAACAGGAAACTGGTGTTACCTGGCGAACCAAGGGTTCTTGTTGTTGATCGGGTCCATCTGGAGGACGTGTCGGTTATAAGACTGAGACACCAGGGTCTGGAAGCCGAAGACAAGACAGCCAGCGGCAGCCCGGATCAGATTCTGTGGAAGCATCAATAGTTCGTGAGAAATACAGGAAAATTGCTTTTTGTTTTGTTTGTTAGTTGTTTCGTTAGTTGGTTGGATGGTTATTTGGTTGGTTGGCTACTTAGTTGGTTATTCGGTTGGTTGGTTGGCTACTTGGTTGGTTATTCGGTTGGTTGGTTGGCTACTTGGTTGGTTATTCGGTTGGTTGGTTGGCTACTTAGTTGGTTATTTGGTTGGTTGGTTGGCTACTTGGTTGGCAATTTGCTGGTTGGTTGGATGTTTGGTTGGTTGGTTGAGTGGTTGCTTGGTTGGTTGGTTGATTGGTTGGTTGGTTGATTGGTTGGTTGGTTGAATGCTTAGTTGGTTGGTTGACTGGTTGGTTGGTTGCATGCTTAGTTGGTTGGTTGACTGGTTGGTTGGTTGGGTGCTTAGTTGGTTGGTTGATTGGTTGGTTGGTTGGGTGCTTAGTTGGTTGGTTGATTGGTTGGTTGGTTGGGTGCTTAGTTGGTTGGTTGGTTGGATGGTTAGTTGGCTGGTTAGGTGGTTAAGTGGTTGGTTGGTTGGTTGTTTGGTTGGTTGTTCGCCTGCCGACATGGTTATCATGGGGTCGAATCTACATCCGTTATTTGATCAGTGAAGGGGTGAAACCTAGAGAAATTCATCGTGAATGAAGGTTCAGTATGGCGATGCATGCTTGTCAGTCCACCAAGTGTATGTGTGGGGTAGGAAGGTTCAAATCTTTTCAGTCCGATGAAGAGGTACAGCAGGTGGTGCATGAGTTGTTACACACGTGACCAAGCGACTTTTGTCTGCAGGAATTCAAGCACTGGAGGAATGCATTGAACACAGTGATGACAACATCGGCAAACAATACATTTGTTCTTTACTTTTTTAGAATATATTCACACACACTCAAACACTCATTCACACACTCATTCACACACACACACACACACACACACACACACACACACACACACATACACACATACACACATTTACGGTGTTAATTTGAAGCTCCCTAATATAATTCGTATGTAAAAAGTTCTCAAGACGATTTTTAATTTCTGTCGCGAGGACCGAGATGTTTAGAGAAACATAAACACATAGTCATGTGGCAAGAACAAGATGATGACGATGATGATGATGATGATGATGATGATGATGATGATGATGATGATGATGATGATGATGATGATGACGATGATGATGATGATGATGATGATGATGATGATGATGATGATGATGATGATGATGATGACATTGAAAACGATATTTCTTTTTGCTCGTTTTGAACTCAAGTGTAGTCCGTATTCGCGCTTCTACTTCTAATTCACTAGACTGATTTTTACGTGTGGATTAGCTTTATCTATTACCAGTATCCCTCGCGAACGACCCTGCGAAACCAATCCGACTTCTGAGTTACTTGTAATTTACTTCTAAAGTCAAGGACGAGAAGTCAACATTTTAGTCCAGTTGACCGATGTAGGTGTTGAATCCGCTACCTCGGCATCAGAGCACCGGATGTTTAATATTCGCGTTCTTATCTCTTCGGTCATGCTGACCTCCGGTGTTGGAAATGTTTTCAAAAGCCATTGATATCAAATTTATATCACACTGGAAAAATTGATGACAATATTGATGACGAAGATGATATTGATGTTGATGGTAATGATACTAATGATGATAATGATCCATCGTGCGGTAACAGATACGTGGCGCAGAAAAACTAAAAGGCAAGGGACACGATACCTCATCACTGGTGTCCCCCAGGGCCGTTTTCCAGCTCTCATTGGACATCCAGATGAAGTTGCCAGCAGTTCCTTGGGCGTGGCTGGCTTTCAGAAGCTGCAACACGCTGGGTGGGTCAGTATAGGAGATGACCACACGGGCGTTCTTGTGGAATTCCAGATCCTGATTGAACAAAGAAACAGCTTTCTTTGATCATGTGATGAGTAGAGAGGCATTGAAGAACATCGTGACAACTGGAAAGATCGAGGGCAAGAGAGGCAGAAGCAGTCCAACAGAAAAATGCTGGATGGATTGAGACGGTGGCATGGAGGAATATCATCAGCAGAGTTGATCCAGAAAACCAAAGACCGAGATCTGCGGAGAGACATGATTGCCTACACCAGTTGGCATGGCACTTGATGATGATGATGATGATGATGATGACGATGATTGAACAAAGAAGTTAGTAGTATATACTTTACAGGACGCCGCCGTCAACCCCAGTATTGTTTGGCTGTTTGTGTTTTCTTGGCAAGTTTACGTTCAGTAGTTTTCCATTGCTTTATGAACGACCGGCACACATACCATTGTATGAAAAACAAAGCAATGCAATGCGCTTCCAAATCGCCGCAGCTGTGTTATGAACACGGCATGCATTTGTAACTCCTTTACCTCAGTGCCACATACACAAAACACAACATATAAACACGGTTAAGACACTACAGTGACTACATAAAGTCATAATAACGGGATGAGAAGATTGAACAAACAATGGCCAGAATGTAGTAAGGCTGGCAGATAAAATATTGACAGATCGAATTTAACATTTTGTCTTCAACTTTTTCTGTCGCAAGTAAACTGTCGTGTGTGCTCGTCTGTGTGTATCATACAACGCATTGTGTGTTATTGTACCGTTTACAGTTGGTCTGGACATAGAAAAATCTGACTATAATATTTCAATAGATGCTGCGGAGTTTAATGCGTGTACACCT
>OY992888.1:72884685-72964685 GCA_963921405.1 Cepaea hortensis | reverse complement strand
GATGGGTGGTACTGGATAGTGTCGTTCCATGTGATTGTACAATGTCTTTGATGTCGTTAATCTATTTTCTTCTCGGGTGTCCTTTTGCTCTAGTATCTGGTCTTTTTATATGTAGGGCCAGTGCTGGTAATTGATTTTTTTTTTCGCTCGCTAGCTTTGAACTCAGTCGTAGTCCATACATACTACGTCTATTAGTGCAGGACTGAATTTTGCATGTGGATTAGTTTCCCCTATTAAACTGTCCCTCGCTAAATGGCAAATCCACTCCGACTTCAGAGGTGCTGGTAGTTGATGATGTTGCATTCTAACATGATGGCCGAACCAATTGATCTTCTCTCTTTAAATATATTTGGCACACGGTGTTGATCCTACTGTCTGTCTATCTGATAACATCATTTCTTATTAGGTCTCGGATAGTTAAGTTGGCAGCTCTTCTCAAGCATCTCATCTCACATGTGTTGATTTTTCGTAAGAGTGATTTGGATAATGTCCAAGTTTGACATTGCCAGCATAGGGTTTGTGTGAATATGCTATTTACTATATGTCTTTTTATGTAGCTCAACAGGTATGTTCGGCTGTTTGAGCTTGACTCTAGTCCGACTTTGTGAAGACACATGAAGGGTGTAGCATAGGTGGGAGCGCAAGCGCAATTGAAATACCACTACTTTTATCGTTTCTTTACTTATTCAGTCTCTCGGTAGAGATTTGTTCGCATCAGACGAGCAAATCTCCGGCGGGCCTATTCTCGCTGGTCGCGAGATCCGCACAGTGGAAGTATGGGAGATTTGCTTGCAAATAGACAGGCAATATCTCCTGCGGTAGCTATGGCGGACCTATTCCCGCTGGTCGCGGGGACCGCTATAAGTCAGGTGGGGAGTCTGACGATAGTGCACGCTTTACACAGGTCCGGACACTTGTGACTGACAGATGTGCGCGCCCTCATGGTCCGGGCTCGTACAAGGCCCTCATCTGTGGGACATGGCTGAACGTCTCTAAGCCGGGTCCCTTGGGTGTCAGGGTCTGGCCATAACTCGCCACCGGCTCGTGGTGGTGAGGTCTCGGTGGATTGACGCTGAGCCGCCAGCGTCTGCAGCCTACCTTGTGCCAGACGTATTGGTTACCCATTCCTCTGGAATACACAAGACTAGGCCGAGAGAGGGGTCATGTCGTTTGGGCATCACATGATCTCTGAAGCTCTGCCCAGACATTGTGATGGAATAGTGGCCACATTCCACTCACATACTTTAGGTGTCTACTACTTATATGTCTTTTTATGTACATAGGTATGTTCGGCTGTTTCAATATTGGTGATAGTTGATATATAAGCGCACTTGCTTTCTGACATCTGATTTGTATTTCTCTGTCCATTCTGCAATGTTCTATGATCATACTGCCAAGATATTTGAATTATTTAACTATGCAACTCATCGATTTGGAAAATAGCGTAAGGATGCGTTGGCCCTAAGCCTTGGTGGGAAACTCATCTAGAATCGAAGCTTCGATAGGTGGGTAGTTTGAACATTGCTTTGCTGATATGGCAGCTTCTGCAGCTTGTCTTATTCCAGATGTATTAGTGTTACCTTTGCTCTGGAATGAACTAGACAGGCCGAGAAGGAGATCATGCTGCATGGGCAACACACGGACAATTCAATCTAGGCCTACACCCAGCTGGCCGGCATGAGCTGTGTTAATAGCAGTTGCTTCCTAATATGCCATCCAAAAGATGTACAGTTTCAGTACCTGTCTTACACATCCCGTTGCTTCCTGAGCTTGGAGAGGGATCGGGGAGTTTACAACACAGTCCCTTTGGAGATGGCATTTTGGTTACGGTTCGGAAAACCAGTCTCTACACCAGCCTGATTCTAACACTATCTGAGTACAGACTACATGCCCCCCCCCCCCCCCATGTATCTCAAACGACAGCTAGTATAATAAACATTCCTATATGTATTTATAATGGCCATATTAAGAATTGTTTTAGTGAGTCATGTATTATTGATTATTTTCCATGCGTTTTAATGCATATTGTTCTGTCGTTGTCTAAGATTAGCTTCATGAGTGATGTATGAATGATATAAAGTATGAGAGGAAATAAGGGCAGAATGTCAGACGGGCTGGCGTGCCCAATCCTTAACCCTTTGAAAACAACGTTTGTTTGTTCCTTCATTCTAATAGACATAAAGTAACAGTAAGTAACGCGTCCTTTGTACCGCCTTGGGCATTTGTTGCCTGTGCAATATTTTTATAGACCAATCGACACACGGTGGGTGATGGGGTCAGTATCTACGATGTCTCTACCTTTTACGACGTTCCTAGAACCCATTTTAAGCTGGGTCGACCTGGGAACCTAGGGTCATCTTAAACATTCGAAACTTCCCTTATGCGGTTGAAACTCGAGAGCACCGGAACGGCAAGGGATCGTCTAACCGCTAAGCGCGACTTCCAGCGAAAAGTATAACTCCGCATATGGGAAGTTTCAGAACCGGTCTTGCACACCCAGTTCGTTTCTAAGCTTGCATAGAGGTAAAGCACAGTCTGGGCGGAGATAATTCATTGCTAGTGGGTCAGAAAGCAAGTCTATACCACCTCAGTCCGAATGAAGCATGCCTTTTGTTTTGATTTAACACAACTAGCGTGCCAATGTATCGGTATTCACTTCTGGCACAGGAACGGAGCATTATGGGATAACCCTTTGCTGTGAAGCTGGAACAGCGACTAACGACTAACGACTAACGACTAACGACACTTCTGTGTGTACACTAATAGGACGTAGCGCACTTTATCGGCATTTGTATCCATCCTTCACCAGGTTCTATGTCCTCAAGAAGGCCGAGCTCAAGTGGAGTCTCTGAGATGGCCAAGCCGCGCCGAAAAAGGTTAATTTTTGTGCTAGGTCACGTGAGTGTAAGTGGAAATGATCGCGTTTATAGGCTGTGGACAACGGATGAGCAATGGATCGAGCTACTGTGGACAGCGTATGACCAACTAATAGGGTTACTGTGGACAGCGGATGAGCAATGAATCGGGTTACTGTGGACAGCGAATGAGCAATGATTTTGTTATTGTGGACAGCGGACGAGCAATAGATAGGGCTACTGTAGATAGCGGACGAGCAATAGATCGGGCTACTGTAGACAGCGGACGAGCAATGACCTGGGCTAATATATTGAATGCTGCCAGAGAGACAGGGCGATTAAACGAATCAAGAGACGATTGCGAATCAGCCGCCTTGTTAAGGCTGTAAGAAGATTAAGTAAAAGGGGATGAAGCCAGACAGAAGTGCTATGCAGGTGGACAAAGGAGAATAGCCAACGAACACAGATCTGTTGTCGTCGACCGCTACATGCTGTGGGAGATACCGAGGAGAAGATCCGAGCTCTTATGGATTTAATGGTCCGATGTGCAATGGAGTATAATAAAACTATTAACTAACTAACTAAACGATTGATTGACTGACTGGCTGACTAGCTAGCTAGCTACCTAACTAACTAATTAGCTAAATAATGAACTAACTAACTGACTGACTAGATAGCTAACTAGCTTACTACTACTAATTAACTTCGCTGGGCTGGTCTCTTGACTCGCATGCCAGATCACAGGCTCCCTAAACGATTGTTTTGTATTTTTTGTTTTTTACCGCGAGCTGCTTTGTGGTAAACGCTCCCAGGGCTGCCAAAGGAAACGCTTTAAAGACACGCTGAAGATGTCACTAAAAGATTTTGGAATTCATCATGACACTTTGGAGACTGCTGCCAAAGACCGAAATTCGTGGCGTACATCATAACAAGGGTGTAGTCACTTGCGAAGCAAACAGGACTGCAAGAGCTGCGAAAAGAGGCTGGACAGAAAAACCAGTGCACGAGATCCTCCCCCTGGAACGTCAAGCATTCTTTGCCCATATTTTCAAAGAACATTTCGAGCCAAAATAGGTCTTATCAGCCATCTTAGAACCCACGGCTCCATACTTTCAACCCCACAAGATGAAATGAATGGTCATCATCATTCTTGAAGGACAAACAACACTAACTAAATTTTTAACTATCTAACTAACTAGCTGATTAAAATTAAAATTAAAAACTAAGTAACTAAGTAGCTAACTAAGTTACTAAGTAACTAACTAGCTAACAAACTAACTAGCTAACTAATTAGCCAACTAACTAACTTGCTAACTAACTAGCCAATTAACTAGCTAACTAGCTCACTAAATAGTTAACTAACTAACTAATAATTTTGATTAATTTACAAATATCCAACTACGCAAGGCATACCAGTAACATAAAAAAATGTGGAATGAACAGGTGTTTCAAAGGAAGAGTGCAAAGTTCCGAGATCACACTCTCAGTCTACTTTAAATTATCCGGTATTGATGAGCACTGGTTTCTCTTCTGAAGTCCACAATGTGTTATTCTCGTACACTACCTTGTTACAGTGAACCCATCAGCAATATCTCATGTCTAAGATAATAGAGAGAAGACAAAGCGGTTGGTTTTATTCCAATTTTTATTTGATCTGTGCTTATTTGCTAGAAAATGTTGCCACTCATATTGATTTAGAATGTATTTCTACAGAGTCCCGCGTTTTATAGTTCTGGTTATTGTTGTTTCTGTCTCATTCTAATCCTTCTTGGAAGATTGGCCTTAAAAATAATGTATGAATGACGTAATGTGTTAAAGGAGAGAGATCAGAAGGACTGGATGGTGGAAAGGCCTGCGCGTCCATTTGTCTATCCATTTGGAAAAAAGTGATCGTTCGGCCGTTCATTATTTTGCTTCTTAGTTTTCTTCTTTTACTTCTTCTTCTACAACAACAACAACAACAACAACAACTACTACTACTACTACTACTACTACTACTACTACTACTACTACTACTACTACTACTACTACTACTACTACTACTACTACTACTACTACTACTATTACTGCTACTCCCACAACTACTACTACTACTACTACTACTACTACTACTACTACTACTACTACTACCACCAATACCCCTATTACTACTATTACTGCTACTCACACTACTACCACTACTACTACTACTACCTCTACTACTACTACTACTACTACTACTACTACTACTACTACTACTATTACTGCTACTCCCACTACTACTACTACTACTACTACTACTACTACTACTACTACTACTACCAATACCCCTACTACTATTACTCCTACTCATTCATTCATTCATTCAGTAGCTTGTTTCTTTGCAGCTCCTCGCTCCCATAACAACCTTCCGGAAAACCCCTCGATCATAAGCAAGATGTCCCGTGTCCGATACACTCATCTGGAGATCATCCGCCACATCCTGCACCGATCTTCTCTTTGGCCTTCCTCTTCCTCTCTTCCCAGCCATATACCCCTCCATTATTGTTCTATCCAAACTTTCGTGACGTTTCAAATGACCAAAATATTCAAATTTCCTTTGTTTTATCGTTTTTAATAGCCAACCTTCTTCAATATTCAGCTCTTGAAGTATTGATGCATTTGTTCTTTTCTTTACCCAAGATATTCTTAGAACTCGTCTATAACATTTATATTCAAAGGCATTTATGCGCTGCTCAGCTTGTTTAGTAAGTGTCCAGGTCTCACAGGCGTATGTTGCAATGGGAAAGATGCATGCTCTTAAAAATCAAATTTTTGTAGTTCTGTCTGTCCCATTCCATAATTTATTCAGTTGTTTTAGTCTTTGAAGAGCAATTGATAGTCGTCGTTTAATTTCTTTCATTGTGTCACCGTTGTTGGTAATCAATGACCCAAGATATTCAAAAATTTCCGCCACCTCCAATCTTTCCTCATTAATATATATATTTTTCTCCATAGTGGTTTTATCTGTATTCATTATCTTTGTTTTTGCAATGTTAAGATACAAGTTGTGATTTTCACTATTCAATTGGGTTGAGGCTATTAGGTTTTCTATACCAGTCTGTGTTGTGGATAGCAATACTGTATCATCAGCATACCGAATCTCTGGTATGTCAAGACCACCGATATTTAGGGCATCATATAGCTCCCTATTTATATCATCTCTTACATTTCTCATTATATTTTCGGCGTACAGGTTAAACAGATAGGGGGACAACACACATCCTTGACGGACTCTTTGCTTGATGTCAAACCAATCTGATGTCTCGCCATCTATTCTAACCGCTGCTTGTTGGTCTAGATAGAGCATTTTTATGAGTAATATTACATGTGGTGGAAAGTCCATATTCCTCATGATTTCCCAAAGTTTCTGATGTTGTACACAGTCAAATGCCTTTGAATAATCCACAAAACATGAGAATAGGTTTACATTAAATTCTCTGCACTTCTCTATTATTAAACGCATATTGAGAATGTGATCTCTTGTTCCTCTTCCTTGTCTAAATCCAGCTTGAACCACGTTAATCTCTTCCTCCATTTTCCTACAAAGTCTTCCCATTATGATTGTTAGTAGAATTTTACTTGCATGCCTGATCAGGGCACAGTTCTATAGTTGGTGCATAATTTCAGGTTGCCCTTTTTTGGTATTGGAATGAAGATTGTTCTCTTCCAATCTTTTGGCCATATACCATATTTCCAAATCTTTTTTACATAATGCGTGATAGATTTGTATGCTTTCTTCTCCTCTCGCTTTAATTAGTTCAGCTGGTATCTCATCACATCCAGGTGATTTACCATTCTTCAGGTTCTTTATTGCCCATGCAATTTCATCTAATGAGGGTTCAGGTTCTGTTTCTGCTGTCGTTGGGTCATGAATCTCCTTCATATCCTCACTGTCACTCATAACATGCATTCCACTGCAGTACTCCTGCCATCATTCTACAATTAGTCTAGATTCTGTTAAGGTATTTCCCATCTTGTCACAGATAACATTCAATTGAGGTTGAAAATTTCTTGTCAATAACTTCATTTCTTTGAACATTTCGTAATCTCTTTCAGTCTTATGATATTGCTCTATTCTGGTACAGACTACTCCTACTATTACTACTAAAAAGTTAGTTGCATATCATTTACGGGACGTTGCAGTTAACATTAGCATTCTTTTGCTGATGCGATGTCTTGGCAAGTGTACGTTCAAATGTTTGACTTTGCTTTCTGAACGCCCGATACCCATACCATCTCGTAAAAATCCAACGCATCGCGGCATGCTGCCAAATCGTGCGAAGCTGGTTCGAACGTAGATATGCGGGATCAAGAACCATGTCCGTAACACCTTCGCCACGGAGTCTGCCTACTACTACTACTACTACTACTACTACTACTACTACTACTACTACTACTACTACTACTGTTATAGTACTACTACTACAACTATAATTTTTCTTCTTCTTCTTTTACTACTAATACTACTGCTACAACTACTACCACCACCACAACTACTATTACTACTACTGCTACTAATGTTGTTTGTCCATCAAGAATGATGATGACCATTCATTTTATCCAGTGGGGTTGAAGGTATGGAGCCGTGGGTTCTAAGATGGCTGATAAGGCCTATGTAATGAAGAATGACTTGCGCGATGACTTGGATTAAAGTGAGGAAGAGTTGCGCAATTCGTCGACCTCACTCTCTCGCCTGAGTCCATCTGAGTCCAGTGGCACGACAAGTCGAGACGACTGGAGACGAATACAGGTGCAGTGGATGACCAGGGCGCTCTACGTGCCTTGCCGTGCTCATTACGTCCCACAACGCTTTGCAGGTAAACGCCGTCTTGCCCGTTGAATCAGGGATGATTTCTTCCGCGCAGTCTGCCGAATCCTGTCTTCACATGCTGGGTAGGCATACCCTAGTTTACCTCTTGGTTTGACACCAAATCGGATACCCATGCCTGGTTTAGCCAGCCTCTCACAGCTGTTGCCCGGAGGGGTGGCCGCTGTCGCATGCTGACAGCTACTAGGAGCCACAGGCACGAGCTGGGTGTCAGGCTTGGACCAGTGGGGGATGGGTCCTGAAAAGGACATGAGAGTCATCCTTACCAAAGGTGCTACCAATGCCTGACACCCCGTACCCCCCTACTGCTACTAATACTACTACCACCACTACTACTGCCACTACTAATACTACTCCTACTCCTACTACTACCATTACAACAACTACTACTGCGTCTACGACTATTACTACTACCCCTACAATTACTACTACCACCATTGTTTTTCTTTTCCTTCTCTCCTCAACTTTTTCCTGACCATCATCATCATCATAAATATAACTATCATCATCATCATCTTCTTCTGTCTTTCTGTTTTTCTGTTTGTCTGTCTATGTTTTTGCCTTCATTACCGTCCGTCTGTGTTTAAACTCCCGCATGTTATACAAATCCAGTTTAAATTGCCAGCTTGGCCCATTGTCCTGCCAGAGAACAGACATCGAGTTCTTGAAACAAGATGTGCTCATGTTTCAGAAAGTAAACAACCTCGTCAAGAAATAAAGAAGGGGCGATGGAAACGTTAATTCGAGCGGAACGTGTTTTCCTAACTCTAGACAAAAACGATAAAGACGTGTTCACAGAGGCAGTAAACTGGGTCATGCTACTCAGTTCTTGCCATCAAAGACACATTGTGTATCTGAGACTAACAGTGGAGCGTGTGAAAGTCTTGGGTTCTTTCCTTGAGATCATGTTGATCTAAAGGAATGGTCAACCCAAGAACATAGATCTCTCCATCCATCCATCCATCCATCCATCCATCCATCACATGCCATGCCGATAAGCGTTGGCGGTCATGTTTCACCATCTCACTCAATCACCAGAGTCGTGGATCAACTCCATCGATCTTTGCTTTATTGGTGAGTGGCACCTTGCAGTCTTGACAAATCAAAGTATGTGAGTTGGAATGTGGCCAATATTCTATTACCATGCCTGGGCAGAGCTTTCAGAGAAACGTGGTGCCCAAACGACATGTTCCCTCTCTCGGCCTAATCTTGTGTTTTCCAGAGGAATGGGTAACCAATACGTCTGGCACAAGGTAGGCTGCAGACGTTTGGCGGCACAGCGTCAAACCTCCGAGGCCTCGCCACCACGAGCAGGTGGCCACGAGCAGGTGGCGAGTGGTGGCCAGTCCCTGGAACCCAAGGGACCCGGCTTAGAGGCGTTCAGCCAAGTCCCACAGATGAGGGCCTCGTACGCGCCCGGACCATAAGGACGCATACATCTGTCAATCACAAGTGTCCGGACCTGTGTAAAGCGTGCACTATCGTCAGACTCTCCGCCTGACCTTAGCGGACCCCGCGACCAGCGGGAATAGGCCCGCCGGAGATACCGCAGGAGATATTGCTCGTCCATTGCGAGCTTTATTATTATTATTATTATTATTATTATTATTATTATTATTATTATTATTATTATTATTATTATTATACTTTTTCTTTTTCTTTTAGTTTTTCTTCATTTTCCTCCTCTTCCTCTTCTTCTCTTCTTCTTCTTCTTCTTCTTCTTCTTCTTCTTCTTCTTCTTCTTCTCCTCCTTCTTCTCCTTCTTCTTCTCCTTCTTCTTCTCCTTCTTCTTCTTCTTCTTCTTCTTCTTCTTCTTCTTCCTCCTATTCTTCTTGTTAATTTGTCCTACAGTATTTGCCGTCAAGCGTGGCAGAGAGGAGGCAGATGTAATTTTATAATTTCCGCTTATCTTATTGCTTGTCCTAACGTCAAGTTTCATTTCTTCACTCTCTTATACTAGTTTAGTTTAGTTTAGTCGACGGATCAACATCACGGCACACAGCTATATCCCATAAATGCCCCGTTCTACTCCTAACTCAAGCCTGAGTCTGGGGAAACTGAGCTCAGTTTACGAACTCCGTAGAACCTGCGAGGATCCTGAAATATTTTGGGTAGATATTTAACTAGAAATTTTTTCCAGGCAGCGACGTTAGGCTACTCATTTCTTTTTAATTCTCAACTGCCAAGGGCTTCTTTACACACGGGCGTCCGAACTCACTACCCAGAGACCAGGGGACATTTTATTACTAGAAGTCCACGTGAAAAAATCCCGGTCTCACCGGGGCTTGAACCCGGGACCTCCAGCACTCGAGGCGGACACCATACCGGTTGATCTTGTTCCATTCTAGCTAAATGTCAGATTCACTTAATTCTTCCATGCTCTAAACAGTAAGTAATCGGTGTTATTCATACATATGTTCGTAGTTTCTCATTTGTGTCTCTATCTCTTCTTGATTATTATTTTTTCCAACGGCGCTTCTTATACATATCATCTTACATGATGTGATTCTACGCCTGTGTGTTTTTAGAACTGCTTAATTCCATTGATGAAATAAAAGAGCATACAGTCGTCATCATCATCCAGCTACGTGTCCGGTACTCTGCCCCTCTAATAAATGTCACTAAAGCCCTATTACAGTTCCTGCCAGTGAGGTGTGAATTGTTAACCTTTCATATAGTCTAGAAAACTATCTATGATGTGTGGTGACTGGTTTCTTAGCTTATCACATTTCTTTCCGAAGTATCCCGCAGAACATTCTATAAAATTGTCTGTTATCTATTTTTAATGACCCTGGATCCTGGTGTCGTACTGAACAAATAAAATAATCCCGTCGCTGCTAAGGATTGAACCCATACCACGATTTTTGCACGCAAGCGCTCCATCCACTACGTCACCTCGGCTGTAATTGTCTTTCAAAATGTCTCTCGGTCATAAATCAGATGTTCTGCCACTGTTGTATGATGTGTCAATTATCTTTCACATCTATAACCCATTTATGTTGTAGTCCTCCTCTTGTCAATGTCTCCGGCACACCTCCTTCACATTCATCTTTTCCAGTTATTCAAATGTTATTATATGCCAATTATTATGGCTTCCGGTCCAATATAGAGGATAGGGTGTTGAGTTGTTAAGGCCTCTGGAGAGTTTTTCCTACCGGTAATAACCGGCTCCGTGGCTAAAGGCTTGCGAACGCGGTTCGTGAGCCGGGTACCAGGCGTTTGAAGCTCAACTGCGACCGATTTGTGCAGCAGACCGTGTCGCGTTGTGTTATGACGTGCTGGTATGGGAGCCGGTCGTTCAGAAAGCAATGGCAAACTACTGAACGTAACACTTGCCTAGTACATAAACAGCAGCTGAAAAATGCTGGTGTTGACTGCAACGTCCCGTAAGGGATACGCAACAAAATAAAAAAATGTTTTTCTTACTTAATTTCCTCATGTTGAATGGTTCCGTCGCCCAGCTACTGAGTTAAGTGAGCGGAGCGATACCATGAGCTGTGGATCTCATGTGGAATGTTTTTATATCTATAAGCGTGTTTTTTTTTTTTTTGTGAAGACAATATTAAGAAAACTGGCGGATGGCCAGTTGCTGAACTAGCTGATCTTTAATTATGCAGTAATGTGTGTGCGACTGCCGCTTCCATCGACGATAAACTAATTTTAGTGGCGACACACTTGTGGTAGAATTCTTGCAGCGGCCTTATGCATGTTGTATCCTCGTGTGTGCTGCTGGTGTGTCGGTACTGCTGTATGTTCCACCTTTCACATAGGACAGTTGGGAGTATATTTTTGTTTTCTGTATTCACTGCAGAAACACAGCATTATTGAGTGGTTCATTGAGTGGTTTCCGTGTATTTGGAACCGCCGCTAACGGCTAACGACTTGCGACTTGTGCAAAATGCTTCAATTTCCTCAGTTTTATTTGCTTAATATCCAATCTTCTTTAATATTCATTTCTTGTTTGGACAGGTCTGTTTGTTCTCTCTTTCGTCAATTGATTTTTAAAGCTCTTCTGTAGCAAGTAATCGAAGTTGCATATAAATATCCGCTGGTTTGTTTAACATCCAAGTTTCACACCCATAGACTGCCACATGAAAAATGCATGCTTCTCGTACTCTAACTTTTCTTGTTCTATCTATTCATATCCTGTAAGTTTTTACGTTCTTTAGTTATTGTAGAGATGTGGAAGTTCTTCTTCACATGTCTGTTCACGCCATTCTACTGTACGTCAGCAGTGAACTTAGATATTTAAAGCTGCTTGGTTTCTGTAATGTATATCCATTAGTAAGCATATATGCTGACATATTTATTTTTTTTTAATGTTATTGTTATTTTACTTCTTCTTCTTCTTCTTCTTCTTCTTCTTCTTCTTCTTCTTCTTCTTCTTCTTCTTCTTCTTCTTCTTCTTCTTCTTCTTCTCCTTCTTCTTCTTCTAATAGTCCATGGTGGGAGGCACTGGTGATCGTATCAGTCCACAACGTTATATAGGGTGTATTTTTAATGACTGTGCAGTATTTGAAAATATTGCCGGGCCAATTTTTGTATTCACCCTCTGTAAAGTGCCATCAACATAATAATACAAAGCTTGGACAGGCGTTATTTTCAAACACCGCACAGTCATTAAAAATACACCATGTATACCTTGTACTGCCAATTTAATACCTATGGTCTTCTATGCCACGATTTAAAACAGTCTAGCATCTTCTGTCTTCCCGCGCCTCCTTTCCTGTTTCACACCTCCGACTTTTCCGTTGTGTCGACCTACTCCAGTTTTTCCCTCTTCATTACATGCCCAAACAATGCGGACTGTTTCTTACTGATGCATGCAATCAGTTCTCGTTGTGAGTTAACTTCCTTCAAGGTGTCTACATTGCTCTTTGCTCACATGTATGTGTGTAGATGTGAGGATGTTTGTGTGGATGTGTACGTGAGGGCTGTGTGTGGGGGTGTGGGGAATGTATATGTGGAAGGGTTGTGTGTGGGGGATGTGTATGGGTTGGTGGGTGATGTGTGGATGGGTGAAGAGATGTGTAGTCGATGGGGGATTATGTGTGTGTGAGGGATGTGTGTGTGTGGGGGGGGGGGGGGGGGATATTTTGGAGGATTATTGGAAGTATGTGGGTGTTGGTGGGTTGGGGTGTGGGTAGGGAATGTGTATTTGGGTTGGTGAATGGGTGTGTAGGAGATTGTGTGGGTTTGGGGATGGGTGTGTAATGGGTGTGGGGGTGAGTGTGGGGGGGTGTCTGTGAATGGGATATGTCTGTGTGGGTGGGTGTGTGTGAGTTTAGATGGGGTAAATGTGAGTGGGTGGAGAATGTATGTGTGGGTGGTGAGGATGTTTGTAGGTGGGGGGTGTGGGTGGGTGGGGAGATGTGTGTGTGGATGAGAGATGTGTGGGCGGGGATGTGTATGAGGAATGCATGTGGGGGATTCGTGTGTGTGTGGGGGGAATGTGTTTATGGGTGGCGTTTTGTGTGGGAGTGGAGAGGTGGGGTAGGTGTGGGATGTGCAGGTGGATGACGGATGTATGTGAGGATGGGGATGTGTGTTTGGCTGGGTGGGTGGTTAGGGTGTGTGTTGGTGGGATGGTATATGAGAGATGCATGTGTTGATGGTCGGGTGGGTAATGTGTGGGTGTGAGTGGTTGATGGATGAGTACGTGAGTGGGTGGATGTGTGTGAGAGATGAGTGTATGGTTGGGGGATGTGTGTGTTTGTGGGAAGATGTGTGTAAGCGGTGGCTGTGTGTGGTTGGGGTATGTGTGGGTGGTGGGCTGTGTGTGGGTGGGAGATGTGTGTTTTTTGGTGTTTATGGGTGGGGGATATGTGTGGGCAGGTGGGGAGATGTGTTTGTTGGTGGGAATGTGTGTATAGGTGGAGGATGTGTAGTTGAGAGGTGGCGGATATTGGGTGGGTGAGTGGGTGTAGTTGGCTGATGTGTGTGTGGGTGGGTGGGTAAAATTGTGAGGGTGCAGGATGTATGAATGGATAGGTGCGGGATGTGTGGGTTGACGGGGGTATGTGTATGTGGTTTTGTGATGTGTGTTTTGCTGGGTGGTTGCGGGTGTGTGGGTGGGTGGTGGAGAATATGTGGGTGGGTGTGTGCATGTCGGTTATGGGATGGGTGATGGATGTATGTGTGGTTGGGGAAATATGTGTGTTTGAGGGATCGGTGGGTGGGTGGCGTCATGTATGTTTGCCTGAGTCTGTGTGAGTGCGTGGAGGTATGTGTGGGTGGGGGTGTGGTGGGTGAGGGATGTGTGGGTGGCTGAGGGATGTGTGGGTGGCTGCGGGGTGTGAGGGTGGATGGGGGTGTGTCTCACAAGATTGCATTATTCACTGTTTATGTTTACAACTTTCATTTGACAATGTTTTTTTTTCCCCCATGTGAATGTACCATGAGTAATATGCATTGTTTGTGCTTACAAAATCAATTTGACAATGTTTTTTTCCCTATGTAAATGTAACATGCGCATTTGATGAATGAAAGATGAGTGATCGAAAAGGCCGAATGTAAGACGGGCCTGCGTTCCCAATTTGTTACCCTTTTAAAATAAAGTTCGTTCGTTCGTTCGTTTTCTTTCCGTCCATGTTGTTATCATCCCTTGTATACATACGGAGAAGAGAATTAAAGACAGAGATGAATTATACGGGAGGGCATGGAAGGAACCGCAGGAGATAGCAAAGGATAGGACTGCTTGGCGGTGTGCTGTAAGACGGTGTGCTGCCAAGTCGTCTGCAGCTGTGTTTCGACCGTGGATATGAGGGATTACTAACTGCACCCGTAACATGTTCGCCACAGAGCCGGCGAAAATGCTTTTCAATCACAAACGCAATCAATAAGGAGGTTAGCTTTTCCAAATGGATAAGAGCACTCGTTCCTAAACTTCCAGTGCGCTGATGTCAAAATAGCGTGTTCAACCCCTACACGGGTCAGTCGGAGTAAAATGTTGATTTCTCGTCCTTGACATTGGGAAGTAAATTACAAGTATCTCTGAAGTCGGAGTGGGTTCACCTGATGACGAGGGACACTGGTAATAGGGAAAGCTGATCTACACACAAAAATCAGTCCAGTGTACTAGAAGTAGTAGCATGTTTACAGATTACGCTTGAGTTCAAGGCCAGAGAACGAAACAAAAAAATTGTACTAACAAACAATGGTACTAACAAACAATGGTACTAACAAACAAACAATGGTACTAACAAACAATGGTACTAACAAACAATGGTACTAACAAACAATGGTACTAACAAACAATGGTACTAATAAACAATGGTACTAACAAACAATGGTACTAACAAACAATGGTACTAACAAACAATGGTACTAACAAACAATGGTACTAACAAACAAACAATGGTACTAACAAACAATGTTACTAACAAACAAACAATGGTACTAACAAACAAACAATGGTACTAACAAACAGACAATGGTACTAACAAACAAACAATGGTACTAACAAACAAACAATGGTACTAACAAACAAACAATAATACTAACAAACAAACAATGGTACTAAAAAACAAACAATGGTACTTACAAACAAACAATGGTACTAACAAACAAATAATGGTGCTAACAAACAAAGGTACTAACAAACAGACAATGGTACTAACAAACAAACAATGGTACTAACAAACAATGGTACTAACAAACAAACAATGGTACTAACAAACAGACAATGATACTAACAAACAAGCAATGGTACTAACAAACAAACAATGGTACTAACAAACAAACAATGGTACTAACAAACAAACTATGGTACTAACAAACAAACAATGGTACTAACAAACAAACAATGGTACTAACAAACAAACAATGGTACTAACAAACAAACAATGGTACTAAAAAACAAACAATGGTACTAATAAATAAACAATGGTACTTACAAACAAACAATGGTACTAACAAACAATGGTACTAACAAACAAACAATGGTGCTAACAAACAATGGTACTAACAAACAAACAATGGTACTAACAAACAATGGTACTAACAAACAAACAATGGTACTAACAAACAAATAATGGTACTAACAAACAGACAATGGTACTAACAAGCAAACAATGGTATTAACAAACAATGGTACTAACAAACAAATAATGGTACTAACAAACAGACAATGGTACTAACAAACAAACAATGGTACTAACAAACAAACAATGGTACTAACAAACAAACAATGGTACTAACAAACAATGGTACTAACAAACAATGGTACTAACAAACAATGGTACTAACAAACAATGGTACTAACAAACAATGGTACTAACAAACAAACAATGGTACTAACAAACAATGTTACTAACAAACAAACAATGGTACTAACAAACAAACAATGGTACTAACAAACAGACAATGGTACTAACAAACAAACAATGGTACTAACAAACAAACAATGGTACTAACAAACAAACAATGGTACTAACAAACAATGGTACTAACAAACAATGGTACTAACAAACAATGGTACTAACAAACAATGGTACTAACAAACAATGGTACTAACAAACAAACAATGGTACTAACAAACAATGTTACTAACAAACAAACAATGGTACTAACAAACAAACTATGGTACTAACAAACATACAATGGTACTAACAAACAAACAATGGTACTAACAAACAAACAATGGTACTAACAAACAAACAATGGTACTAACAAACAAACAATGGTACTAATAAACAAACAATGATACTTACAAACAAACAATGGTACTAACAAACAATGGTACTAACAAACAAACAATGGTGCTAACAAACAATGGTACTAACAAACAAACAATGGTACTAACAAACAATGGTACTAACAAACAAACAATGGTGCTAACAAACAATGGTACTAACAAACAAACAATGGTACTAACAAACAATGGTACTAACAAACAAACAATGGTACTAACAGACAAATAATGGTACTAACAAACAGACAATGGTACTAACAAGCAAACAATGGTACTAACAAACAATGGTACTAACAAACAAATAATGGTACTAACAAACAGACAATGGTACTAACAAACAAACAATGGTACTAACAAACAAACAATGGTATTAACAAACAATGGTACTAACAAACAATGGTACTAACAAACAATGGTACTAACAAACAATGGTACTAACAAACAAACAATGGTACTAACAAACAATATTACTAACAAACAAACAATGGTACTAACAAACAAACAATGGTACTAACAAACAAACAATGGTACTAACAAACAAACAATGGTGCTAACAAACAAACAATAGTACTAACAAACAAACAATGGTACTAATAAACAAACAATGGTACTTACAAACAATCAATGGTACTAACAAACAATGGTACTAACAAACAAACAATGGTACTAACAAACAAACAATGGTGCTAACAAACAATGGTACTAACAAACAAACAATGGTACTAACAAACAAACAATGGTACTAGCAAACAAACAATGGTACTAACAAACAATGGTACTAACAAACAGACAAAGGTACTAACAAACAAACAATGGTACTAACAAACAAACAATGGTACTAACAAACAAACTATGGTACTAACAAACAAACAATGGTACAAACAAACAAACAATGGTACTAACAAATAAACAATGGTACTAACAAACAAACAATGGTACTAACAAACAAACAATGGTACTAATAAACAAACAATGGTACTTACAAACAAACACTGGTACTAACAAACAATGGTACTAACAAACAAACAATAGTGCTAACAAACAATGGTACTAACAAACAAACAATGGTACTAACAAACAATGGTACTAACAAACAAACAATGGTACTAACAAACAAATAATGGTACAAACAAACAAACAATGGTACTAACAAGCAAACAATGGTACTAACAAACAATGGTACTAACAAACAAACAATGGTACTAACAAACAAAAAATAGTACTAACAAACAAACAATGGTACTAACAAACAAACAATGGTACTAACAAACAAACAATGCTACTAACAAACAGACAATGGTACTAACAAACAGACAATGGTACTAACAAACAAACAATGGTACTAACAAACAGACAATGGTACTAACAAACAAACAATGGTACTAACAAACACACAAAGGTACTAACAAACAAACAATGGTACTAACAAACAATGGTACTAACAAACAAATAATGGTTCTAATAAACAGACAATGGTACTATCAAACACACAATGGTACTAACAAACAAACAATGGTACTAACAAACAATGGTACTAACAAACAAACAATGGTACTAACAAACAAATAATGGTACTAACAAACAATGGTACTAACAAACAAACAATGGTACTAACAAACAAATAATGGTACTAACAAACAGACAATGGTACTAACAAGCAAACAATGGTACTAACAAACAATGGTACTAACAAACAAACAATGGTACTAACAAGCAAACAATGGTACTAACAAACAATGGTACTAACAAACAAACAATGATACCAACAAACAATGGTACTAACATACAGACAATGGTACTAACAAACAAACAATGGTACTAACAAACAAACAATCGTACTAACAAATAATTGTACTAACAAACAGACAATGGTACTAACAAACAAAAAATGGTACTAACAAACATTAGTACTAACAAACAAACAATGGTACTAACAAGCAAACAATGGTACTAACAAACAAATAATTGTACTAACAAACAAACAATGGTACTAACAAACAAACAATGGTACTAACAAACAAACAATGGTACTAACAAATAAACAATGGTACTAACAAACAGACAATGGTACTAACAAACATACAATGCTACTAACAAACATACAATGCTACTAACAAACAAACAATGGTACTAACAAACAAACAATGATACTAACAAACGACAATGGTACTAACAAACAGACAGTGGTACTAACAAACAAACAATGGTACTAACAAACAAACAATAGTACTAACAAACAGACAATGGTACTAACAAACAGACAATGGTACTAACAAACAAACAATGGTACTAACAAACAGACAACGGTACTAACAAACAAACAATGGTACTAACAAACAAACAATGGTACTAACAAACAGACAATGGTACTAACAAACAAACAATGGTACTAACAAACAAACTATGGTACTAACAAACAAACTATGGTACTAACAAACAAACAATGGTACTAACAAACAAATAATGGTACTAACAAACAGACAATGGTACTAACAAACAATGGTACTAACAAACAGACAATGGTACTAACAAACAAACAATGGTACTAACAAACAGACAATGGTACTAACGAACAAACAATGGTACTAACAAACAAACTATGGTACTAACAAACATACAATGGTACTAACAAACAAACAATGGTACTAACAAACAAACAATGGTACTAACAAACAGACAATGGTACTAACAAACAAACAATGGCACTAACAAACAAACAATGGTACTAACAAACAAACAATGGTACTAACAAACAGACAATGGTACTAACAAACAGACAATGGTACTAACAAACAAACAATGGTACTAACAAACAGACAATGGTACTAACAAACAAACAATGGTACTAACAAACACACAAAGGTACTAACAAACAAACAATGGTACTAATAAACATACAATGGTACTAACAAACAAACTATGGTACTAACAAGCAAACTATGGTACTAACAAACAAACAATGGTACTAACAATCAAACAATGGTACTAACAAACAAACTATGGTACTAACAAACAAACAATGGTACTAACAAACAAACAATGGTACTAACAAACAAACAATGGTACTAACAAACAAACAATGGTACTAACAAACAAACAATGGTACTAACAAACAAACAATGGTACTAACAAACAAACAATGGTACTAACAAACAAACAATGGCACTAACAAACAATGGTACTAACAAACAAACTATGGTACTAACAAACAAACAATGGTACTAACAAACAAACAATGGTACTAACAAACAAACAATGGTACTAACAAACAAACAATGGTACTAACAAACAAACAATGGTACTAACAAACAAACAATGGTACTAACAAACAAATAATGGTACTAACAAACAGACAATGGTAATAACAAACAATGGTACTAACAAACAGACAATGGTACTAACAAACAAACAATGGTACTAACAAACAGACAATGGTACTAACGAACAAACAATGGTACTAACAAACAAACTATGGTACTAACAAACATACAATGGTACTAACAAACAAACAATGGTACTAACAAACAAACAATGGTACTAACAAACAGACAATGGTACTAACAAACAAACAATGGCACTAACAAACAAACAATGGTACTAACAAACAAACAATGGTACTAACAAACAGACAATGGTACTAACAAACAGACAATGGTACTAACAAACAAACAATGGTACTAACAAACAGACAATGGTACTAACAAACAAACAATGGTACTAACAAACACACAAAGGTACTAACAAACAAACAATGGTACTAATAAACATACAATGGTACTAACAAACAAACTATGGTACTAACAAGCAAACTATGGTACTAACAAACAAACAATGGTACTAACAATCAAACAATGGTACTAACAAACAAACTATGGTACTAACAAACAAACAATGGTACTAACAAACAAACAATGGTACTAACAAACAAACAATGGTACTAACAAACAAACAATGGTACTAACAAACAAACAATGGTACTAACAAACAAACAATGGTACTAACAAACAAACAATGGTACTAACAAACAAACAATGGCACTAACAAACAATGGTACTAACAAACAAACTATGGTACTAACAAACAAACAATGGTACTAACAAACAAACAATGGTACTAACAAACAAACAATGGTACTAACAAACAAACAATGGTACTAACAAACAAACAATGGTACTAACAAACAAACAATGGTACTAACAAACAAACAATGGTACTAACAAACAAACAATGGTGCTAACAAACAAACAATGGCACTAACAAACAATGGTACTAACAAACAAACAATGGTACTAACAAACAAACAATGGTACTAACAAACAAACAATGGTACTAACAAACAAACAATGGTACTAACAAACAATGGTACTAACAAACAATGGTACTAACAAACAAACAATGGCACTAACAAACAATGGTACTAACAAACAAACAATGGTACTAACAAACAATGGTACTAACAAACAAACAATGGCACTAACAAACAATGGTACTAACAAACAAACAATGGTACTAACAAACAATGGTACTAACAAACAAACAATGGTACTAACAAACAAACAATGGCACTAACAAACAATGGTACTAACAAACAAACAATTGCACTAACAAACAATGATACTAACAAACAAACAATGGTACTAACAAACAAACAATGGTACTAACAAACAAACAATGGTACTAACAAACAAACTATGGTACTAACAAACAAACAATGGTACTAACAAACAAACAATGGTACTAACAAACAAACAATGGTACTAACAAACAAACAATGGTACTAACAAACAAACAATGGTACTAACAAACAAACAATGGTACTAACAAACAAACTATGGTACTAACAAACAAACAATGGTGCTAACAAACAAACAATGGTACTAACAAACAATGGTATTAACAAACAAACAATGGTACTAACAAACAAACAATGGTACTAACAAACAAATAATGGTATTAACAAACAAACAATGGTACTAACAAACAAATAATGGTACTAACAAACAAACAATGGTACTAACAAACAAACAATGGTACTAACAAACAAATAATGGTACTAACAAACATACAATAGTATTAACAAACAAACAATGGTACTAACAAACAAATAATGGTACTAACAAATAAACAATGGTACTAACAAACAAACAATGGTACTAACAAACAAACAATGGTTCTAACAAACAATGGTACTAACAAACAATGGTACTAACAAACAAACATTGGTACTAACAAACAGACAATGGTACTAACAAACAAACAAATAATGTTTCCACCGTTAGTTAACGAGGCCTTTAAGAGAATGAAGATAATAGTAACTTTGTACCCCATCATGCAGGCAGTAAGAAGCTACTAAGTTGGGTTTCTATTGGTTATCTCATCCTGTAGAAACGTGTGGCACTAAAATTCAAGATGGGTAAGTACGTAGGTTTGTGCATGGGTGCGTCGGTAGGTAGACAGGTGAATTAGGTAGGAAAATAGGTACCTTGGTAGGTATTTAGGTAGGTAGGGTTGAATAGGTGTCGTATTTTATTTTTAATGTCGTCCCTGGGGTGAGGGGAATCAACATCGACATCCTTTTAACCCCATATCAATATCTTGAGGTTCTTCTTGATTTCTGTCCACAAAACCCCGTCGATCCCTGGATCCCTCCTCTCTCTCTCTCTCTCTCTCTCTCTCTCTCTCTCTCTCTCTCTCTCTCTCTCTCTCTCTCTCTCTCTTTTATTACTGTATCAAGCCCCCTCTCATTCTTTTCCCAAAACACACTAAACAACACAGGCTCTAACAAAACAACAATTTAGTTTAATTGAGAAAAGTGTCATGTATGTGCAAAATGTATGAGTAGAATGTCTGTCGTATAATCTAGTGTGTATGCAGAATCAGACCGAACAGCCATGGAGCACAGTCTGCTTCATCATCGTACTGGCCACACCACAACACCATATCAGGGACATAAAACCTCACCCAAGTGATGTGTCTCTCAGGCCAAGTGTCGACTTCTTCAGATAGCTCGTGAACACTCCGGATGCTTGGTCTTCAATAGTGGAAACAGTCCAATATTGATCATCTATCCAACACACACAGTGTAACTACTCTGTTCATTAAATGTTCTGTGATCAGAGAATCCTACAAATATTATTAATGTCACTTTGGAAAACCTAAATGTTCGTATGTCACTTCTTGTAAGATTTTCCCAATGTTAATACCCAATTTTACTGTTCCAGGTAGTTATATCTACTAGTTTCCTCCG
This sequence comes from Cepaea hortensis, assembly GCA_963921405.1. Classification (NCBI taxonomy): domain Eukaryota; kingdom Metazoa; phylum Mollusca; class Gastropoda; order Stylommatophora; family Helicidae; genus Cepaea; species Cepaea hortensis. The sequence continues at coordinate 72,942,042 of OY992888.1, read as the reverse complement.
AAGTCGGAGAGTGTCTGCCTGTATGGCGAGGAACCACCAGTCTGCACACCAATAAGCCAGACATGGGACAACGGATACTCACGCAAACCTCAGGTCCTGTATGACATCACACTGATGTTGGACAACAGGATGCCTTCATCCGACATACAGGACTTTGCGTTGGAGCACAAGCCAATGAACACAAGCAAGCAAGCATATCTACTAGTGTTCCTGGTACAAGTGTTATTTTCAGTGTCCTGAATTTACTGTGATGTAAACTATCACTTAAGAAACACACTTATAATAATCATGTCCTGCTCAGCAGCGGCCAGATTCCTGCAGACGATCTAGGTTATGGGCCCAGTGCAAAAGCCTCTCAGTAAACCCTGCCTTCAATCCTCGAGCCATGACTTTCTATGACTTTGTTGCTAGCTTCTTGGTAGAATAACGTGGAACAATTGAGTGGAACCTGTTGAAGAAAGAACACACTGGTGAGAACAACCCGATTCCGACCTTTATTAGGTGAGTGTAGGCCACCGGCCGCACGCAGAAAAAATAACAGAGAACCAATCTCTGTCATAAGGCCAAGGAGCTCATCACTTCGGTCTGAGTCATGGTAAGACTAGGAAAGACTAAAGGAAACAGGTAGAAACCCAGCAGATGCTCTAATGGAAGATCCTACCATTTCACATTTCCTCAATCCCCCCTCCAACCATCCTCAATCTCTCTAACTATTATCCCACTACATTGTCCTTAACTCACTGAGTTAAATGATATCTCACACCAGCTAGTTTAAGCTACGCAATAGTCTACTGTTGCCGACGCTCTTATAATACGTTCTATCACCGCACTTATAATACGTTCTATCACCGCACTTATAATACGTTCTATCACCGCACAGTACTGCACTCTATTCCTAAGAATAATCTAAGTTAGATATGTTTAATAGAATACCATATAGTTATTCCTGTTGTAGATGGAGACTATGAAATCACAGACTGGATCGATGTCCGCCGATAAACATCACCAATAGACACTATAGTCTCTCCCTATAGAAACAACTAGGAATACTGCACCGGTCCGTAGCGCTTCACAAATTTTGGTCGACTAACCCAAAAGTTGTTTACCTCACTGTTTTTATACTGGGTATAAATGACGTCATAAACTGTAGACACTAGGCAATCTATAATCTATTTTCCTCCCTCCTGTTTAGACTGGGTGTAAACAACCCGCCGTCTATTTTGCTTTCATCTGGGAACCTGTTTCCCGTACAACAAAAAGTCTTGCCCGCCTGTGAACCAGAGAATAATTTCCCCACAACACAAGTTCTAGCCGACTTCTGTCCAGACATTCCGTCTATCACATCAAAGGCTGGCTGTCGCCTTGCAGACGGATGGCGCTATAGTCCCTCCTCGAGCAACAACATATTTAAAAAATGCCAACTGTGTGTAGACATTTGGCGTGACTTTCTGTCATCGATCGAAATCTTCAAGTTTTTAATTTGACAATAGGTAGGCAAAGAATTAAGTAGGTAAGTAGGTAGTTAGGTAGGTAGCTAGGTAGGTAGGTAAGGGAGGGTTGGTGGGTAAGTAGGTAGGTAGGTAGGTAGGTAGGTAGGTAGGTAGGTAGGTTGGTTGGTGGGTGGGTAGGTAGGTCTATCACTATGTATGTAGAGACAGAAGTTAATAGACAGGCCGAAAGAAAGACACACGGACGGACACACAGGCAGACAGAAGAGTGATTAATTGATTGATTGATTGATTGATTGATTGATTGATTGATTGATTGATTGATTGATTGATTGATTGATTGATTGATTGATCAACTTACCAGAGAGTTATCCGAAGGAGCAACCCTCATGAAATAAGGATACAATTCCTTATTATTCAAAGTCTCACTCGTGGATGTAAAACTGACCAGTGGTACCTGCGCAGCGCCAAGAACCATGGAAGCAGCGGCTGTGGATGAGCTCCGCAAACATCCTATCACTCCAACAACATCATAAGACGGAAGAACATCAATGTCCTTAACGCAAATTTCATCATCCATGGCTGAAATGTCACACGTGTGGTTACTTGTCGACTCTTCTCTGACAGAACCATTCAGTTCTTTGACAAAACTTATTGCTTGTATGATAGCTGTTGACTCCTTCATGCAGTCATCAAGAATGACATACCCTAATGTCACATTTGGTAGGATGTCGTTATTTTTGTTCACCTCATCAATGGCGTACGCAATCGTTTCCGAGAAATGAAAAGATGAATTTACAAAAGGCGTGGTTCCACATAAGCTTTCAACGCTGTAGGACAAACCGGAAATGATGCTGCCAATGTTAAGGTCGCCGTAGCGGATGTACCGTAATGGCGGCTGATTTGGAATTATTATTGATGTGCACATCACAGGAAGGTTGGTTAAACATATGAAATGTATACAGAGAATGAATAAACTGCTGTACTTTATTACGTTTATTCGTCGTCGCGTTTGTTGAGTACGCTGAACTTTGTGATCATACTCCAAAGCTGTTTGCATCTCCATTTAATATATTTTCTCTTTTTGTGGTGTTCACTGTAGAATTGGTGAATGACGTTTCGGGTAAATTCTGAAAGAAAGAAGAATAGGAAATAATCACACATCTACTTGTCTGTCTGTCTGTCTGTCTGTCTGTCTGTCTGTCTGTCTGTCTGTCTGTCTGTCTGTCTGTCTAAACACGATGGAACGCATGAGTCGTGGAAGAAAAGACAGCAATCGAACAGCACGCAAACGTACATAGTCTTGTGAACACACGGAGGGCATGGCAAGACGAGAGAATTAAGGAAATTTCAAAGGCTCGAAACTTTCGGCTGGTGGGGGATGATGACGATTATAATTAAACTCAGCGAAAATGGTTTGGCGACATAAAAGACATTGTTCAGTCACATTGAATCAGATATTCAGTGCCACCCATCGGGTGCTGAAACGTCAACAATTCTTCCCCATTGACGCAAAAGAGGAAGATGATGATGATGATGATGATGATGATGATGATGATGATGATGTGATAAAGGTGATGATGATGATGATGATGATGATGATGATGATGATGATGATGATGATGATGATGATGATGATGATGATGATGATGATGTGATAAAGGTGATGATGATGATGATGATGATGATGATGATGATGATGATGATGATGATGATGATGATGATGATGATGATGATGATGATGATGATGATGATGATGATGATGATGATGATGATGGTGGTGGTGGTGATGATGACGACGACGACGATGATGATGATGATGATGATGATGATGATGATGATGATGATGATGATGATGATGATGATGATGATGATGAGATGATGATGATGATGATGATGATGATGATGATGATGATGATGATGATGATGATGATGATGATGATGATGATGATGATGATGATGATGATGATGATGACGACGACGATGATGATGATGATGATGATGATGATGAACAACTGCATGAAATAAAAAGACTTAATGACGTCACGGTTGTCACGTGTTGCAATAAAATACGAAAACGTCAAACACTAAACACAATCAACACACAAGGTCGCAATGGTGTTCCTTACTGCTGTTTGACCAATCGATTAGAACGGATAAGCGGCAGCGTAAAACAATAAATTTTAAGTGCTGAAGTACTGTCGTGGTTTATGGGAAAGCATTAAGAATGGCATATGTTGTATTCGAGAGATGTCTAAAATAAACAATGAGAGACGTTATGGAATACGTTATCAGGGTGTATTATAGAATGACATAAGAACGCATGAAAACCGAATATTATTACAATGTAAAGAAATACGTCAAGAACAATATATTGCACGAATATTCCCCAATGCCTCTCTTCCCCTTAATCTTTCCAATTATCACGATGTTGTCCAATGCTTCTCTTCTCATAACATGACCAAAGAAAGTTTTTTTGTCTTCATCTTTTTATTGAATACTAGCTGACCCGGCCCGGCTTCGCCCAGACCCTGGTGGGGAGCATCTCATTTAATTCATATAAGTAGTCATATAAGTTCTCGTTCCCGTTACCGACTATCTGTCTGTCTGTCTGTCTGTCTATCTGTCTGTCTGTCTGTCTGACCCGGCCCGTCTTCGCCCAGACCCTGATGGGGAGAATCTCATTTAATTCATATAAGTAGTCATATAAGTTCCCGTTCCGACTATCTATCTGTCTGTCTGTCTGACCCGGCCCGGCATCGCCCAACTCCTGGTGGGGAGAATCTCATTTAATTCATATAAGTAGTCATATAAGTTCCCGACTGTCTGTCTGTCTGTCTGTCTGTCTGTCTGTCTATCTATCTATCTATCTATCTGTCTGTCTGTCTGTCTGACCCGGCCCATCCCATGGTGGAGAGCATCTCATTTAAATTATATAAGTAGTCATATAAGGTCCCGTTCCCGACTATCTGTCTGACTGTCTGTCTGTCTTGGGTAAATGGAGGAGGGAGGAGGAAGAGGGAGGTGGAGGAGGGAAGAGGAGGGAGGAGGAGGGAGGAGACAGGAGGAGTAGGGAGGAATAGGAGGGAGGAGGAGGGATTAGGAGGAGGAGGGAGGAGTAGTGTGGAGGAGGAGGCGAGGAGGAGGGAGGAGGAAGAGGGAGGAGGAGGGAGAAGGAGGGAGGAGGAGAACGCAGGAGGAGAAGGGAGCAGGAGGAGGAGAGGGAGGAGGAGGGAGGAGGAGGGAGGAGGAGGAGAGAGTAGGAGGATGGAGGAGGCGGAGGGAGAAGGAAGAGGGAGGAGGAAGAGGGAGAATGCGGAGGGAGAAGGAGGAGAAGGAGGGGGAGGAGGGGAGGAGGAGGGAGGCGGAGAGAGGAGGAGGAGGGAGGAAGAGGGAGGAGGAGGAATGTGAAGGGAGGAGGAGGGAGGAGGTAGAGGGAGGAGGAGGGAGGAGAGGAAGTAGAGGGAGGAGGAGGAGGGAGGAGGGAGGAGGAGGAGGAGGAGGGAGGAGGAGGGAGGAGGAGAGAGGAGGAGGAGGGAGGAGGAGGAGGGAGGAGGAGGGAGGAGGAGGAAGAGGGAGGAGGAGGAATGTGAAGGGAGGAGGAGGGAGGAGGTAGATGGAGGAGGAGGGAGGAGGAGGAGTGAGTAGGAGGAGAGGGAGGAGGAGGAGGAAGGAGGAGGGGGAGGAGGGAGGAGGAGGAGGGAGGAAGAAGGAGGAGGAGGGAGAAGGAGGGATGAGGAGGAGGAGGGAGGAGGAGGAAGAGGGAGGAGGAGGAATGTGAAGGGAGGAGGAGGTAGAGGGAGGAGGAGGAGGGAGGAGGAGAAGGGAGGAGGAGGGATGAGGAGGAGGAAGAGGGAGGAGGAGGGAGGAGGTCCTAGCTGACCCGGCCCGGCTTCGCCCAGACCCTGGTGGGGAGCATCTCATTTAATTCATATAAGTAGTCATATAAGTTCTCGTTCCCGTTACCGACTATCTGTCTGTCTGTCTGTCTGTCTGTCTATCTGTCTGTCTTTCTGACCCGGCCCGTCTTCGCCCAGACCCTGATGGGGAGAATCTCATTTAATTCATATAAGTAGTCATATAAGTTCCCGTTCCGACTATCTATCTGTCTGTCTGTCTGACCCGGCATCGCCCAACTCCTGGTGAGGAGAATCTCATTTAATTCATATAAGTAGTCATATAAGTTCCCGTTCCCGACTATCTGTCTGACTGTCTGTCTGTCTTGGGTAAATGGAGGAGGGAGGAGGAAGAGGGAGGTGGAGGAGGGAAGAGGAGGGAGGAGACAGGAGGAGTAGGGAGGAATAGGAGGGAGGAGGAGGGATTAGGAGGAGGAGGGAGTAGTGTGGAGGAGGAGGCGAGGAGGAGGGAGGAGGAAGAGGGAGGAGGAGAACGCAGGAGGAGAAGGGAGCAGGAGGAGGAGAGGGAGGAGGAGGGAGGAGGAGGAGAGAGTAGGAGGAGGGAGGAGGCGGAGGGAGAAGGAAGAGGGAGGAGGAAGAGGGAGAAGGAGGAGGGAGAAGGAGGAGGAGGAGGGAGGAGGAAGAATGTGAAGGGAGGAGGTAGAGGGAGGAGGAGGAGGGAGGAGTAGGGAGGAGGAGGAGGGAGGAAGAGGGAGGAGGAGGAATGTGAAGGGAGGAGGAGGGAGGAGGTAGAGGGAGGAGGAGGGAGGAGGAGGAGGAGGTAGAGGGGGGAGGAGGCGGAGAGGGAGGAGGGGGAGGAGGAATGATGAGGAGGAGGGAGGAGGAGGAAGAGGGAGGAGGAGGGAGGAGGTAGAGGGAGGAGGAGGGAGGAGGAGGAGTGAGGAGGAGGAGGAAGGAGGAGGGGGAGGAGGGAGGAGGAGGAGGAGGCAGGAAGAAAGAGGAGGAGGGAGGAGGAGGAAGAGGGAGGAAGAGGGAGGAGGAGGAATGTGAAGGGAAGAGGAGGAGAAGGGAGGAGGGATGAGGAGGAGGAAGAGGGAGGAGGAGGGAGGAGGTAGAGGGAGGAGGAGGAGGAGGAGGAAGGAGGAGGGGGAGGAGGGAGGAAGAAGGAGGAGGAGGGAGAAGGAGGGATGAGGAGGAGGAGGGAGGAAGAGGGAGGAGGAGGAATGTGAAGGGAGGAGGAGGGATAGGGAGGAGGGGAAGAGGAAGAGGGTAGGAGGAAGAGTGGAGAGGAGGAGGGAGGATGTAGAGGGAGGAGGAGGGAGGAAAAGGGAGGAGGGAGGAGGAGGAGGAGGGAGGAGGTAGGAGGAGGAGGAAGAGGGAGGAGGAGGGAGGAGAAGGAAGGAGGAGGAAGAAGGAGGAGGAAGAGGGAGAAGGAGGATGGAGGAGGGAGAGGGAGGAAGAGGGAGGAGGAGGAAGGAGGAAGAGGGAGGAGGATGGAGGAGGGAGAGGGAGAAGAAGGAAGGAGGAGGAGGAAGGAGGGAGAATGAGGAGGGGAGGAAGGAAAGGGAGGTGGAAGAGGAGGAGGAGGGATGAGGAAAGAGGTAGGGGGAGGAGGAGGTAGAGGGAGGAGGAGGAGGAAGGAAAGGGAGGAGGAAGAGGAGGAGAAGGGAGGAGGAGGGTGGAGGGAGGAGGAGGAGGTAGAGGGAGGAGGAGGTAGGAGGAGGAGGAAGAGGGAAGAGGGAGAAGAAGGGAGAAGGAGGAGTGAGGATGATGAGGGAGAAGGAGGCAGGAGGAGGAGGAGGGAGGCAGGAGGTGGAGGAGGGATAAGGAGGGAGAGGGAGGAGGAGGGAAGATGAGGGAGGAGGGGGAGGAGGCGGAGGGAGTAGGAGGGAGGAGGATGGAGGAGGAGAGGAAGAGGGAGAAGGAAGAGGGAGAAGGAGGAGGGATGAGAGGGAGGAAGAAGAGGAGGAGGGTGGAGGGAGGAGGTAGAGGGAGGTGGAGGGAGGAGAAGAGAGGGGGAGAGAGTTCGCCATTCCGAATTCATACTCGTCTAGTTCTTCCCTTCTACACGACTGTAGATAACTTCCTTACACATAAAAAGATGAATTGTTATTGATATTGCCGTGGCATGGAGGAATATCAGCAGCAGAGTTGATCCAAAAAACCAAAGACTGAGATCTACGGAGAGCCATGAACGCCTACGCCAGCCGGCACGGCACTTGATGATGATGATTGCCGTGTGACGATTCTGTGTAGTCACGTCATTTTCTTCCCTTTCCCTAGCGTTTTGGTTCGGGGATTCTTTCATCATCATCATCATATATTTACGTACGTATTTTGGGAGGGGGAGGAGGGAGGAGGAGGAAGAAGGAAAAAAAACTATGACAGTTGACAGCTCTGGAATGAAAGGAAGGCGTGTAGAAAATTTCATCTCAATCGGATGGGCCGTTAGCGAAAAAATAAAGGACATACATATTTACATACATACATATTTACATACATACACTTTGATTTATATATATAGATAATGCTTCAGTTTCATTATGCTCTTTCAGGCAGTCGTTGTTAGTTCCTCTGGTAGTCCAAAGATTCCCAATATTCTTCTCAGGAACCACATCTCAGTTGCTTCCAAGTTCTTCATAATTTGTTCATTTACATTCCAAGAAGCAATGCCTTACAGCAAAACTGGTTTTAAATAGCATTTCAGCATTCTCTTTCTTACATTCAATGACAATGACTTATTTCATAAAATACCTTTGATTTTCTAAAATGCAGCTTTTGCTTGTCCTATTCTGTTCTTAATCTATGTCTCGCATCTTCCATCTGATGGTTTAATCTTTTTTTTTTTGTTTAAGTTAGTTCCATATCCTTTACAGGACGTCGCAGTCTACACAAACATTTTTTTTTTTTTTTTTGCTTTTGTGAGCTCTAGGCAAGTTTACGTTCAGTAGTTTGTCATTGCTTTCTGAACGAGCGGAACCCTTTTTTTTTTTTTTTTTGCATATCCCATACAGAACGTTGCAGTCAACATCAGCATTTTTCAGCTGCTCAGTAGTTTGCAGAACCCATACCATTTCGTAAAAGACAAAAAAAAGTGCTGCCAAATCATCCGCAACAGTGTTTCGTACGCGGGTATGCGGGATTATGAACTGCGTCTGTAACACCTTCGCCACGGAGCGAATATGATATTATAAATACACCGGGGCTTTTAAAATTATCTTCTATTTCCAATTCAGGTTTTGGTGCCATTTGTTTTCCATGATGTGACTATACTTATGCTTTCTTGATTTTCAAAGAGAGCCCTTTCATTGCACTATCTGTTACTACAATGTCCAACTATCGTTGTAGATCATTTGCATTTTCCGCCATCACTAGAATGTCGGGCTCTTCTTCGGGAGACCCGGGTTCGAATCCTCGGTAAGGTGTGGAGTTTTTTTTCTGTCCGGGGCAAAAAGAAATCTCTAACCTGCACAGCTCGCGGCGACTGCACTAGCCATACGGCCTTAATTCCTCAGGGTCATGACCCCTTGTCCTACACCGCAAGGTACTATAAGCAGTAAATGACAGTACATGATGTCATCAAAATGTATGCGCCACAATTTATCGTGAAACAATATACAGCGTATGGCTGGCGGCTGCTGGAGTAATTCTTTGCACTCCAAACAGAATTATGTCATCAACGGAAGAAATAATTTTTGTCAAATTTGTTCTACCCACAAAGTGTATTGAGACTACGAACACACGGTATTTTGTGTATACTGTGAGTAATCAGAGGATCACATTTAAACGTTTTGAGGCTGTTGGGCATATGATAAGTTAAGTGCATATCCTTTAAAGGACGTTGCAATAAGCCCCAGCATTTTAGCTGTTTGTGATTTCTTGGCAAGTTTACCATCAGTAGTTCGCCATAGCTTTCTGATCCACCGACATCCATACCAATTTATTGAAACCAAAGCAAAGAAACAAACAAACAAAGTTTCAGAGCTTGTTGACTGAGAAACAAATAAAGAAATCACGGTTCTCCAAGAAAGAATTACAATTTCAAATAAAAATACATACTGAGTCCCGAAACAGAAACGATCACATCCACGAATGAGGAAGTACCACACTTGCACAAATGTAGAAGATCTGTCAGAATATGCTCAATCACATTTGACCCGACAAGAAACATCCATTAATCAGGTTATTTTTTTTTTTTTTTTTTAATTCGCATATCATTTACAGGACATCGCTGTCAACATCAGCATCTTTCAGCTGATTGTTGATGTCTTGGCAAGATTACGCTCAGTAGTCTGCCATTGCTTTCTTAGCTGCCAGCTCACATATCCCGCAAAACACCGACGCGGAGAGAACCGCTACCAATTCTCGCGCGCTGCGGTATCCTGCGTGGATAAACAGGATTACGGAGAAAGTCGTTTAAACCCTCGGCCAGGGAGCGGGCCAGGTTAATCTACACATATCAAAACGGTAGAAACACGGCGACAGATAAGAAAGTTGTGCAGCGATGTCCGATGTGAAGTTATTTCGCGTGACTTTATCCCGCCCGCCTTCATAATGTGTGATGGTGTCTATATTGTGTGTGCGCGGTCTTTTTGTGATGCGTTCGATGATATTCTAACATGGGCGTGTCTCTGGGAGCAGTCTGTTTGTTTTGTGATTTGAGGTTTGTAGAAGTGGGGATACAGATAGCTGGAAGGGCCCGGTGACAATATTTGTGTTGGGGGTATTCTGAAATTGATACATTCGTCTGTATGAAAATAAATGTACTCTAAAATGGTCAATCAACAGCGTAGTCGTATTTGTGGCGATTGTTTTAAGTATAGTTATAGTTTTAGTAGTAGTAGTAGTAGTAGTAGTAGTAGTAGTAGTAGTAGTAGTAGTAGTAGTAGTAGTAGTAGTAGTAGTAGTAGTAGTAGTAGTAGTAGTAGTAGTAGTAGTAGTAGTAGTAGTAGTAGTAGTAGTAGTAGTAGTAGTATCAACTCGGGTGGAGAATTCGGTGACAGAAAGAAAGCAAGAAAGAAAGAAAGGCAGAAAGAGAGAAGGAAAAGAAGAAAGAAAGAAAGAAAGAAAGAAAGAAAGAAAGAAAGAAAGAAAGATAGAAAGAAAGAAAGAAAGAAAGAAAGAAAAAAAGAAAAAAAGACAGACAGACAGAAAGAAAGAAAGAAAGAAAGAAAGAAAGAAAGAAAGAAAGAAAGAAAGAAAGAAAGAAAGAAAGAAAAAAAGAAAGAAAGACGGAAGGATGGACAGACGGAAGGAAGGAAGGAAGGAAGGAAGGAAGGAAAAGGAAGGAAAAGGAAGGAAGGAAAAGGAAGGAAGGAAGGAAGGAAGGAAGGAAGGAAGGAAGGAAGGAAGGAAGGAAGGAAGGAAGGAAGGAAGGAAGTATCAAACAAACAAACAAGCAAACAAACAATCAAAGAACACAAAGTATTCAAAAAATTTTGACTGAGAAACAAATAATCACTGGTCGGCTATAAAGACTAAAAAAACAATATACTGACTCCCTAAACAGACACGATCAAATCCGCGAATGAAGGAGTAACACACATGCACAAATGCAGACGCTCTGTCTCTATATGCTCAATCACATTTGACCCAACAAGAAATATCCCTTAATCAGGTTAATCTGCAAATACCTCAATGGTAGAAACACGGCGACAGATAAGAATTCGTGCGGCGATGTCCGATGTGAAGTTATTTCGCGTGACTTTATCTCGCCCGCCTTCATAGTGTGTGATGGTGTCTGTATTGTGTGTGCGCGGTCTTTTTCTGATGCGTTCGATGATATTATAACATGGGCGTGCCTCTGAGAGTCGTCTGTTTGTTTTGTGATTTGAGGTTTGTAGAAGTGGGGATACAGATAGCTGGATGAGACGGGAATAAATATTTGTGTTGTGGGGATTCTGAAATTGACACAATCGACTGTAGAAACATATACGTACTCTAAAATGGTCAATCAACAGCGTAGTCGTATTTGTGGCTATTATTTTAAGTATAGTTATAGTTTTAGTAGTAGTAGTAGCAGCAGCAGCAGCAGCAGCAGCAGCAGTAACAGCAGCAGCAGCAGTAGTAGTAGTAGTAGTAGTAGTAGTAGTAGTAGTAGTAGTAGTAGTAGTAGTAGTAGTAGTAGTAGTAGTAGTAGTAGTAGTAGTAGTAGTAGAAACAGCAGCAGTAATAGTAGTAGAAACAGTAGTTATTATTATTATTATTATTATTATTATTATTAATTATTATTATAGTTGATTTTGTTGTTATTCTTTCTATAACGAAGAAGAATGTTTAGAAGAAGCAGAGAAAGGAAGAAAAAGAAAAGACGATGATGACATAGGGTGATGATGCTGCTGCTAAAGATAACGATGACGATATTTACAATAATGTTGATGATGACCATGATGACGACGACAATTACACGGATGACGACGACGACGACGATGATGATGATGATGATGATGATGATGATGATGATGATGATGATGATGATGATGATGATGATGATGATGATGATGATGACGACGACGACGACGATGATGATGATGATGATGATGATGATGATGATGATGATGATGATGATGATGATGATGATGATGATGATGATGATGATGATGATGATGATGTTGATGATGATGATGATGATCATGATCATGATCATGATGATGATCATGATGATGATCACGATGATGATAAGCAGGAGGAGGATGATGAGGATGATGAAGATGATGACGATTATGGCGATGATGAGGATGATGATGAGACAATGTCGATGATGATATTGATGACAGTGATAAAGATGATTATGATGAGGATAATAATGATGAGGATGAGGATGATTATGATGATATGACGATGATGATGAGGATGATGGTAATGATGATGAATATGATGATGATGAGGATGATGATGACGATGATGATGGGGATGAGGATGACGATGATGATGATGATGATGATGATGATGATGATGATGATGATGATGATGATGATGATGATGATGATGATGATGATGATGATGATGATGAGGATGAGGATGAGGATGATGAGGATGATGATTATGATGATGATGGGGATGATGATGATAAGGATGATGACGATAACGATGACGATGAAAATGAGGATTTTAAAGAAATTGTTAATAACCATGACAATGATGATGATTGCGATGACGATAATGATGATGATTAATCTAATGATTATGATGATGCTAACAACAACGTTAACAAATTTAATCATCAACCGAAGATAAGCTATAAGATTTAGTGGAATAGAAATAAAGAGAATGAAAAACTGTGACACAGGCATTGAGAACAAAAACTAAATGAGTTGTGTTGAGTTGAGTTGTGTTTAGTTAAGAACCGACATCACTGCACTTAGGACATTCCCATATGTGCTCCGTCCCCTCATTCAACAGCCAGCGAAGAATCATACTACTAATCGTTTCAACCGCTATCTGATTTAAAGTTCTTCTTGTCTTCCCTCTCAGTTTTGAGATTATTCCAGACCGATCCCCCGCAATCTCATTCTTTCCACATACGGGTTTTCAATCTGTTCTCCCGCATTCTCCACTTGGTCCTACAAGCGCACGACCACCTTCCCCTTGTCCATAGACAGTCTACCAGCAAGAGGTGCATTTCCTGGCAGCCTATCAGCCTGATCATTCCCCCCGCACCCCGCATAGCCAGAGCCAAATATCCATACAATTATCACAATCTGTGACCTCTGAAGTGACGAGAGCCATTCCACGCGAAACATTCCCTTTTCCACCTTACTAAGCATACTCTTTGATGAATACAACGTGTGTTGCAGTAGTCTCCTCTAGCCAATGGAATGCCGCTGTTAGTTTTACCATGTCACAAATATCCCATGGTAAAGCCATCATACACACACACACACATATCCACACACCCACACACACACCACACCCCCCACACACACACACGCACACACACACACACACATAGTAAATCGCTCAACACGCACATCGCACAACCACACACTCACACACAAATAAGCCATCAATCAACTCGCACATTACACACACACACATACATACACACACACACGCACACGACACACACACAAATAGTCAATCGATAAACTCGCACATCGCGCGCACACACACACACACACACACACACACACACACACACACACATAGTCTACCTTTCAACTCGCATATCGCAAACAAACGCATACACGCAAATAATCAATCGCTCAACTCGGAAATCACACATGCTCACACACATACATACATAAATAGGCCACCGCTCATCTCGCACATCGCACATACACAGACACATACAAATAGTCCACCGCACCACTTGCAAATCAAACACACACACACACACATAAATAGTCCACCACTCAGCTCGCACATCACACACACACACACACACATAGACTTGGAACAGCTCGGCTGCTTCCCGCCCACACTTGGAGGATACAGACGCAACAAAGAGTCATGGCTGAATGCGGCGGTCTTTGCTCAAGATGTTTACGAAGGATTTCAGGTCAGAGAAGAGACATGTGCGGCCGCCATAGACTTAGAGGACGCATATAACAGAGTATCTTTCGAGCACTTGATGCAAACCCTCCTCAGACTGAAAGTGCACCCTCACCTTGTACGATGGATAGCTGCAGTTCTACTCCAAAGGAAGGTGGTGCTAAGATGCGGGAGTTGGTCTTCTGAGCCGATAACGATATGTCCAGGATTGCCGCAGGGTTCACCACTGTCACCAGTACTATTCAACGTGTATACGGTGCCGATCACTGAACAACAGTTGGATGGGAGGGGTAGGACTCTATCATTCGTTGACGACATCCTCGTGTATCGACAGGGTCGAGATAGACAGGCGGTTGCCAACTATATGCAGGGCGAACTAGATCGAATTTCCTCATGGTGTGCTGATGCCGATGCCCTTGTCAACCCTGCAAAGGCAACGGTTACATGGTTCTCACTAAACAACCATATTGTGAAAACAGACCTGCCGGCAGTAAGAATGGATGGGAGCATTCTGAGTAGAACCCAGTCAATGACATATCTTGGCGTGAGGCTTGATCGTAGCCTGTCCTTCAGAGATCATGTCGATTATGTCATAACGAAGGCTCGAAAAGGTTTGGCAGCAATGAGAGTCATGGCGAGTGCCAATATCGAGCAAAGACTGCTATTACTTCTGTTCCAAGGACTTGTGCTTTCACGCATCGAGTATGCCCTGGCCATCCTCACTGTCAGCCCTACACAGATTGGAAGACTTGAAAAGGTACAAAACGAAGCCATGCGCATCATTTTGGGCTGCACGAAAGACACCAGCTGTGTAGCAATGAGATACCTCCTTGACTTCCCGACAATGGAACACAGAATCAAGATCTGGAGAGCTCGTGCATACTTAAAAATAAGTGCAGATGAGCAGCACCCTCTGCATGACGCTGTATTCAGAGAAAAGGGTGACAGGCTAAAGAGGGGCAAATCATGGATGGGTCGGGCGGAAGATGTCGTCGGACAGGTCTGCAGTCTTACCAGTATCAACCCCGGCAAGGAATGGGTGCCGGTGCCTCCAGCTTTTAAGTGTACCTTCTCCTGCATTATCACACTCGACAGACGGTGCAGAGAGCAGAACCCTGCCGCTGTCAATGCAGAGGTTAACGCGCTCATCTATGATCACTCAGATAGCCCCGAAGTGCTCATCTATACAGATGGATCTGTTGTAAAGCAGCAGCGAAGTGCGTGGGCATTTACAGCCCGCTCAGCGGGCCGAACCGTTCAAGAATCCAGTGGTGCCCACTCCATGACCACGAGCAGCATGACGATGGAGGTGATGGCAGTTACACAGGCTTTCATATGGCTGGAATCACAGCATTATACCAACGTGTGTGTACTAAGTGATTCAATGAGCATGATTCAGAAGGTCGAAGCTGGATCTGTACGTAGACAGTGGACTGAGTCGCTGCGGAAGTCTGTTGTCCGCAAAGTCACCTTCATCTTCGTCCCGGGACATGCGGGAGTCGAGGGAAATGAACGAGCTGATAAATTGGCTGGCTCTGCACCCCCTGTAGATGGCCAGCCCATGGATCGTGCCGATGTTATTAACGCCCTTAAAGATATGGCGAGAACAGATGATTTTGACGCCAGTGATTCCACATCGCTTTCCAGGATGAAAGACCTGGGAGTAAGAATCGGCACAGCCAGACGCGAGAGGTACATCGGGAAAACAAAGCGCCTCGTCAACCAACACAGAACTGGCACTATTAGCCACCGGACGCTGATGCATATGCTGGGGGGAGGATCTGAGCACCTATGGACATGTCCGGAGTGCAACGAAGATACCCCAACTGATAACTAACTAACTAACTAACATAAATAGTCCACCACTCAGCTCGCACATCACACACACACACACACACACACACATAAATAGTCCACCACTCAGCTCGCATATCGCAGCCACACACACACACACACACACACACACACACACACACACACACACACACACACTCAAATAGTCCACCGCTCAACTTGCAAATCGAACATATACACACACACTACAAAATATTCCACGGCTCAACTCGCACATCGCTCAACTCGCACATCGCTCAACTCGCACATGACACACTCATGGTGGAAGTTATTTATAAGTACCTCTGAAGTCGGAGTGGGTTCGCCTGATAGCGAGTGGCACTGATAATTGGGAAAGCTAACCCGCATACAAAACTCAGTCCATTGCAATTCTCAGTAGTAGCAAGCGCTCGTAGTAGTAACGAGTATGTTCCAAGCTTTTGACAATACTTGTAGACAGGAAATATACTGCTCGAATACTTGAATGAAATATGACTGGCTTCTGCCTTCTTGATAACCGATAGTTTATCAAATGGAGGTATACCTCTCCATAACACAAAGCCTGTGCTGTATTTAGAGACCATGTGTTGCCCATGCACCATGATCCATTTTTCGACCTGCCTAGTTTACTCCAGAGGAAAGGTAACACCAATGCTTCGGAAAAAGACAAGATGCAGAAGCAGCCGGATCTGCAAAGCAGTGCTCTAACTTTCCGCCTGTCGGAACTTTGTTCCTAGACCAGTTGCCAACCAAGCTTTAGGGCCTGGTCTGTCCTGCCATGACATTTTGTCTTTAGGATGCATTTTCTCGCACTAGGATAAGGCTTGCACCCTCCCAATTGTGCACCTCCGCCCGAAGCCGTTGGCACAATGTGGGGTATCGGGTTTGATTAGCGCCGCCCGACTTTCGGCGCTAACAGAAAGCAGGTAATACCATCTACTGTCATACGGTAGCTCAGTCATATCTGATTGAGACCTGACTCCAAAATTAAATATAAAAATGAGAAATATGTGTCATAAAACAAGTCCGCGAATATGTAAAATGTCTCCCATACTGAAACATCTAATATACGAGGGTAAGATAATAAGTAAGTCACAAATGGCTGTAGAAAAATAACTAAATATGATAACAACTTGAAACCAGTTTATTTTTATTGATGCACTTATCCCATCGTTGTATCAGTCCTCCCAAACCTGCTGCATAGAACTGCGTGATTTGTTTTCATTTGCCTGATATTCCAAAGAACTGTGTGACTTACTTATTGACTCGTCCTCGTAACTTTTTCTACCCCGCTTTGCACCGATTTCTTGGATAACCATTTGTCAGCATAAACTCTAAAAACTCACCTTGGCGGGAGACATTTCGCGAATGATGCCGAAGTTGAATGTGAAGTGAAAACGTGGCTTAGAAAACAGAGCACACAGTTCTATGCAGCCGGTGTGGGAGGACTGATAAAACGGTGGGATAAGTGCATCAATGTTGGTGGAAATTATGTTGATAAATAAAGCGACAATGAATGTATACAAATAAACTGGTTTCAAGTTGTTATCATATTTAGTTATTTTTCTGCAGCCATTTGTGACTTAGTTATTAACTTACACGAGTACATAAACCAACAAATAACAGATAATAAATAGCATATTCACACCAGTCTTATGCTAGCAATGTCAAACTTGACATAATGCAAATCACACTTACGGAAAATCAACACCTGCGGGGTGAAATTCTTGTGGAGAGCTTCCAAATTAACTATCCGAGACTGGTTAAGAGATAATGTTATCAGACAGACAGTGGGATCAACACCTTGTGCCACATATCTTGAACAGCAAAGATCAAATGGTTCTGCCACCTCGTTAGAATGCAACACCATCAACTACCAGCACAGGTACTACATCAAAGAAGATCTGCTATGAGAGGAAGAGGATGCCCGAGAAGACCATGGATTAGTGACCTCAAAGACATTATACTGTACAATCATACGGAACGACACTACCCAGCACCATCCCTTCGGGCGTTAGAGGTTCAACTATTCCTTCCTCACGACGTTTGACGGCAGAAGTGGAAGATGATGAAGATGATAAACAGGGGCTCAGACATTAACACTAGAAGTGTATGGACTACGCTTGAGTTAAAAGCTAGCGAACGAAACAAAAAACAAACAAAAATATTAAGAACAACTGAAACAATTACCGCGTTTATGTCAATTTAAAACAAAAAAAGAGAAATAATCTCGCGCTAGTGACACAAACACATACACACACACAAACACACACCACACCCACACACACACACACACACACACACACACACACACACACACACACACCACACACATAAAGAAATAGTCCATCTCCCAAATCACACATCACACACTAACACTGACAAACACATAGTCCATCATACAACACATACATCACACACATACACGCACACACACACACACACACACACACACACACACACATAGCCCGTCACCCAACACACACATCATATACTCGAGTCCATGACCGCACACACACACACGCACACACACACACACATACGTCACACACTCACCACGACCCAGCTCCTGACAATACTCGTGGATTAGAAACATGGCTCACAGTTGCACTTATCTGATCTCTTAAGTTACGTCCTGGGACACAGCAAACATTGTCCGAGAGACAATACCGTCGCAGGATGTGCTTTTCTATAACTGTTGGTGACTTGTCCTTATCTCAGCTTCGTTCGGTTTAGTTGTATCCGTCTGTGTGCGTAAGTAGATGGGTGTTGTTGTTTGTTTGTGTATATGTGTATCACTGGACTCGCATGCCAGATCGCAGGTCCACTAAACGATATTTTTTACGGCGAGCAGCTCTGTGGTAAACTCCCCCAAGGCAGTCAGACGAACGCTTTAAAGGCACTCTGAAGATCTCACTAAAACCTTTTGGAATTCATAACGACACTTAGGAAACAGTTGCCAAAGACCGAATGTCGTGGCGTACATCATTACTCAAGGGTGTAGTTACTGGTGAATCAAACAGGACTGCAAAAGCTGTGAAACAAAGACTGGACATACACAAAAAACCACCGCAGAAGATTCTCCTTCTGGAACGTCAAGCATTCTTTGTCCACGTTGTCAACGAACATTTCGAGCCAAAATAGGCTTTATCAGCCATCTTAGAACTCACGGCTCCATACTTTCAACCCCACAGGATGAAATGACTGGTCATCATCATTCTTGATGGACAAACAACATGTGTGGGTGTAGAAAATAGGCATACATAAACACACGGACCACGCGATGTCGCGATTCAGTGCACAAACACAGACAGACAGACTGATAGACAGATCGACAAATAGATGGACATATGGACAGGCAAGCAGGCATCAGGTAGGCAAGTAAGCAGGCAGGCAGACAGGTAGGTAGGTAGATAGGTAAGAACGTAGGAACGAGCGAACGAGCTTTATTTTCAAATGGTCACAAATTCCGCACCGTCTTACATTCGGCCCTTCCATTCACTCATCTTTCGTTCATCAATTGTGCATGTTACATTCACATAGAGATAAACCTTTATCAAATGAACGTTCATAAACACATACAGACCGCTAAGGAGGGTTATCAGTGTTTATGCTCACAAATGTTTGTCCCGTAAAGCGGTGCATAGCCGGGTAGAAAAATCTACGAGGGCGAGTCAATAAGTCACACAGTAATGTGGGATGGCCGTTAAATGAAAACAAAGCACGCAGTCCTATGCAGCCGGTTTGGGAGCACTGATAAAAAAAATTTTGTTGCGTATCCCTTACGAGACGTTGCAGTTATTACCAGAATTTTTCAGCTGCTGTTGATGTACTAGGCAAGTGTTACGTTCAGTAGTTTGCCATTGCTTTCTGAACGACCGGCTCCCATAACAGAACTGATAAAACGATCAGATAAGTACATCAATGTTGGTGGAAATTATGTTGAGAAATAAAGGGAAAATGTATGTATAAAAATAAACTGGTTTCAAGTTGTCATCATGTGTAGTTATTTTTCTACAGCCATTTGTGACTTACTTATTAATTTACCCTCGTAATACTCTCTCTCTCTCTCTCTCTCTCTCTCTCTCTCTCTCTCTCTCTCTCTCTCTCTCTCTCTCTCTCTCTCTCGACCATATATCTTCATTCATACATGAACGAACGAACGAACTTTATTTTCAAAGTGTCGCAAATTGGGCACGCAGGGCCGTGAGGGTAGGTAGGTAGATGGGTAGGTAGATAGATAGATATGTAGCTAGGTAAATAAGTATGTAGATGGTTGGGTAGGTAGGTAGGTAGGTAGGTAGGTAGGTAGGTAGGTAGGTAGGTAGGTAGGGAGGGAGGGAGGGAAGGAGGGAGGGGGAGGGATTTATAGGTTTTTTAAACCTTAATACTAAACCTTAAAAATAAACCAGCTCTTGCCCCATTATAAATCCAACATGGATTAACAGATGCAACACTAGAAGTTGTCAAGTTATTGGTCTCCCTAATGTATTATCGATATTACTGAAGTGTTTATCAAATATTGTCCGCGTTACTCTGACCCTTTTAACCACCGAATGTACATCAATAAAGAAGTAAACAACCCTTGTACACAGCGGGTGCTGTAGCAAGGAAGTTAGGATGTAATTCGCACTCCCGCATACCGAAACACTCATCATCAACACGTGTCATGCCGATCAGCGTAGGCGGTCATGTTTCGCCATCTCACGCGATCACCGGAGTCGTGGATCAGCTCAGTGTTCTTGTCTCGACCATGTCACGTGGCCAAGTCATCCAGGTATTTACTTCTCTGCCTTCCCCTTGTTCTCTTCCCCTCACTCTTGCCATTTGTTATTAAGTTCTCCAATTTTTTTTTTCGTAAAGTGCCCCAAAACTGGTGACTGTCTATGTCTAAATTCTTTAATCAGTTTACAGTTTACCGAAATACAGCTGCAGGCGATTAGGCAGCAGACGCCTTGTGTTGGTTTTCATATAGTTATGAATGCCAGTCAGCAAACTGCTGAACACATACTTGCTAAGAAAGCACAAACAGCGAAAACAAAATGATGGTGTCGACTGCGACGTCCTATAAAGGATATGCAACAAACGTATTTTTACTCTCCTAGATTCGCATTGCGTATAAGCTGTCAACAACATATATTTCATAAATAATCAGCAGTCGCTGGTCTCCGTGACGCAGTCGTTACGGACGCGGTTCGTGATCCCGTATACTCGCATTCACCCGGGAACCCGGCCAACAAATGCCTGAAGAAGTCGGATGTGTCGACCGAAAGGTTCAAATATGGCAGCTCTCCTGTAAACAGGCACAACGCAATTACGTCTAAAACAACATTCCGGGCGAACGCAGAATAAGAAGAAGTATACCCGCGTTTGAAACACAGCTGCGCGCTATGTGGCAGCAGACCGTGTTGCGTTGGTGTTTTTTTTTAACGAAATGCTATGGGTGCCTGTCGTTCAGAAAGCAATGGCAAACTACTGAAAGTAAACCTGCCAAGACATTAACAACAGCAAAAAATACTGGTATTGACAACAAACGTCCAGTAAAGGATATGCAGCTAACTATTAATAAGATATGCAACTAACTATTAATCTGATATGCAACTAACTGTTAATCTGATATGTAACTAACTGTTAATCTGATATGCAACTAACTGTTAATCTGATATGTAACTAACTGTTAATCTGATATGTAACTAACTGTTAATCTGATATGTAACTAACTGTTAATCTGATATGTAACTAACTGTTAATCTGATATGCAACTAACTATTAATCTGATATGCAACTAACTATTAATCTGATATGCAACTAACTATTAATCTGATATGCAACTAACTATTAATCTGATATGTAACTAACTATTAATCTGATATGCAACTAACTGTTAATCTGATATGTAACTAACTGTTAATCTGATATGTAACTAACTATTAATCTGATATGCAACTAACTGTTAATCTGATATGTAACTAACTGTTAATCTGATATGTAACTAACTATTAATCTGATATGTAACTAACTGTTAATCTTATATGTAACTAACTGTTAATCTTTTATGCAACTAACTATTAATCTGATATGCAACTAACTATTAATCTGATATGCAACTAACTATTAATCTGATATGCAACTAACTATTAATCTGATATGCAACTAACTATTAATCTGATATGCAACTAACTATAAATCTGATATGCAACTAACTATTAATCCGATATGCAACTAACTAATGGTGTTAATGATGATTATAATGATAATGATGATGATGATGATGATGATGGTGGTGGTGGTGGTGGTGGTGGTGGTGGTGGTGGTGGTGGTGGTGGTGGTGTAGTGATGATGATGTTGCAGCTGCTAATGATGATGATGATGATGATGATGATGATGATGATGATGATGATGATGATGATGATGATGATGATGATGATGATGGTGATGATGATGATGATGATGATCGTCCTTGACTTGGGGACGTAAATTACACATACTTCAGAAGTCCGATGGAGTCACCTGATGGCGGGGGAGACACTGGTAATAATTAGTCGTTAGCTGCGTGTCCAACTTCATGGCAGAGGGTGGCCCCATAATGCTCCGTTCTTGTGTCAGTGAATATCACAAAAAATGCACCTCGTGTGAAAAATTGAACAGACAGGAGTCCCGACAAACCAACAGCACGCACAAGCATACATGCATAAGGCCGCTGCCAGAATGCCAACACAGCAATTCGCCACTAAAATCACAGTTCATCATCGATGGAAGCAGCAGTCACTAGTAAACAGCAGTTGCACACACAATACTGCATAAGGCATAACAACTAGTTCAGCAACTGGCCGTCCGTCATGTTTATGAACATGCAGTTCACAACACAAACCACCGCGGAGGGATGTGAAAACATTCCACGTGTAATCCACAGCTCGCAGTGTCGCTTCACGCACTTAACTCAGTAGCTAGGCTACGGAAACACGTACTACCAGTCGAACATGAGGAAAATGCGTAATGAAACCGCAAAGCAGAAGGTTAATCCTCACGCAGACATTAGTTCAATGAACTACCCAGTAGGAGCACGCATATGACTTCGCTTGTGTTCAAAGCTAGCGACATGAACACACACACACGCGCGCGCGCGCACACACACACACACACACACACACACACACACACACACACACACTGATGCACACGACCAACATAACTGGATGCTAGCATAGGTTAAAGCGTAGTGGGGAAAACATCTAAGCGTGTTAACATTCTTAACTCCGTGTGCTCAATATTACCATGTAATTTTCATTATGACATGATCCCCAACATCAGGTAGTTAGAACACAGTTAAAAAAGAAAGTGACTACTACTACTACTACTACTACTACTACTACTACTACTACTACTACTACTACTACTACTACTACTACTACTACTACTACTACTACTACTACTACTACTACTACTACTACTACTACTACTGATACTGCTGCTATTACTGCTGCTGCTGCTGCTGCTGCTACTACTACTACTACTACTACTACTACTACTAATGCTACTTGTCAGATTCTTGCATTCAGCAATAACGCAGGCTCGTAATCACCAACAGATGTGATACAAATACTGTCACAGAATGACTTGACGTGACACACTGCAAATGCAATTCAAACACTTTATTCACGCGTCTCACTCATCACAATCATTACATCCATTACAAGCATCGCGCAATTACAATATCGATGCCATAATACAATCAATAGACATATCAATGTAATGTATACAACTCACAAGCGCACAGTCTCCTATACTTACACAGGCTTTCTATCTATTATCATTCATCTACACAAGTATACGAGCACCATTCATTCCGTCTGTCCTGTACAACTTCACCGTGCCGTCTGGCCGCTAACCACTGTGAGTTGTCGCTAGTCGGAGTTGTGCCCCTGCGTGGACTCCATGTCCCACGCATGCACCGACTGACCATTCCTACCACAGCGTGGTTAGCGTCGCTCACAGGTGGCCCTGGCCGTAATCGCCAGGCGCCGTTGACGACGACGCGTTAGAACAGGTGGGGAGATTATGACACGACCCCTGATAATAATACGACTACTACTAATACTACTCCTGTAAGTATCACTACTACTACATCTATCACCACGAATACTATAACTACTGTAAGTGGCACCTTGCCGTCTTTACAGACGAAATTATGTGAATTGGAACTAGCGCTAGAATTCCATCGCACAATGCCTGGGCATGGAATCAAAGAACACGTGTTGCCCATGCAGCATGTTCCCTCTCTCGGCCTTGCCTTGTTTTCTCCAGAAGAAAGGATGACCAGTACGTCTGGAACAAGGTAGGCTGCAGATGTTGTCGGCTCAACATCAAACCTCCAAGAGCAGAAGGGGAGTAGCGGCCATGCCCTCACATCCGAGTGATTTGACTTAGAGGCGTTCAGCCATATCCCTCAGCTGAGTGCCTCAAATCAAGTTTCTAGACCTGAATGAGAAGTAAAGAAACAACAACAACAACAACAACAACAAAACTTTATTTTCTAAGGGTTAAGAATTGGGCACGCAGGCCTGTCTAACATTCTGCCCTTCTATCACTCTCTTTCATACATTATATCATTCACACATCATTCAAGGCTAACTGAAAACGGCAACAATATAAAAGATATACATTATAAAGGCATGGGAAAAATGAAAAATCAATACTACACGTCTCAAAGTAGTACACTACTACCACTACTATAACCACTACGGCTACTACTAATAGTAATATTACTAATGCTATTACTACTACCACCACCACTAATACTAACACTACTTCACTACTACTACTACTACTACTACTACTACTACTACTACTACTACTACTACTACTACTACTATTACTACTACTACTTGTTCATCTCCTACCCTGTTTTTTATAACGATATCTATAAAAGTAGTTTAATTTTCTATGTATATTTCTGAATCCTAGATCTCCAGTACAGATAAAACATCACAACACAAAACGTTTTCTCACCAACAAGCACGTACAGATACAATTTGCAGGCAACTACAGTACAACTAAAAGGTTACCAGAAACAACAACAACAACAACAACAACAAAGCATGATTACACAACCTAGTGTATCAAGATGGATTGCTCAGTTTACAAATATATCGCTGCTTTTCAGAAACGCTTGTACGAATGAATTGCTTGATCGAGCAACGAAGGCATGAACCCAGTTGCATTTCTATGCTTCTTGTCTGTCGGACTCTACGCATGCACGTAACATACAACGTTTTACAACGATGAACAATGCATGTTTAGAAACGCATCAACTAAGTAAATAAATGAGAACTTGTAAAGGGCAGGTCGTATGATGCAAATGTTAATTGGACTTCCTAGTTGATTAAACCTGTCCTTATATTGCTACAAACGCTAGCGATCTTGCTAGCTTTGGTGTTCAGCGAAGAAATGACAGACCTAAATAGAACGCTATTGATTGCGAAAGTGTGCTAATTATCGAATTGTATCTTTGTCTGGTCTTTAATTGGAAGTGTAAATCTGTTGTATTCTCAGTTCTGTTCTAGTTGGCAGTTGCTATGGTTACTGGGAAGTGGGGGAAATATCTGGTTATATCTCAACCGAGGGCCGCGATAGGGTAGTTAGTATGCTTGCCTGTAGTCTTGGTGGAATGTGTTTGATTCCTATTCGAGATTTATTTTTACATTAATCAGTACTTCATCTCGTCTCATCGCATCACATCACATCACATCTCATCAACCTCATCCCACGTCATCTCATCTCATCGCATCGCATTTTAAATCATCTCGTCTTATCTCATCTCATCTCATGTAACCTCATCGCATCTCAAAACATCTCATCTCACCTCATCGCATCTCAAAACATCTCATCTCACCTCATCACATCTCTTCTCATCTCATATCATCTCGTTCCTCTTGTACCTTGCGGTTTCAAAGTGAAGTATAAACAGCGGGAAAGTGCCCGTTTATGGGCTTCATGTATCGTGATTCCCTTGGATTCTATTATTCCCTCTGTCCCTTGTTTACATGGTCGGCCTCTTCTTCTAGTTCCATTTGGTCTATGCATCATTGCTGCCAGTTGGCACCCTTGTTATATGGCCGAACCATTTCACTTGCTGTTTTCTAAAGAAACCTAACGCTACTATAACCCCCACTTTAGTCCTGTGTTCATCATTTCTGATGTTCTCTCCTCTTGAGCCTCAAACGGGTCCCAGGAAAGTGCCCATGAAGTAAAGGCGGCCAGGCTTACACTTGTCACATCACCCAACGGTTGCTGATTGCTCTAGAAAACACTGGCACTAGCACCATATGCCCAAAAAGCATCTTCTTCTTCTTCTTCTTCTTCAGCGTTCCGAGCTATTGAGGTTCTTTGCTGCAAATACAATCCGACTCCATTCGTCTCTCTGGTGGACCTTCTCTTGCCAGTCGTTGATTCCAAGTGCTTGTAGGTCTGTACATGTATTATCTCTCCACCGTCTTCTTGGTCTACCTCGGGGTCTACGGTCATTTATTTCCCAAAAAGCATCTAGGCGTGAGAAATGTTTGTTTACTGACGATTATCCCTCAACCAGGTAAATAACTTAAACAGATGCTACAGTTGGGTGATGAGTGTTAGGTTTTCACATAATCTAGGCTATGATATAGGTTAAGTTGCCAGTGCGCTTTACTCGTCACATTGTCTTCACAAGCTAGTCACGGGAAGTTATGAATAATGTCCTTTAGCATGAAGCTGGTGTGGGTATGGGAAGTGTTAGTACCATCACATTTTGTGTGAGTGCACGGAGAATTAGGTGATTAGTCTCACCTTAGCTTCTGAACCATGTTGCACAGATGATGAGCTAACACTGTTCTTGCAAACAGTAAGTCACGACACATAAGACAGCAACTGGGTGAGAATACAAATATTGCTGACATCTATCTACCAACACCATGCGGTCGGCACTGTTAAGAGAAGAAGGACACCGAGGTCACCGTTACTTCAACAACTTGTATTCTTCTTCTTCTTCTTCTTCTTCTTCTTCTTCTTCTTCTTCTTCTTCTTCTTCTTCTTCTTCTTCTTCTTCTTCTTCTTCTTCTTCTGTCGTTAGCTTAAAATATGTCTATAACTGCAATGTTGTCTCTTGTATGAATTTAACTGTCTTTTTTAGTTTACTCAGCGGTTCATAGAGTTTATCTTCCACTGTTGTCTCTCTGGACCAGCATGTTTGCCTGGACATGTTGTAGTTTGGGCAGTCTTGGAGTATGTGCTCTGCTATCTGCGACACAAATCCCTATGTGCACATGGCTGATTCACCAATCTTGAATTTTGTATACATGTGGTTGCGTAATCTATTGTGTTCTCTTCTCTACTGCGTTCGTCTGAAATGTTGTTTTGGACGTAATTGCGTTGTGTCTGTTTATAGTAAAGCTGCGATATTTGCACCTTTTGGCCGACACGTATGAGTTCTTCGGGCAAATGGTGAACGTGTTAACCTTCTCGGGACAACAATTCTATATCGCTTTGTTCTTCCACGGTGTTATCAAAGACATCATGGTAGTAAACATATACGTGACACATTGATTTAATGGCGCTCGGATCCGTGACACCCACAATGTTTACGGTTGAACAGTTACTAGTTGCTGCATCTGTCAATTATTCACGCAATTAGGTAATGTACGGGTAAACAGGAATAGTTTTAAACAAGTGAATCGGTACAATTATCTCGAAGCAGTCATAACATCTGATGGAAGATGCCTTGAAGAGATTAGAATAAGAATCGTTATTGTGAAGGTTGCTTTTTGTAAGATGGAAAAACATACTGTCCAATAAAGAGCCGTCAATTGCAACGAAAAAAAGAGTGTTTATGTGCTACATAGAACCTGTACTGTGAGGTGTGAAGAATGAGCAGACTGGAAAACATATAATGGCAATGGAAATATGGTGTGTGAGGAAAATGCAAAGACAACCATGGACAGACAGAAAAACCAATAAGCAAGACACAACCGAGAAACAAATTAAAACTGCAAACTGATGAGAGAAATCAGTCGTCGACAGTCAATTTTTTTTTAAAGGGGGGGAAGAGAATTGACGGAATTCCAAGAAATAAACTGTAGAACTTGATGACAAGAAAATCAGAGCTGATCCACGACTCTGGTGATCGTGTGAGGTAGCAAAATATGACCGCCCACGCTTATCGGCATGGCACGTGATGATGATGAGGTTGCCACTTTACCACTGGGTAGCTGTGATGATGAAGACGTGTTGTTGTTGTTGTTGTTGTTGCTGTTGTTGTTGTTGTTGCTGCTGCTGTTGTTGTTGTTGTTGCTGTTGCTGCTGTTGTTCCTGTTATTTTTCTGTTGTTGTTGTTGTTGTTGTTGTTGTTGTTGTTGTTGTTGTTGTTGTTGTTGTTGTTGTTGTTGTTGTTGTTGTTGTTGTTGTTGTTGTTGTTGTTGTTGTTGTTGCTGTTGCTGTTGTTGTTGCTGTTGTTTTTGTTGTGGTTGTTTCTGATGTTGCTGCTGTTGGTACTGCTACTGCTGTAATTGTTGCTGGTTCTACTGTTGTTGTTGTTGTTGTTGTTGTTGTGTCTGTTGCTGTTGCTGCTGCTTGTGCTACTGTTGTTTTTGTTGTTGTATTCGCAGTTGTTGTTTCTAGGAATTGAACACCCGACCAGAACGTTACAGTACAAAGCGCTAACCAGGAAGCAACAACATGTTATGACACGAGGAACCGTTGACACTGCTCCATGTCGTGTCACACCAGGTTGTTTCGTCCTTGACATAGTTAGGTCATTGCCACTTTGCTTTAACCCTTAAAGTCCCAATCAACCGCGACATGTATAATTAACAGTGCAAATATGGTGCACAGTCAAATGAACAAGTAATCGTTAATGTAAATTTACGTTCACTGAGCATTGAAATTGCGGAAGATACCAAGAAACAAAAATAACACGATGACTTCTATAGTATGTCCCGAAAAGAATGCCTTCATTCACGATCAATTATTTTGAAAACTGTCTGTTGCATCATTATGAAATTTTTCCAGCCGTCTTATATTTACCCCTTGCGGCGACATTTCTTTGATGTTTTGCTGAATAACTAGTGATTTCTCGCTAACAAATTTATGTTTACAGTAATGAAAGCCCCGCTAATTCAGATGACACACAAGGCGTATCCGGATTCGTATGAGAGTGGGTGCAATGAAAGAAGTAGCTTAAAATCGACAGGGTCGGCTGCATTGCACCGGGTTTTTATTCTATATGGCTCAGTTTCTTTCCGCAGCGCGGAAAGCGTCGCACAAAGCGCGAACTCCGTACCTCCAGCGACGACCTTCGGGAGTCTCCGAAAAAATGCACTCGTGAAATGAAGGACGCAGCCCGGAATCGAACATACAACCTTCGGAGCCCGAGTCAGACGGCTTGACCACTTCACCACAGAGAATCCCGAGAGGGGTGCAATGTGTAATATTAGTAAAGACAGAGAATTTACAGAGGCATGGGGTAAATAATTTGTAAATTGACAGGAAAGTAGAAGGAATATATTTATTACCTTATTTTTCATTTCCTTCTTGTTTCTTCAGCTGCTGGTTAATAATGTGTACACAAGTATTCGTGTTAGCTTTTTATATTGAGTTCGTGAAAGCTTCCAAATAGCTTTGCGTTAATGTGCGTATGGAGTGACCAGAAATGAAACCGCAATTTAGTCATCATGTTTCCATTTTTAAGGATCTCTTCAGCTGTCTGCGTAGTTTGTGCACACGTATACATGGGGGACAGACCCGCTTTGAGTCTTCGTGAAAGATTGTCTACTCTGCTGTTTACCGTTCAGAGACGGAACATGATTACCTGTTTTGCACTATGAAAATAGTTGTCAGTGTCTCTGTAGTGGGCTTTCTTGTTAACGACCAAGATGTTGGTCCTCTTTTCATTGAAGTTTATAGATTTATTCGTATGCATGTGTGTTGTCCCCTAATTTAACAACGTGCTTGCTCTCACGTTTCTTGTTATTCCACAATATGTCAGTTTCCACCGCAATATTACTCTTCTGTTGGTATTCAATGCGTTTAGTGTGTGTGTGTGTGTGTGTTTTTTTTTTTTTTTTTTTTTTTTTTTTTTGTTCTTTGTTTTTGGTTGTTTTTTTTTTCAATACAGTTGTTTGTAACCGCTGAGGGCTTGCGGAATTGAAAATTCATCACTGTGGAATATAAACTGTTGCCATTGACATTATGCTGATGCTGTAATGTTAGGGTCTGCAATTCTTCTGAATATTTATAGCAAAATATCCCAGTTGGTGTGCACGTGGATTAAGGTCTGCGATCTGCACAGACCTTAATCTGTGTCGGACGATTCCAGTAGGTTGATGACTGCTCTCGGTTGCATAAAATTCAATCCATCCTTTCTCCAATAATCCTCTTCCTCTTTCAACACATGGTCCTCACATTTTTCCATTAACTTTTATCAATATTTAATAGCGCGGACTGGATTAGTATCTTAACGTCAGACAATTTGAATATAGTATTGTCAGCTGCCACCTGTCCTTTAATTTTAGCCCACACAAGTTCTATAGGGTTAAAATGAGAATGGTACGGCTGAAGTCTCAAGCACCCATGACGATGCTCTTCTATCAACTTGTCGATTTGATATTTCTTGCTTTTTGGCGTCTGTTTTACAAGGTACAACAATTCTAGCTAGAAATACGTTTCTGGAAATGGTATGTTTTCCATTCGGAGTCATATCTTTATTGCTCCCTTTGTGCTCGATGCTGTAGGTATTTTGTCTTCTTGGGCAACAACATTGATATCATGCATCCCGTGTGTTGCCGGGGCCCATAAGGGAAGCAAAGAATAGCAACACTGTAGCCTACCATGCATGTCGTAAGAGGCAACTAAGGAGGCTTGATGGTTCCGTCGCCCTGCTACTGAGTGAGTGCGTGGCGCGACACTGTGAGCTGTGAGTTTCGTGTGAAATGCTTTTGAATCTGCCCAAGGTCTTTTGGAACGTGACTGCATGTTCGGAGCGATGGCAGATGGCTATGTCCCAGAGTTGACCGGTTTTTGCCTTATGCAGAAATGCGTGGCTGCTGGGCTTCTGGTTGACTGCCACTGCCATTGACGATGAACTGTATTTCGTGGACTGTGTGGGTGAACATCTAGGAAATATCCAGATGGGAAAATGACTGCCGATTCCATCAGAAATGAACTGGGTGCTTTGTGGGGGACTATTGTGTTGACATTCTGGTGGCGGCATTATGCACAGTGTATCTGTGCGGGCTGTTATTTGTCGAGACTCCTGTCTTTTCCACTTTTCACATTGGGCAGTGGGGAGCGTTTTGTGTGATATTCACTGGCACAGGAATGGAGCATAATGGGAACGACCCGTTGCTGTGAAGTTGGAACTGCGACTAACTAACTAACTAACTAATTGATATCATGCATTGTCCATAATTGGACACGACGGTCTATCTAGGGACGGAAGCACAGTATACTCGAGCCACTCTCTAAATACATTACCATTCATCTTATTATGATAATCCCTATTGTCTGCATGCTTTGATACGAACACGAGCCCAGCATTCTCTTGTAAGCCATTATGCGTATTACCAGCATGGGCCAGGACCAAAAGCTGTCCTATACTACTGGGCACATATCGCTTTATCTGTCCATCCACTGATTGCCATTCCTTATCACTTGTGTGGTGGGCATTGATCCACATTTCATCCAAACACACTATGCCATAATTTTCTTTGCGCATTTCCCTTATTTTACGTAGGTATCTGCTTCTCATGGCTCCTAAATGCGGTTGCTCGCAAAGATTATTTCTACCGCCCTTGTACTTTCAAATAGTGACGATAATGTCCTTATAATTTTCCACATATTTGTTTTGGATAGCTCTATGTTATTGTTCTTTCTGAACCAAACCCTAAGTTTTCTTACAGTCACTGTTTCTTTGGCATCCAGCATTTTTATAATGCTGGATAATCCTGGATATAAAATCCAAAATTTTTATAATTTTAGGAGTCTCCATGGCGAAGTGGTCAAGCCTTTTGACTCGGACTCCAAAGGTCGTGGGTTCGATTCCGGGCCGCATTCTTCGGTTCACGAGTTAAATTTTTCGGAGACTTCTGTGGGTCGTCGCTAGAGCTGCGGAGTTCTTGCTTTGTGCGATGCTTTCCGCGCTGCGGAAAGAGACCGAGCAATATGGGATAGAACCCTGTGCAATGAAGTCGACCCTGTCGTATATCAAGCTACTTTTTAAAGCATTTTTATAATAGCTCGCCTTATGACATCTTTGTAAAATCTGTCGACGAAATGACCGTTTACTCAAACCCAATGCATGCATTGTTCTTTTTTCGGAATTTTTAATAGTATAAAACAGTTTCCTGCGATCAGCTCCTTGAAAAATATATGTGTACAACTTCATAGCGATTCTTTGAAGTGTATAATTTCGCATTCAATCCCATTGAAAACTATTCACACATTTCAATGTTAGCGATAAGTGGTAAGATTTTTTTTTTTTTTAAACATATTAATCAGGTTTCATGAAATAACCCACATTTTGAGACACCTCTGAATGAACAGTCCTAGTTTAAACAACGCGGGTAGTTGGCATAAGGCCAATCCCGTGAAAAAACGAACAATATTCAACACTGAGCGCTGATTGTCTGGCTACGCTGTAATACATTTAAAATTATGAATTTCATCTCAGACCCGTAAATTATATACCGCACATAAACAAACTTTGAAATCTGCTGTAAAATCTCCAGAACAAAAAAAAAATGTTCGGGTTAACATAATGATAAGGTTATATACTAAATCTCATAATTTTCCCTCAGTTGGTTACTGAGATATGGATGTTTATATTGGGGCAAAACAAAAAAAAAAACGTACTATAGTGTTGGGTCTGTTAATCCATGTTGGATTTATAAAGAGGCACATAGTTGGGTTAGTAGTTTAAGGTTTAGTATTAGGATTTACATAACCTATTCTTGCTCACATACCTACCTTTTATAAATATTGCTTTAAACGTGACAAGAGCTAAATTTTAGGCTGGTGACAATTATCATCATCATCCTTTACAAAACGTCGCACTCATTACGGCCCGTAGAAAAGCCTCTCGATCTATGGCCAGTTCTCCCTCCTCATGCACCCTCATGCCCAAGGTGTCTTCACTGTCCTGTATCCATCTTCTTGCTAAACGATCATATTTTCATGACGATTTATTGTCCCTCTGTCAAAATGGAAGGACGCATGAGGCTATATAGTATCCTTCAGACTGAGTCAGTTAACTTCTTGTGTGAATCCAAACCATTAAGGCACATTGAGTTTATGATGTTAGACTACAGTGTATAGTGTTAGACTATAGTGATATTGATGAGACTGTCAGACTATAGTTTATGGTGTTAGACTATACTGTACAGACGAGTGGGTGATGTGGTTTTATCAAACCAGCCGACTTTACTTCCCAATGCAGTTCCTGGTGGCCAAGTTTAGTTCGTTTCGACCAGGTTTTAAAGTTGCTTGTCCTTTGCAAAACATTACGATCAACCGCAAGTTGAGTTTACAGGAAATCTTACTTCAGTATTTTGCCATTCCTTTCTGAACGGATGTCAATGTTGAAGTTCAGCTGAACTATGTAGGGGCTGTACCCTCCTACTCCGATATCAGAGCTCCGAAAGTTTGAAAGCCAGAGCTCTTTAATCCTGTCAACCACGTTGGCTAAGTCGACTAGGTTAATTTCTTTTGTAATAACAGATGCGATGCAGATCGAACCTATAACATGCGAATAGGTAAACTAGCGACTAGCCACTACTCTACCGTGGCTGCGATGCGTTCTTGTACATTTTACCATTTGGCTAACTCCATTCCTTTTCTACGCTTGAGTAGTCATCATAGATGACTTCCGGTCTCCAATATGGCGGTTATTCATTGAAACGTTAAGTCCTCAGGCATGTTTATGCTTGTGGCTACGGTTTGCATTCTCATTTTCCTTATGTTGGACTGGTTGTACATGCTTCTGTCACCCTGCTACTGATTGAGTGTGTGGCGCGACACTGTAAGCAGTGAGATTCGAGTGGAATGCTTTTACGTCTGTCCGCTGTTGTTTGCACAGTGAACTGCGTGTTTGGGACAATGGCCGGCTATCGCTGAATTGACTGGTTTGCCTTTTCGTTTCTCGAGTGCATTTTTTAGGAGACTACTGGGAGTCGTCGCTGGAGCTACGGAGTTCGTGATTTGTGCGGCATTTTCGGCCGGTCGCTCTGCGGAAAGAGACCACGCATTGTGGATAAAACCCGGGTCAATTTAATCTTTTTGATAACTGCCGATTCCATCGACGATGAACAGTATTTTTCGTGGAATACTTTTGTGTTGGCATTCTGTCGACGTCATTATGCACAGTGTACCTGTGCGGGCTGTTGGCTTACCGAGACTCCTGTCTGTTCTAATTTTCACATAGGACAGTGAGGAGCATTTTGTGTGATATTCCCTGGCACAGGAACGGAGCATAATGGGACGCGCCGTTGCCGTGAAGTTGGAACCGCGTCTAACTAACTAACTACCTAACTAACATTCTAAAGAAGCAGCATGTCCTTCTCATTGGAGGTTAGACAGAGAATCAGTACAGTTATAACATATAACAGTCAATTCTGGACTATTAGTTGTTGCTGTTGTTGTCTTCCACTTGAATGTCGGGTCTTAGCTGGTATGACTGAGCTACAGTATGATAGTAGACTGTACTAAATGCTTTCTGTTATCGCTGACTGCATGGCGGCGCTCGCCAAATCCGACACCCGGCATTGTGTCAACGGCTTCGGGCTGAGGAGCGCAGTTGTATTTGCACAAGTCTTACACTGGTGCGAGGAAACGCAATGTAAAGATCAAATGTCCTGGCAGGCAGATCAGGCCTTGGTCGGCACCTGGTCTACAATATAAGCCCAGACAGGCTTACAGTTAGATCATTGCTTTGCTGATCCGAAAGCTTCTGCGGTTTGTCTTGTACCAGGCGTATTGGTGTGACCTTTACTCTGGAGTCAACTAGGCAGGCCGAGAGAGGGATCATGCAGCATGGGCGACACATTCTCTAAATTCAGGCGCGGTTTCTTGCTATGGAGAGGTATATAGTCCATAAACATGCTACTACTTCTAGTGAATCACTGAAAAACAAGAAGTAGATTGTGAGCTTTACCAAAGCATGACTACAAAAAACAAAATGGACGTTGCGGCCAAAGCCTTCGTCAGCACAGAACAAACAAACAAAAACAGATTAACAAATACATGAAAGACACTAAATGAATGTATTAATTTTCACTTATCTAGTCCTAACTTGAACGGCTATCCGTGGATGGAATAAACCGGATGTCGAGGTTACCGGGGTACTACTTCTAGTGCACTTCTAGTGTGTGGATTAACTTTCCCTATAACCATTTTCCCTCGCCATCAGGCGAACCCACTCCGACTTCAGAGATACTTATACTATATATATATATATATATATATATATATATATATATATATATATATATATATATATATATATATATATATATATATATATATATATATATATATATAAGTCAAGGACAAAAAGTCAACTTTTCATCCAATTGACCGATGTAGAGGTTGAACTCCTCGAAATCAGCACACCGGATGTTTAAAACCACGGCTCTTATCTACTCGTCATGCCGACTCGTCCTCATTATATGACCAAGGAAGGCTATTTGCTAGCTGCCCAGGCATCTGTACAGAAAGTCGTTTTCTTCTTCCTCGTATTCCTTCCCGTTTCGAGGGCAGTGGGTCACATCGAGTTATGCACCTCCAACTTCAATGTGCCCTACTTCATCACACCTGTAACACGTTTGCTTTCTTTAAACAGATTCCATCCCAGGTAACAGGCTCCATATACCCGTAGGTAGGTTTTATTTTTTAGACAATTTTTTCCACAGTAGCGGCCTTGTGACCTACGATATGCGATTTCCAACTGACGAAGAATATTTAGCGTGGGCAACTTGCACCCCGGACCTCCTGTTTGTCGCCCTTATCGGAGATATATTATATATCACTACCCAACAGATCAAGGGGACGCGTGATATAAACGATCCCAGCTATATTTTGGGATTGAACACGTTACTTTCTGAGTCTGAGGCGGATACCTTAAAATCTCAGCCACGGATCCAAACTATAAGGTATTCTATGTGTTTAGTCTTTTTGAAACACAATGCTTCAAAGATGTTAATTTCCACACAGAACATCCGCTGAAAGACGCCCCTGGAGTTGACAGAATGAAGTGAGTATTCATCACCTCTGAATGTCCTTGTTTTCAAGTAAATGTTATTTAAATTCGCAGAGACAAAAACAATGTTTATGATTCTGTCTAGTCCTGCTTTAATTTTTGGGCGTCGTGGACTAGGAATGTTGTTTTGTGGACAGGTGAATCAATCAAGTGCCGTCTACACTAGAAAATTTGGTTGCGTATTCACCATTTTTGTGTTCTTGGCTTTAACTGTATAATGTGGTGTTCTTCTTTTACTTAATGATGGTTGGCGTTATACAGATAGCAGGGCAGTGCAGGTGGCCTTCTTCTTCTTCTTCTTCTTCTTCTTCTTCTTCTTCTTCTTCTTCTTCTTCTTCTTCTTCTTCTTCTTTTTCTTCTTCTTCTTCTTCTTCTTCTTCTTCTTCTTCTTCTTCTTCTTCTTCTTCTTCTTCTTCTTCTTCTTCTTCTTCTTCTTCTTCTTCTTCTGCTGCTGCTGCTGCTGCTGCTGCTGTTGCTGCTGCTGCTGTTGCCATTGTTGTTTCTACTACTGCTGTTGCTACTGTTGCTGCTGCTACTATTGTGCTGCTGCTGGTTCTTCTTCTTCTTCTTCTTCTTCTTCTCCTCCTCCTCCTCTACACCCTTCTTCTGCTGTTGTCGTTCTTATTGCTGCTTCTGCTGTTGTTACTGGCGCAGCTGCTGTTCATATCCCAGTATTGCATAACTCCACAACCAACTCACGCAGATCCCACTGCAGACTTGATCATGACTGGTTGAGTTTTGCCGCTGGTTTTCTACAGGATGAGTTAGCCAGCCTCATTCCAGCTCTCCATAGATATGTATGATAGGTTACAGTGCCCATTTCCTTTGCACACCCTGTACACCCCTATAACACTCGGGTTTAAACAGCTTTTATATGCAGTGTCTGCGACTTAGTATTAAGTAAAATGGCAAGATAAGATTCCAAATACTGAAGTATTGGAAAGATCGGGTTTTTGAAGTTTTGTTCCACGTTCACTTTTTGTAGACTTAGATGGATAGGAAACTTTAGTAGGATGGGCGATGGTATAATATCAATGGACATCCTGTTTGGGTGAATTACAGAGATCTCGGGGTCGGTCTTTACTTCGCTGCAAAGATGTGTGTAAGCGGAACATGACAACATCTGGGAAGCAGGTCGCCGTTGACTCCGTTGCATGGAGGGAAAAGATCAGGAATGGAATAAAGACAAAAGAGAAATTGATTGCATATAGGTAGCATACTGAACGTGTGAGACGTCAGATGGTGCATGATGGTGAAAATGACCATGTGTTCACATGCATACATTGTAGACGAAAATGTACTGCACAAATTAGTCTGATCATTCGCATTCGCTACCACCATGGTGGGTGGTTATTAAGCCTTTTGAAGCCCAATGTAATAAACTATAATCTGTCAAGACGGCAAGGTGCCAGTAATACACGGTTAGACATGCTTTTTTACCTAACATAATTACATGCAACCTTCCTGTGTATCTGTTTTCCTTGTTTCCTGTTTGAGTGATACATTGGCCGTTAATGAGATTCATGCCATCAGGTTAGCTCTTACTCCATGTTTGTGTTTTTAACCATACATTAATTACATAGCGTGTTTACAAAAAAATGTTTAGAAGCAAGAAGATTGACATTGCACCTGAGTTTATCCCATATGGATCGGTCTCTTTCTGCAGGGCGGCCTGTAGCTAGTGTCGCAAAGAGCACGGACTCCTTAGCTAAAGCAAGGACACCCAGGAATCTCCGAGAATATTGCCCGTGTTAACAGAATGATGGAGTCCGAAATATAAACCATAATCTTCCGAGCGGGAGTCGGGTAGCTTAGCCACTTCTCCACGGAAAGTGTCGTAGATCATAGACAAGATACCAACATCGTCCCTGGTATTGTCAACGTGTTGACCGCTGAAGAGGGTAAACAAAGAAATGTCATGGTATTGACCTATAAATATGTTACTATATGATGTATAAATCTGTCAACTTATGAACCTTTCAAAATATCGCAAATTCATCTCTAGAAATTTCAACGCCTAGACCCTAGAATATATCTCATAATATTCGTTAGAACTGCTGAAGCGTGGAACTCAGATGATATCTCACACTTATCTTAAGAACTATCAACGCCTAGATCTTAGAAAATAGCGCACAATCTTCTATAGAACTGTGAACACCTGGACATCAGAATAGAGCACACAATTTTCAACAGAACTGTCAACGCTTGGACCCTAGAAAATATCGTATAATGTTTGTTAGAACTGTCAACGCATGAACCTGAGAAGACAGCAAACAATCTCCCATAGAACTATG
The DNA here is from genome assembly GCA_963921405.1 of Cepaea hortensis. Classification (NCBI taxonomy): domain Eukaryota; kingdom Metazoa; phylum Mollusca; class Gastropoda; order Stylommatophora; family Helicidae; genus Cepaea; species Cepaea hortensis. The sequence goes on along the minus strand of OY992888.1, from coordinate 72,903,839 downwards.
AACAACGCATGAATCGCAGAAGAGTTTGTCCAGACGGAAAGGTGCTAATGATATATATATATATATATATATATATTAGGGCTGCGACCGATTAATTTAAATTTAATAGTTAACTTTTGAAAAATTAACGATTAATTAATCGTTAATTTCGATTAAAGCAAAACATTTATAGTCACATAACTCACATTATAGTCGTATTTGTCAAATATCGAAATAACACTGGATTGTCTTGTTCATATGTCATCTAATAACCAACTATGCAAACAGACGAGTATGTTGACAGTATTTGGTTCAAGTGACGAGCGCTTCTTATTAATAATATAACCAGCAGAGCTGTTCACATGGAACTGAGGTAGCCGGTATGCACAGAATGGTCTTGACAAGGAATGTCAATTTTTGATATCGATGTTCATTAAGTTTCCACCATTGTAAAGGGTCAACCGATTCAGCAACTTTCTTCTCCATTTCAGACTCAATTAGCTTACTACTCTCTTCATTTGGTTCACATATAGTTTCATTGTCAATGTCAGTATCATTCGTTGCAGCAGTCTCCATCTGCTCATCATGAACATCAACTGCTATTTTTTTTTCAATACGTCACCAAGTTCGTTCTTTTGCATCTTTTGACAAACACTTCAGGTATTTGTAGCGTGGATAAACTGCTGTTGCAATCTGTAGTATTTCAATACTTGTCATATTAGCTACACGTTCACTGAAGTCATTAAAAGATGCTGCCTTAAATTTAGCTATGTAGCCCGGATCATCGTCGTGTACAGTCATATGCTTTGTCAACGATGATAGCAGTAGCAATACACAGCTGCATGAAACAAAATCTTGACCGCCAAGCAGGACTGTGGTCTGGCAGAATAAGTCCAAAACTTTGACATATTTCGAAATATTCTCCCAGTCTGAATCTGACAGTTTTGGACCTTTGTATTGCTTCTTTTCATCTGACATGTAGACAGTTAATGCTTCTCTGACCTGTAGAAGACTCAGTAGCATAATAAACATACTGTCCCATCTTGTTGGTACATCTTGCTGCAGCTTACACAATGGTGACTAAGTACAATTTTGCAACTCGGTTGTGTTTGCAGCACTATGTTTAAAATGTCCGACAATTTTTCAACATCCGGTTCATTTGTATAAGTGATGGGAGAAACGTTTTCGATTAATCGTAAAAAAAATTAATCGTTAAATAATAATTAACGATTAATCGATTAATTAATCGTTAACTTCCGCAGCCCTAATATATATATATATATATATATATATATATATATATATATATATATATATATATATATATATATATATATATATATATACGAGGGGCTTCAAATGAAACATTTAAAAGTGTGATAGAAATTACAATAACCATGCCACTGTCTTGTGACCTGTCAATATTGTTGTTAAGGATGTCAAGAGAGTTAAGAGCATGCCATCATGGTACAGACGAACACTGTGACGTCATAATGGCAGTTTAAAGATGGCCGCCCCACTTTGGATATGCACCAAAGAGGAGTAGCGTTCTGTTATCTGATTTTTAATCAGTGAAGGGGTGACACCTGTAGAAATTCATCGGCGATCATCAGTATGGTGATGCATGACTGTCAGTCCAGAAAGTGGATGAGTGGAGTAGGAATTTTTAAACAGGAGTGACTTCTGTGAAGAGTTACAGCAGGTTGTGCATGAGTGGTTACAAACGCGACAAAAAGAGAACTTTTTTCTACAGGAATCCAAGCACTTTATCGGCCCTGGAGTACTTGCATTTGACGCACTGGTGACTACATCAAAAAAAGATACATGTGTTCTATACTTTTTCAGAATATATTCACTAAGCAATAATTTAAGGTTTTCATTTGAAGACCCCTGATGTGTGTGCGTGTGTGTGTGTGTGTGTGTGTGTGTGTGTGTGTGTGTGTGTGTGTGTGTGTGTTATATATATATTTATTTATTTATTTATATGCCGGCTGCCTGGCCGAGGGGTTAGCAGCTTTCTCCGTTAACCCCGAATACTCTTGTGGTCGACGTGAGTGCACGAGAATTAGAAGTGGTTCGAATCGCCCCAGTGACTTATGAAAGTATGGAGCCGGTCGCTCAGAAAGTCGTGGCGTGCTGATGAGCGTAAGCTAGCCTAGGAATCAACATACAGCTGAAAGATGCAGGTGTTGATCGAAATATCCTGAAACAGGATATATACTATATACATATACTATATATAATGCAATGTCTGTCTGTCTGTTTGTATGTTATTTATTCGTTCGCGAACGGTCCATCCGATTGAGATGAAATTTTCTACACGTCTTCTTCTCATTCCGGTGCTGCCAACTGTCATAGTTTGTTAGTTTACAAACAGCTATTTACGTAATAAAATTTAATTTTGTAATTTACATTATAATTTTATATAACGAGGGGACTTAACTTAAGTAAAGTTATATCAAGGGACATAACTTTTAATAGCATTGCTATATATTTTATATATAATTGTTGCATTGTTATCAAAGCTTTATAAAATGTTTGTCTACAGTTATTTACAGGCATATGCGTTATAATATATAATGATAAAATCTTTAAGGCATTTTTAAAGTTTTCATAAAAATAATGCATCTATTTTAAATACATGAACATTTTCTAACTCATCTTTTTATTTTTCTTCGATATCTATACAGTCATCCCAGCATTTATTGGGTTTTCGTGATATCTTGGTAAGTTCAGTAGTTTCAGATTCTTCTCGGCCTTTTGGCTAAGATCCGAGTGTATTTGCCGGCTTTCAGTAATACACTCGGTCTGGTCGGAGGCCAGGATGATCCTTCTCGGTCATTTGGCTAGGATCAGACGCATTTGCTGCATCCCCCCCCCCAGTAGTGCGCCTGGTCTGGTCGGGGGGAGGGGTGCGGGGTGATCAAACCACCTCACATAGCTTCACCTTAAATGTGGACCCGGTGGACCACTGTAGGCAATAGCTCATAGTGAGACTAAGGGTCCACGCCAAAAAGGGGGGGGGAGGGGGAACCAGCTGGTCTGGGGTAACCGCCAAAACCACCACACGCAAAAAATTGCCCTATTTAGTTATTGGGATGAAGATTGTTCTCTTCCAATCTGTTCGCCATATTTCCGGGAACGGGGACGGGAGCTTATATGACTACTAATATGAATTAAATTAGACGCTCCTCACCAAGAGTTGGGCGAAGCCGGGCCGGGTCGTCTTTTTTGGGAACGGGAGCAGGGGCCGAATATGAATTAAATGAGATGCTCCCCGCCAGGGGCTGGGTGAAGCCGGGCCAGGTCGTCTTGTTTGGGAACGGGAACGGGGGAAGGGGCCAAATATGAAATAAATGAGATGTAATCCGCCAGGGGCTGGGTGAAGCCGGGGCGGGTCGTCTTTTTTTGGGAACGGGAACGGGAGCAGGGGCCGAATATGACTTAAGTGAGATGGTCCCCGCCAGGAATTGGGCGAAGCCAGGCTAGGTCAGCTAGAGTGTGTGTGTGTGTGTGTGTGTGTGTGCGTGCGTGCGTGCGTGCGTGCGTGCGTGCGTGCGTGCGTGCGCGCGTGTGTGTGTGTGTTCTTCTTTTTCAGCTTTCCGAGCCATTGAGGTTCTTTGCTGCAGATACAATCCGCTTCCATTCGTCTCTCTGGTTGACCTTCTCTTGCCAGTCGTTGATTCCAAGTGCTTGTAGGTCTGTATATGTATTATCTCTCCACCGTCTTCTTGGTCTGCCTCGCGGTCTACGGTCATTTATTTCCTGAGTGTAAGCGAGTTTTGTTTCCCTATTATCTTCCATTCTTTCTATATGCCCCAGCCATTGTAGTCTATTAGCCTTCATGATACCAGTGATTAGTGGGAACTTAAACAGATCATAAATGTCTTTGTTACTTCTTCTTTTCTAGTCTCCACTTTGTGTATCCCTAGTGGGTCCAAAGATGCGTCTTAAAACTTTGTTCTCAAAGGTTTGTAGCAAGGCTTCGTCTTTTTTCGTTGTACTCCAGGTTTCAGAGCCATACAGCAAAACTGGTCTAATCAGTGTTTTGTATATTGTGATCTTGGTGTTACGAGACAGCGCCTTTGATTTTAGTAGATGTTGTAGTGCATAGTATATCCTATTTCCAGAATTGATTCTAGTTTGTATTTCTTCCCTTATGATGTTGGAGCAGTTGAAGATTGTACCCAGATATTTGTCTGTTCCCGTTCTTTTAATGGTCATATTACCTATTTGTATGTGGCCAGAGTTTTTAGCCATTCCTTCTCTTGAAATTACCATATATTCTGTCTTATCTTGGTTGATAACCAGCCCCATCTGTTGGGCTTTTTCCTTTAAGTGAGTCAATATTTCCAATGTCTTTTGTTCATTTTCCCCCTATAATATCTATATCATCTGCATATAACCAAGCAGCTTGGATGTTCCTCCAATATCACATTCCTCCTTTACCCTCCTTACAACTTTCTCTAAAGCCAGATTGAAGTGTAGCGGCGATAGTGCATCACCCTGTTTCAAGCCAGATGTTATTTGGAACGGGTCTGATTTCCTGCCTTTATATGTTACTATATTATAAGTATCTTCCATGCATAGTCTGGTCATGTTTATTAACTTCCTTGGTATTCCAAATTCCCGCATAGCATTCCGTAGACTATTCCTATGGACACTATCATAAGCCTTTTTAAAATTCACAAAAATGTTATGGAGATCTCTTTTATATTCCCAATTTTTCTCGGCTATTTGTGGTAAGATAAATATCTGATCTATTGTTGATCTGTTTTGTCTAAACCCGCCTGGTAGTCACCTAATATGTATTCTGAATATGGTTTTAGTCTATTTAGTAATACTGCGGATAATATCTTATAGCTGATGGACAGTAATGATATTACTTTATAATCAGTCCTCCAGATTTTTATTATTAGTTCGTATAGCTTTAGATGTAATGCATGGCCACCCGCCTTTATAAATTCAGCAGCAATTCTATCAGCACCAGTTGCCTCAGCAAGTAAAATGGTTTGGCCATGCAAGTAGGTTACCATCTAACAATATACCGCAACAAGCAATGATGTACAGACCAAATGGAAGCAGAGGAAGAGGCCGACCACGTAAACGATGGACGGATGGAATAGCAGAGTCTATGGGAATGTCGATATATGAAGCCCATTAGCAGACACTCTCCCGCTGTTTATACTTCACCTCGACGACACCACAAAGTACAAGAGAAACATGATGAGATGAGATGATGAGATATATAACGTTTGTTGCATGTCGTATACATGGCCTTACAATTAACTCCAGCATAATTCTGCTGTGTGTTATTTACAAGGCACTTTTAGTTGGGTAGTTTGCCATTGCTTTCTGGATGGCTGATGTCTCAAACCACCAAAATAACGCAAAGCGATCTGCTTCCAAATCGCCAGCGTCTGATTTCGAACCCTTGCCTAGAGTAATTATGAAACTACACGTCTCATTATCGCCTAATCCATGTGTGTGTCTATATATAGAAAGCGACGAATGAATCACACACAAAAATACGAGAAGTAGATTGTGAGCTTAATAGAACACGATTACAAGGAACAAAATGGACGTTGCGGCTAAAGAATTCATCAGCACAGAATAAACAAACACAAACCGACACAACTATATGAAAAACCATTACATGAAAATACAAGGGTTTCTTATCTGTATCCTTGTTTTGGCTGAATCCAAAATTAAAAATTTCCTTGACGAAAACACAAGAAAGATATTCTATACTTCCCATATACAAACACATATTGATTACTGCTCCACAATCTGGGATGGATGCTCCAAATCAATAACAAAACGCCTATATTCACTCCAGAAAAGAGCAGTACATTTAATTAATGGTGAAAAGCTTACCGACAATTCTAACCTACATAAACGTCTTCGGATACTGCCACTCCACAAACGCCTACTTTTTAATAAGGCCAAACTAATTCACAAAATCCTATTTCCAAGCTACCTTTGGCCATTGTTTAAATATAACGCAAGACATAGCGAACGACTAAATATACTTCATGTCCCTAAACCTGGGATAGACGTATATAAAACAAGCTTAGCATACTCTGCCGCTCAGTTGTGGAACAATCTTCCACAAGAAATCAAAGACACCACCAATCATTATACATACATTCGCAACCTGTTTGAACACTACCTCAGTACAGACTACATGTCCCCATAAACAAAAACACAAAAAGACAATAATAATGGTAACTTATCTCAAACGACAACTAGCCAAAAAACATTCCCATATGTATGGGACGTTACACCCTCATTAGGTATTTATAATGCCCATGTTAAACACTGCCTCAGTGAGCCATTTGTTATTGATTATTTTTCATGCGTTTTAATGCCTGCATGCCCAATTCTTAACCCGTTCGTTGAATACGTCTTAAACGATCAACGCGTTTGATGACAATCAGGGAATTCTATATATAGAAGGAGATGAGCAATTACGGGTGTAACTCGAGTGCAATGAAAGTGATATTTCACACAGGACACAAAACAACAGCTATATGTCGCCCTTCACACTCGAAAGACATTAAATTCCATAAGAAAGGGACGCGGTAATTTATCTTAGTCCACTGTTTACATCACACGTCCTGGTTATGTCAAGGATAATTCTGTCTCCGCGAGTTTCTTGTCTCAAGATGTAAATAATAAATGTAGACCCGACATTTCGCAATATGTCAACGACTGGACAACTTCAGTAAAACTGAAGGAAAACAATTTCACAGTTGGATTTTGTCGCGCCAGGAGAGCTTGTTCATTCTCATGATGTTGGTTAACTAGGCGAGAGGACAGAGAAAGGACTTATCAAAGGTAAATTTCTGTGTTTTAAAGTAATCATGAAAGCTATATGTATAAAATCTATATGTATAAAAGCTATATGTGAGTCATCGAAACTAGCGTAATCACTTCGTTAGTTGCATATCATTTACAGGGCGTTGCAGTTAACCTCGGCAATTTGGGGGGGGGGGGGGGGGGGGGCTGTTTGTGGTTTCTATGCAAATTTGCGTTCAGTAGATTGCCATTGCTTTCGGAACGACCGGCACTCATACCATTGTATGAAAACCAATGCAAGGCGTTCTTTCGAACACGGTATGCGGGATTACGAATCGCGTTCGCAAAGATTTCACCACAGAGCCAGTGTGCTTGCTTGCTTGCTTGCTTGTATTCGTTGGCTTGAGCTCCAACGCGGTCCTGTATGTCGGATGAGCTTTGCGTGAGTATCCGTTGTCCCATGTCTGGCTTATTGGTGTGCAGACTGGTGGTTCCTCGCCGTACAGGCAGACACTCTCCGACTTCTGTGTAATCGGCGATCCTACTGACTTTAACCTGGACCCCGAAGGGACCTGTTGCCCAGGACGCTCGACGAGGACGCGTCAATAGGTCTTGGCCAGTATATAACCCGGCCGTGGTGCCTTGGAATCACCTCTGCATCCAGTGTAATCACTGGCACTATCATCTACTGACTACAGTATCTTACGATGTAGTTATAATCACTGGCTCTGTCATCTACTGTCTACAGTACCTTACGGTGTAGGTATATTCACTGCACTGTCATCTACTGTCTAAAGCAGCGTACAGTGTAAGTGTAATCACTGGCACTATCATCTACTGTCTACAGTAGCTTACAGTGTATGTGTAATCACTGTGGCTGGCATCTACTGTCTACTGCAGCTTACAGTGTAAGTGTAATCACTGGCACTATCATCTACTGTCTACAGCAGCTTACAGTGTATGTGTAATCACTGTGGCTGGCATCTACTGTCTACAGTAGCTTACAGTGTATGTGTAATCACTGTGGCTGGCATCTACTGTCTACAGTAGCTTACAGTGTATGTGTAATCACTGTGGCTGGCATCTACTGTCTACAGTAGCTTACAGTGTATGTGTAATCACTGTGGCTGGCATCTACTATCTACAGTAGCTTACAGTGTAAGTGTCATCACTGTGGCTGGCATCTACTGTCTACAGTAGCTTACATTGTAAGTGTAATCACTGTGGTTGTCATCTACTGTCTACAGTAGCTTACAGTGTAAGTGTAATCACTGTGGCTGGCATCTACTGTCTACAGTAGCTAACAGTGTAAGTGTAATCACTGTGGCTGGCATCTACTGTCTACAGCAGCTTACAGTGTAAGTGTAATCACTGTGGCTGGCATCTACTGTCTACAGCAGCTTACAGTGTAAGTGTAATCACTGTGGCTGGCATCTACTGTCTACAGTAGCTTACAGTGTAAGTGTAATCACTGTGGTTGTCATCTACTGTCTACAGTAGCTTACAGTGTATGTGTAGTCACTGTGGCTGGCATCTACTGTCTACAGCAGCTTACAGTGTATGTGTAATCACTGTGGCTGGCATCTACTGTCTACAGCAGTTTACAGTGTAAGTGTAATCACTGTGGCTGGCATCTACTGTCTACAGTAGCTTACAGTGTAAGTGTAATCACTGTGGCTGGCATCTATTGTCTACAGCAGCTTACAGTGTAAGTGTAATCACTGGCACTATCATCTACTGTCTACAGTAGCTTACAGCAGCTTACAGTGTAAGTGTAATCACTGGCACTATCATCTACTGTCTACAGCAGCTTACAGTGTATGTGTAATCACTGTGGCTGGCATCTACTGTCTACAGCAGCTTACAGTGTATGTGTAGTCACTGTGGCTGGCATCTACTGTCTACAGCAGCTTACAGTGTAAGTTTAATCACTGTGGCTGGCATCTACTGTATACAGCAGCTTACAGTGTAAGTGTAATCACTGGCACTATCATCTACTGTCTACAGCAGCTTACAGTGTATGTGTAATCACTGTGGCTGGCATCTACTGTCTACAGCAGCTTACAGTGTATGTGTAATCACTGTGGCTGGCATCTACTGTCTACAGCAGCTTACAGTGTAAGTGTAATCACTGTGGCTGGAATCTACTGTCTACAGCAGCTTACAGTGTAAGTGTAATCACTGTCACTGTCATCTACTGTCTACAGTAGCTTGCGGTGTATGTGTAGTCACTGTCATCTACTGTCTACAGCAGCTTACATTGTAAGTGTAATCACTGTCACTGTCATCTACTGTCTACAGTAGCTTGCGGTGTATGTGTAGTCACTGTCATCTACTGTCTACAGCAGCTTACATTGTAAGTGTAATCACTGTCACTGTCATCTACTGTCTACAGTAGCTTGCGGTGTATGTGTAGTCACTGTCATCTACTGTCTACAGCAGCTTACAGTGTAAGTGTAATCACTGTCACTGTCATCTACTGTCTACAGTAGCTTGCGGTGTAGGTATAATCACTAAGGAAGAAATTTGGGAACATTGAGCTTGAATGTTACAGAAAAGTGCTTAGAATATTGTGGACCAAGAAGAAGCAGAATTCTGACATCCTACAAGATCTGAATATGGAAGAATTCTGGCTAAAAAAAAACTATCAGGTCACATATTGTGCGAATTGTATGGATATTCTACCCTGGTCATACGAGAGTGCGGGGGAATGAACAGGCTGATAGGCTGGCGGGGAATGCACCTTTTGGTGGTAGAATACCTTTAGACAATGGAGCGGTGGTTGGGCGTCTGTGGGACCAGGTGGAGAAATTGGTGGAACATACAGAGAACAAGTATGTGGAGATGGTGATATGGCCGGGGTGGGGTTGGGGAGGGTGGGGGAGGGGGGGGTGAGGGTCGGTAAGTGTTCTGGACTAATCTCAAAACTGAGAGGGAAGATTAGGAGAACTTCCAATCAGATGGCAGTTGGAACGATTAGCAGTATGACTCTTCGTTGGCTGTTGAATCAGGGGTATGAGCGCGTATGGGAATGTCCTGAGTGCAGTGATGTCGTTTCTTAGCTCAACTCAACTCTACTACAACCACGCCAGATATGTCCGACGTTTCGGTTATAACAACCTGTGTTAAAAACAACAGACACGTGACTAATGAGAAACTTGATTATAAATTAATTATTACAAATGATCAGGGATCTCCGTGGCGACATGGTCATGCCATTGCCTCACGCTTCAAAAGCTGTGGGGTTGACTCCCGAATCCGTCATTCGCGTCACGATTGCGATTTTCTCGAAGGCTCCTAGGGGTCATCGCTGGCGCTACAGAGTTCGTGCTTTGTGTGACGTTATATTTAAGGCTTCATCATATTACTTCAGAACTGACGCATGCTTTGGGCAGAGTGGCAGGTTTCCATTCAACAATCAAAAATAGAGAGCATGTCATGAATGTTTTCCCCAGGACACGCTGGCGTGGTGGGAAATGAGCAGGCGGACAGATTGGCCGGATCAGCACCACTCGGTGAGGTACTGGTGCACGATAAGGCAGACGTGGTCGGGGTACTTTGTAATCGTGTGTATAGTGCAGAAGAACTGATACATCATTAGGGCCTGGAGAGAATGGTGCTGGAGGAAGTGACCAGGGAATATACCCCACACTTTGGACACCGAGGAAAGGCCAGACGGACGCATAATCAGATGCTATTGGTACTATTAGTATTCCAGCTCTTCGCTGGTTGTTGAAGATGAGGAGTGAGCATGTATGTGAATGTCCCACGTGCTATGTTGTCGGTTCTTGACTCAACTCAACTCAGTTCAATTCAGCTCAACACAACTCGACTCGACTCAATTCAACTCAACTCAACTCAACAACTCACCTCAACTCAACTCAGTTCAATTCAGCTCAACACAACTCGAATCAACTCAACTCAGCTCAGCTCAACACAACTCAACTCAACTCAACTCAGCTCAACACAACTCGACTCAACTCAACTCAGCTCAGTTCAAATCAGCTCAACACAACTCGACTCAACACAACTTCAATCTTGGCTGTGAATCTCCTGGAAAACTTTGATCTTTAATTAACTCTTATGAACCCAAACATCACAAGATGTGCTTCTGTGTTACCCACGTTCATAAGACAAGTAAACAATAATAAAATCTGCAAATTACATGTCGTTAGAGGCGATACGAGATGACCGGGCTATTACATTCCGTAGAAACATTTAGCTGCCAAATGCAACCAGTGATAACCATCTCTACATAAAGAAGGCAGAGATGTGAGTTGGCTGAGGGACAAGACTCCATTCGACACGAAAAGCACAAGAAGAAAAAAGAAGAGAAAGAACGTGTGATGAATGTATTTCCCAGTGAATCTAAACCATCGTGCAATGTGTTCTCTGACATTTGGTCAGAACATACTACAGAAATCTGGCCACTTTCAGCCGGTCTCACGCCAACCCTCCTAAGTCGCATGGTAGGTTACAGCGTTGCTGTACTTTGCTTTAAACACCCCGGAAACAGACGGACTGACTACTGAACTTAAAGATAAACATTATTGTTTATGTCAATGTATATAATCTCCAACAGATATTGTTTCTCAGTCGCCGCCATGATGGGTCGATGGAGTCACGTGACTAACTTCGTCCATCTCTGTGTGTTGACCTTCTATATTGTTGGTAAGTAAGTGGATTTTAAGTACTGGTATCTGTATTTCAGATAATGCACTCTTCGCCTTCTCCTCTCCCCACCGACCCTTCTCCTCTTCTCTTTCTCCTCCCCCTTTTCTTCCTCGTCCTCCTCCTCCTTCTTCTTCTTCTTCTTCTTCTTCTTCTTCTTCTTCTTCTTCTTCTTCGTCTTCGTCTTCTTATCCTTCTTCTTCTTCCACTTCTTCTTCTTCTTCAATTACTTCTAGTGCAAGGTGTTTGAAAAGTAGCACTACACTTTGTATGTGTCAACGTCTCAGAACTAGGGGATAGATTAGACTCGGGTTCAGACAGGATGAAGTGCACTCACAGAACAAACATAACTCTCTGTTCGTACATTATCAATCTAATTTATTGTAATGTCGATCTGACGAACAGAAGTCTCGCACTTCTTTCAGAACATATCACATACACGTAGACAATGCATTTGACAAGTTATACATTATAGCATCTGTCTATCATAACCAATCACAGTATCTAAAGTAATCTCTAATGAACTTTAGTAAATGGTTCCTAGAAGCTAAACCCTTCCACTCAGTCCGATGTCCAGTCGCAGTCTGAGCCCTGGCTTGCGTCCCGTGAACACGGAGTGCTGTTTAATCACTCGAGCACCCCGTGATTGAGGCTTCCCACGCTTCAGGCGGGCTCAAGGGTTTAACTGCGCAGTAGAGGATTTGACCTCTTGATTCTCGAATGTTCGGACCCCGAACATTCGGACTATTAGTCTTGTCTCCCTTGTTGAGGCATAGCCTATTTACTTAGTTATATCCCTTTGAGACCTTGACAGGGTCTCCCTTCTTCCCCCCCCCCTTTCAGTGGGTATCATATGTTTAAATTAGTCTAAACTAATTATGTCAAGGGATCAAAGGAATAGACCTCTGAAGTAGTAATTCAGTGGATGCGAACTCTATATTATGTATATTATTGCACTGGCAACTCATGTACTTTACGTATTATGATAAAGGGTGGCTGCCGAAGGTCTTAACTCCCTTCCCATTCTTAAATTCCACTATCCAGACCGAAGTTCCCTGACCACTCATGTAGCAAATGCAGCTGCGTCCTTCTCATGTGTCCGAAATGACACCCAGGATAATGATCGCTTTTCACAGAGTATCATCAAAGCAAGTAGCTTTGGCTCCTTTAAGAATATTGCAAAGCCTTGCCCCTTCATGTGTACTTGTGTACACTTTTACTTCCGTATGTTGCATGTAGTGCTTAATATATGAATACTTAGTTTTCATCGACTAATTGCTGATGTCCCTGTTATCCTGTTAGTGTATACTACTCTCCCTTTTGATTCGTCTATAAAAGTGTATGTGAGTTAACTGTTTTTGTAAAGTATTAAGAATGTGTGTGTAAACTAATGTGTTAAATGTGTGTGATGGATGTGTAGTGTTTGTAGTGTTTTAGGTTTTTCTAAGTGTCACGAGCTCGAATTTCCGTAGTCTTGATTTACAGAATATGTGTAATTCATGACCGGGACTTTAGAGCGGTGATTCTGAGAACAATCTATTAGCTATGTTGTATTTTATCTAAACACGTATAAAAATTTTATGACACTTTTCATAGTTTACATCAGACAAAGAGAAATTACAATAGAACAGTTGTGCGTACAATTTGTACGCTATGTACATCATTCCTTCATTTATTTCAGTCATACTCTGTTTCATTCGTCTTTCACTCAATCATGTTATTTGTTAAAATATACAAGTTAAGTTTAAGGTGAAAGTAGTCGCCCTTGGAATTTGGCGATATTTGAACAATGTAGTACGAAAATAGGTACTGTTTGTACCGACAATAACATGGTGGTTTACAATTTAACTTGAATGGTTAAGACTAAATTAATGATTTAACAAAAAAATATATTGTAATCATCTATACATGTATAATGCAAAATTTATGGAAAAATGGCATGTTAATACATTTTGACTAAATAATAATTAAACAATGTGTTTACGAATTAACTAAAAGTAAACCTATTAATTTCTAAGTAATTAACTCCATCGGTGATCCTAGAGTTGTCGTTCCTTCATCGTGTGTGTAGATGGTCCTGTCACAGTTAATAGATAACGTAAATGTTTTACAGTTCGTGTAGTCCTTTCACCCATGTGGTGGTACTAAATACATGTAGGTGAATACTGTGCAATGTCCTGTTTCCTTCCATGAGAATCGATTGGTTCTTGGTACTCTGAATTTATGATAAGTAATAACAATGTCATATAAGTCCGTTCGATATCACGGACTAGTAGACGTTTCCATAGTGACTGTCGTTACTTTAAATATTATTACATTTCGCACACTCTGATACTGTCAATCTGCTGTAAATAATTAGGCTGCTGAATGCGGATGAGTGTGGAAATACACTGATTGTTATGCGTTCTAATAAAACGTTATCACAGGTTGTAATATGGCATACTGGTGGAGTAGTTGGTGTTACTCAGCTGGTGTGTACGGTAATCTTGATAGAATGTCAGGTATAAAATTAGTGGAGCCCTTTATGTGTTGTATTTCGAAATCGAAATCTTGCAAAATTAAAGACCAACGGGCAACTCGGTTGTTCTTGGCTCTACCGTCCTTTATCACCAGCAACGGCGAATTATCTGTCTGGACTAAGAAGTGGCAGTCTCGTAGGAATTTTTGTAATTTTAAAACACAATATACCAAACTAAGTGCTTCCAGTTCAGCTGTGGAATATCTGGTCTCAGCTTTTGTCAATTTGCGACTCAGATAGAGGATAGGATGATTTATTCCATCATATTTTTGCATCAAACACCCTCCGATAGCGACAGTACTGGCATATGTGGTGAATATAAATTGAGAATGTAAATTTGGTAATCGAAGAATAGGTGGATTTGAAAAAAATGGATTTCAATTTATAAATTGCATCTTCTAAACTGATACTCTTACAAATGCAAATAATATACAGTTGTATGGTTATAGATGTAATAATAGTCCTAAACAATGTAAGAGTGGGTCTAAATTTACAATAAACATATATCAGAATTACATCAACAATTTTGAACCAATAGGAATCAATGAACTGCAGTATGATTTCTATCATTTTGGTTTGAAGTAATGTTGAGTGATACATGATTGAGATGGTGATTATAATGGATAGTTGATTTGTTTTCAAGATTGCGTTCATAGATATATTCTGATAGATAAGCAGTGTTGTTGCAAGTTGTGTCGATAGCAAAAGTAGCAAAAGTGTTAGAAGTTTCCCTACGTAAGTTCTACTCTTTGGTGAATGTGGGTGTTTTGTGCTGTTGGTTGTGTTGTACGTTTTAGAGAAATTGCTGTATTTGTCTGTCAAACTGGTAAGTGGTGACTTTGTTTCAACTTTGTTGAATGTTTTCGTTCTGATGGGTGTTGAGAACCATCGTTTGTTGACTTTGTTTATGCGATTAAGCGGTTTGTTCGTATGCGGTTGTTTACCCTTATGCTTTCGTCTAACGTTAATTGTTTGTTTGGTCTTATTTGCATGCTGTTTGTCTGCATGATAGTTATATGGTGATGTTACCCTGGTATCTGTACAACTTTCTGCAGATGTGTTTGTTATCTCGGTTTTTCTTTTATGTGTCATTGAAAGATGGCAAATTTGGGTGGAACAGTGTAATGACACTTATTTGTTTTTAGTAATCCTTTGTCACTGATCGTGCCCCTTGGATATCGTGTTCGTATTTCTGGTTTCTGATATTTCTTTCGCCTGAAATTACCATTGGTCGTTTCAGGGGGAAAAATTGTTGTCGACTCGTTAAGCTGGTCGTTATGGGTTTTCTCAGTTTATGATTTAGTAACAGCGTCACAGTCTTTTGTCATATGTCGTTCAGTTGCAGGTTTCGGTTTTTGTAGGTGGATAGTACCCTCAGTTCGAGGTTTTATTAATATGGTATTGTTTATTAATTGAGCAGCTCCTGTGTCGTACACCTCGGTTATTTCGTTAAGAAATTCGTCATTGGTGGTCTCCCTTGTACTTTTGGCAGTTGGAGAATCGACACATTGTTCGGCTGTCGTGGGATTATTGCTTGATGTTTGTTTGCAATTTTCTAGCTCCCATTTTTGAATTTCTTTTTTAGAACAGGCTTTCACGCTGGGCAGATACCCAACAATTATATCTGCACATGGGTTGTGCAACACGGCACATAGCACGCGTCCTGACATGAATGGTGTTCGAATTTCGATCCATGCTAGGGGATATTTTTCAACTGTGCCTGCAAATGTTCGACATGTCGCATAGTCATTTGTATAGTCACTGTCTTTGACCAATGTCTTCCTTATCCCAATAAGGGTCGAGCCGCTATCACGCATTGCAGTACATGGTTGGTTATTTACAAACCCATTCACAAACTGAAGTTTGCCTTTTGATGACAAGGCGGCATTGGCCATTTCATTTGATATTGGAATGGTATGGCCATATTCAAGGGTTGTGTCTAGTTGGAACTTTTTGCATGTATTACACCCGTCATAATCGAAGATGTCAATGAGTTCTAAGGCGTTAGCCATTTCATTTTCACTCTCATTTGCACTTTCACATTGATTTACATTATCAATTTCGTCCTCACTAGAGGAGTCTACTAATACTGCATTGGCTTCTTTCAACATTTTACGTCCTTTACAAATTGCTGAATAGTGGCCGTAACTTTTGCAAAAGAGACATTTAACAGCTCGTCTGAAGCTTTTTTTTTTTTTTTTTTTTTTTTTTTTTTTTTTTTTGCTTTTCCACCATCGTTTTGAGGTGGTGCCTGTAAGTCGGCGATTGGTCACACATCGCATATTGTTCGTGTGATAATTTACAGTATTGGCAAGGCATGCATTTCTGTTTGAGTCTAACCTTATTTTCAGATGGTCTAACTTTATTTTCAGATGGTCTAAATTTATTTATGTTAGTGACAGCAGCTACCTCATTTTGACTCGCATTAAGAAGGAAAATATCACGGTTTGCTGTATAGAATGCAGCCCCTTTTTTCTCGACCTCTTCGATTGTCTGGTAGTCACTCTGCTGTAAAAATTTCGAAAATGAGTATGGTATTGAAGAAATGATTTTGTTTATTACCATGAGATCTCTTAATTTGTCAAAGTTATTGTTGACTTTTGCTGCTGAGATCCACTTATTGAAAATATCTTGAACTGAAGAGACATAATCTATGAACGTTTGGTTTGGTTTTGGACATAGTTTTGAGAAGTTTATTTGGTATCCTGCTGTATCTAACGAAAAATGCTGCATAATTCTACCTTTAAGATAATCATAATCAGTTCTCATATGCTGTGGGAACGTTTCAATAACTTTTAATGGTTCTAACGCTATATTTCTCATGTAGATCATGGACCAGTCTGTTTTTGGGATTTTGTGATAGGCCATGATGCACTCAAAGTTCTCGGACCATGCACTCACCGAATCGCCTGAACAGAATGGCTTAATTAACCCTTTGTACTTATTGTACTCCTGTTCTTCTTCTTTGCTTTTTAATTTGTTGAATGACATTTCCATGTTTGAATCAACCTCTAGTTGTTTCACTTTTAATTGTGTTTGTGAATCAATTTCTTTTTGTTTAAGTGTTGCTTCAATTTCTAATTTCTTAGTCTCTGCGTCTAATTCTGTTTTTCTGTTGGCCGCTTCGATTTCTGCCTTTTTATTTGCCGCTTCGATTTCTAGTTTTCTGTTGGCAGCGCCTATTTCTAGTTTCTTTTGTTCCCTTTCAGCTGCACGTTCTTCCCTCGCTACATTTTCTTCGTGTGTTTTCTGACTCGATTCCGACAGTTTATCTTCTGTATATCCTAATTTAATTCCTAACTCCATGCACTTTTCTATTGTCGACATTGTTAAGTTTTACTGATGTTAAATTTTTTTAAATTAATTCCCTTAGAAAATTAGTTCAACTTAACAAACTTGGTTATGTCCCTTAGTTTTACTTCTCGTATTGACTTAAGTATTTCTTATTCGGACACAAAATTTGCATGTACATACAAAGTATATCAAAACATAAAATTTACATGTGAAAAAATATGAGTATCGTTTAGAGATACATTTTATAAATTACTTAAGGGACTTAGCTGATTGAATGAAGTCTTGGCTGTACTATCGCTGTTCGGTTCTCCGGGCTGTTACCTTCTGATCGGAGAAAAATTACATACACACGCTTCTTATGGAACAACCTGTTGTTGGATAGGAAAACATTAGTATTTTGTCACAGTTAGTCATGTCACGTCAATGTCATGTTAATGGAGAGTCAACATTGTAACGTTACGCTTCTAGAGAAAGATAGACAGAACAGATATTCAGAAGAACAATTGTCACTTGTCTAAGATTTGTCGTGTGTAATTTTAAATTTTTACTTGGCAAATCCAAGAACCGTCAATATATTGATTTTAGTTTCTAAATGGTAAACTTATAATATCTAGTTCCTTGGGCTTGCCAAAACGGATTCGTGCCCCCAAGTATTGATGTCAACGTCTCAGAACTAGGGGATAGATTAGACTCGGGTTCAGACAGGATGAAGTGCACTCACAGAACAAACATAACTCTCTGTTCGTACATTATCAATCTAATTTATTATAATGTCGATCTGACGAACAGCCGTCTCGCACTTCTTTCAGAACATATCACATACACGTAGACAATGCATTTGACAAGTTATACATTATAGCATCTGTCTATCATAACCAATCACAGTATCTAAAGTAATCTCTAATGAACTTTAGTAAATGGTTCCTAGAAGCTAAACCCTTCCACTCTGTCCGATGTCCAGTCGCAGTCTGAGCCCTGGCTTGCGTCTCATGAACACGGAGTGCTGGCGCACCCGAGCACCCCGTGATTGAGGCTTCTCACACTTCAGGCGGGCTCAATGGTTTAACTGCGCAGTAGAGGATTTGACTTCTTGATTCTCGAATGTTCGGACCCTGAACATTCGGAATATTAGTCTTGTCTCCCTTGTTGAGGCATAGCCTATTTTCTTAGTTATATCCCTTTGAGACCTTGACAGTATGTACAACAAATTTGAGAAATGAAGTACATGACGTCATCAAAAATGTGCTAAAAATTCATTAAATTACTTACAATAGTCACTGCTATAGTCCCCGGGAAATGTTATCCCGGTCAACAAAACACCCGCAGGAGTCAGATGTGCCAGCCTAAGGGGGCAAATAAATTTGGCACAACGTAATTACATCTGGGGGGGGGGGACACTCAGGATGAACGAAGAAGAAGAAGAAGACTGACTGCTATGGTCTAACACTGATTTGGGGAAGCTGGAAAGTACCAATTAAGTATTCATTATAACATGTGATGGAAATGTCCACATGGGCTTCAAGACATGACTGCACACGTCTCTTCATATTATCTAATACCTTCTGTAATGTGTCTGTTGTATTTCTTGAATGGTAATTCTCATTACTTCTTTCAGGTCTTCAGTTATGTGTACATTATTTTTGTAAACATTTCCTTTCAAGAAACCCCATAGATAATAATCATATGGAGTTAGATCTGGAGAACGAGCAGGTCAAATTCCACGAGATATGTGATTTGCGAAAATGTCTTCCAAAAAACACAGTGATGCTCTAGATATGTGTGCAGTTGAACCATCTTGACGAAACCACGCTTCTTCAATGTCACGTTCATTCAGCTGTTCTAAAATGTATTCCAGAATGTCAGTATGGTACCGATCGGCATTTATAGGATT
>OY992888.1:72789685-72882185 GCA_963921405.1 Cepaea hortensis | reverse complement strand
CTCTCTGTTACTACAACGTCTAATAATTGTTGTAGGTCTGTTGAATTATCCGCCACCAATACTGTGTCATTTGCATAGCGTATATTATTTATATTATAACCTCCAACTAGTATTCCTGGCATCTCTTTGATCTCTCTCATTATTACTTCGCTATACATGGAGAAAAGATCTGGTGACAAGACACACCCTTGTCGTACTCCTAGCTTTATCCGTTCGTAACTACCCTCTTTATTTCCCATTTTAATTGCTGCTACTTGGTTCCAGTAAACATTCTTTATTATTCTTAAATCTTTTCCATCAATGTTGATATCTTCCAACATTTTAATCAGTTCATCATGTTTTACTTTATCAAATGCCTTAGTATAATCTATGAAGCACAAATATATGTCTCTCTGTTTCTCTATTGACCTTTCTATTAGTGTCCGTAATGTATAAATTGCATTGTTTGTGCCCTTTCCTTCCACAAATCCATACTGTTCTTCACTAATTTCCATTTTTATTTTCTTTTTGATTCTTCTCATTATGATTCTGAGTAGAAGCTTAGCTATATGGTTTATAAGGTTAATTGTACGAAAATCTTCACAATCAATTGCTCCTGGTCTTTTTGGTATAGCTATAAATAAAGATTTCAGCATATCACTGGGTAAATATCCACTGCTGTAAATATCATTCAACATTTTGGTTAATATATCTACTTCAAATTCTCCCAATACTTCTAATTCTTCTATTGTGATTTCATCTGGCCCAGCTGTTTTTCCTTTCTTCGTACGTTTCATAGCGTCAGCGACTTCTTCTTTCAGAATAGGTGGACCTTCTAAGTTACTATCTTCTGTTAATTCTCCCCTTTCTCCTTCATATAATTCTCTTATATACTCATTCCACCTCTTCATTATAGCATCTTCCTCTAATATTATCTTTCCTGTTTTTGATTTCAAACACCCTGTATTTATTCTTATTTTTCTTCCTGTAAGCTCACTGATTTTTCTGTGCATATTTTTTGTATCTTTAATGGAATTTAATTCAATTTTTTTGCATTGCTCGTTTAACCAACTTTCTTTAGCCTTCCCACATTTATCTTTTATTTCTTTATTTATCTTAGCGTATTCTTGTTTGTCATTTTTACTCTGTTTTCTTTTGTCCATCAGTTTTAAGATATCTTCATTCATCCATTTTTTCTTAGCTATTTTGCCTCTCTCCGGTAATACTTCTTTGCTAGTTTGATGAATGGAGTCCCTTAACATTTCCCATTGTTCATCTATACTCTGTATTTTAGTTATTGCATTGTACCTATTTTTCACAGTCACTCTGTATTGTTCTTGCATTTCTTTATCTATTTTCAGAACCTCTTTATTAAGTCTCATGTTCTTAACCATTTTTTTCCCTCTCTTTAATCTTACTTTTATTTTTCCACATAGTGGTACATGATCACTATTACAGTCAGCACCAGGCATTGTCTTTACATTAATTAAAGCATTTCTAAATCTTTTATTAATTAGTATGTAGTCAATGTGGTTGCGTATTTTCTTATCAGGGCTTATCCATGTGTACAGTCGTCTTTTATGGTGTTTAAACCATGTGTTTCCAATTATCATCTCATTGATATTTGCCCATTCTATTAGCATTTCCCCTCTTTCATTTCTTGTACCTAAACCATAATTCCCCACTACATCCTCCATTTTTCCTTTTCCTACTTTTGCATTAAAATCACCAAGTATTATTTTTATTTCTTGTGATCCAATTTGAGCCATCGCCATTCCTATTTCGTCGTAAAAGTGTTGTATTTCTTCATCACTACTGCTTGCTGTTGGTGCATATACTTGTATAATATTTATGTCTATTGGTTTGCCTTTGATTTTTACCATAATAACTCTATCTGAAATACACCAGTATCCATTAATTGACTTGGCTGTTTTTTCGTCTAATATTATTCCTACACCTTTTTCATGTGTTTTCCCTCCAGAATAAATTATTGTGTGATTGTCAGCTATAATTTTGCCCGATCCCTTCCATCTCATCTCACTAACGCCTAGTATATTAATTTTCATGCTATCCATCTCTCTTAGAACATTGGTCAACTTTCCTAGCTCATTTAATGTCCTAACATTCCATGTTCCTACTCTAAATTTATTTATTTTAGTTATGATTTTGCCATCAGTAGCTGGATGACGGTCTGGTGTCACCTGTGGCTCATGACTGTCCCTACCGGACGAGGATGCCCTAAGACAGCCATTAACGTCCTTCACTAACTTTGATTTATGTTTTGCCATGAAGTCTTGGGAAGATAATGTGGTGGTTTCCCCTTGCCTTCCACATTCACACGGTGGTCTTTTAACTCTGCCTTTGACAGCCATTTCCGACTGTAAGGACAAGTGAGTGCCCTGCCCTGCTCAGGTGCAGAGTTGTCCACTTATTCCGGTGGATACTCGGTCCCCAGAGCTGTGTTAGCCACACCGTGGTGTGTTTCCATCCTCTACCACGGGGAGGTGCAGTTGGGATTTTCCCTTCATAAAGTTATGGTCTCTGACCAAAACTCTCCAGTACTTTTAGAGGACTACTACTACTACTACTACTATTTCTTCTACTTGTTCTTCTTTCTCTTCTTCTTCTTCTTCTGTAATTTATTTCACAATAGAACAAGGCCCTCAACCAACAAACGTCCAACATTCTTGTATTGTCTCCTGCAGCTCCTCCCATGACCTCTGCATATTCTAGTTGAAAGATGGTGACTTGGTGATCCTTGGTGTTGGTCATCCCATAATGCTCAGTTCCTGTGACAGCTAATATCACACAACAAGCTCCGCACTGTCCCATGTTAAAGTGGAACAGACAGCACTCGCAATAAAACCAATAGAACTCACACGCATCCATGCATAAGGCCGCTGTCCGAATGCCAACACAACAGTCCGTATTTAATTGATATATTCAACGTGACGTTTGAAGACGTACGTAGGTGATGTTGCAGAACCAACAACATGAACTACGAGATTCGTACAAACATAACAAAGCCAAGATGTTTTGAAAATGGAACACATAATGAATTGTCGTCCTGTTGGGAGACACGAAATACGTAGTGATTTACAACGTTGGGCAGGACAATAAAACATAATCCTAGATGTACACTGTCTGATGTTTTATAAATGCTGCATCTTTTGTTTGTTGCAAACTGCCATGAATTATTAATGGGCAAGGGAGATATTTTGAGCTTGAAAACATCAGCTAGAATGTCTTAGTGTAAGAGAAGGGGTAGGTGGGAGTGTTTTAACTCGTATAAGCATTGGCAATGAGTAATTCTTGCTCTTCTTGTTCTTCTTGTTCTTCTTGTTCTTCTTGTTCTTGTTCTTCTTCTTCTTCTTCTTCTTCTTCTTCTTCTAATTATGATTATTATTATTATTACGTCACCGTTGCTACTAATGTTGCTTCTTCTTCTTTGTCTTCGTCTTCGCCTTCTTCTTCTTCTTCTTCTTCTTCTTCTTCTTCTTCTTCTTCTCCTCCTTCTTCTTCTCTTCATCCTCATTCTCCACTTTCTTCTACTCCTCCTTCTTTTCCAACGCCTGCTGCTGCTGCTACTTCTTTATCTTATTTTGGAAAGCGGTGACAAATCTAGCGACATATACAACATATCTTGTTTTTGAGAAATGCCCAAGGTCTCCATGCTAACGTATTGCAGGCCCTGTTTATGGGCGAGGTAACTATGTCACTCAGGAACATAACATGCCAAGGGTGACAACTTGCACGCTTTAACCATCTTTTAGAAATATGACCGCTGGGTTACTTCCTCGTAATTAGTTTGCCAGAAGTCGATGCACGTATTTGTTTATGTGTGTGTCCGTGTTGGTGTGTGTGTCTGCGTGTGTGTGTGTGTGTGTGTGTGTGTGTGTGTGTGTGTGTGTGTGTATGTGTGTGTGTGTGTGTATATATATATGTATGTATGTATGAACTCAACACCGTCAACTACCAACACTGGCCCTACATCTAAGAAGATCCTATAAGAGAGGTAGAGGGCGCCCGAGAAGAAAATGGATGGACGACGTCAAGGACATTGTACAATCACAGGGAATGACACTATCTAGTGTCACTCATCGCGCGCTGGAACGTCAACTATTGCTCCCCACAACGCATGGTGGCAAAAGTAGAAGATGGTGATGATTAATTTAATTTTTGATATACGAGGTTGCTTGAGATGAAAATCTTAAAAAGTACTTCTTTTTTTTTTTTTTTTTTTATGAATATATGCTGAAAAAGTAAAGAACAAATGTATCATTGTTCCATTGTAGTAAGAACAAATGTATCATTGTTCAATGTAGTCACCATTGCGTTCAATGCAAGTCCTCAACCGCCGAAAAAGTATATGGATTACTGTAGAAAAAAAAATGTTCTCTTGGTCACGTGTGTAACCACTCATGCACCACATGATGTAACTGCTGTAACTCTTCTCAGACGTCACCCAGTTTTGAAACCTCCTACTCCGCTTATACATTTGGTGGGCTGACAAGCATGCATCACCATAATTCGCCGGTGAAATTTTATATGTTTCACCCTTCATTTTTTTTTTCTTTTTTTTTAGACGGATAACAGAACGCTGCTCCTCATTTTTGGTGCACTTTGGTGCATGTCAAAAGTAGCGGCGGCCATCTTTAACTGTCCTTGTGACATCACCGTGTTCGTCTGCACTGCGAAATCACGTGCTTAACACTCTTGGCATCCTCAACAACAATATTAACAGGTTACAGGACAATGGCATGGTTATTGTAATTTCCATCACACTCTTAAGATTTTCAATTGAAGCCCTTTCGTAATTTATTGATGGCTTCTTTTGACAGTGTGCTGTTTATCAAGGCCGATCCATTCTTCCGTGATAAGATACCATCGAGACACTTCGAACCCTTCCCTACAGCTCTTACTCTCGGATGTCCATCATGACATCTACACTGGGAGTAACAAGGAGGACGGCGATGGTAATCGAGGCAACCAGGTATGTTGTGAGACAGACACATAGACAGACGAATAGACATACAAATCAACTGCAGATGTGCGACTAATAATATTATTATTATTATTAACACAAAAACAATTACTACTACTACTACCACAACCACTTCTACTACTATTACTGCCGCTTTAAATATTAATACTGATATTACTAATAACTCTATTACTACTACGTCCTACTACAACTACCAATACTACTACCACTACTACTATTAGTACCATCACAACAACTACTAGTAGTAGTAGTAGTAGTAGTAGTAGTAGTAGTAGTAGTAGTAGTAGTAGTAGTAGTAGTAGTAGTAGTAGTAGTAGTAGTAGTAGTAGTAGTAGTAGTAGTAGTAGTAATACGAATGCTGTTGTTGCTACTAATGCTGCTACTGCCTCTACTACTCCTGGTATTACTATTACCAGCACTTCTCCTAGCGCAACTACTACTATAGCTACTACTACTGCTACGGTTACTGTTGTTAATGTGTCTTGTTTGCTCCAGTATTTTTACATTCACGATTATTCCCCATCTTCAATTTTCTGTTGAAGCTATTTGCTGATCCGTCTGTACATGCATTAGTCCAGATGCTACTTGGGTAATGTTCTTCTATGTAGTTTCTTGTTGCTTTTCTTCTTCCAATTCATTCTCAGTGTTCTTTTTCTCATACCAAGAATGTCTCCTAACATCTCAGACAAGCGTTGTTGTCTCCAAGGTGGAATTGTGTTGTTGCTTTTTTTTTTAATTATTATTAATGGGCTGTAGTTCAGCATTACCGAAAGGATAAGAACGCTTGTTCTTAAACATCCGGTGTGCTGATGCCGGGGTAAGGGGTTCAGCCCTTACACCGGACAGTTGGACTGAAATTTTGACCTAAGGTCCTTGACTTGGGAACGTAAATTGCAAGTACCTCTGAAGTCGGAGTGGGTTTGCCTAATGGAGAGGGATACTATTAACAGGGAAAGCCAATCCACACGCAACATTCAGTCCAGCACTATTAGAATTGGTGTGTATAGACTACGCTTGAGTTGAAAGTGAGAGAGCGAAAACACACAAAAACAATAACCGATTTAGCAATCGGTGTATTGAGTATTGCATCTCTCCTAACGTTTCTTTCTGCAGACTCTACAAAGTTGTTTCCCTTTAGTCTTCCCTTTCAGTGCCATTATACCTCTGGTACAGGGGGTGGTACGTCAGTCTTTCACATCTTTTGATGATGATGAAAAATAAAAGTTACATATCCTTTACAGGACGTCGCACTCAACCTCAGCATTTTTTTTATGGCGAGCTGTTTGTGATTTCTTGGCAAGTTTACGTTCAGTGGTTTGCCATTGCTTTCTGAAGACCGGCACTTATATCATTGTATGAAATCCAGCGCAAGACAGCCTGCTTCCAAATCGCCCGCAGCTGTGTTTCGAACGCGGTTTGATGATTTGCGAACAGCATCCGTAACTCTTCGCCACAGAGCCGAGTGATGATAATGAAAATGATAATAAAATTAAGACATTGGTTTAGCTAAAAGGATATTCTACTGTATTGGCATCTAGCCGTCTTGACAGACGAGAGTTTGTTACACTGTGCTTCCCTAAAAATGCATTGGGCTGAATTGTAGAGACCATGTGTTGCCCATACAGCATGATCCCTCTCTTGACCCTGCCTAATTTACTCCAGAGGAAAGGTAACACCAATACATCTGGAACAAAACCAACTGCAGAAGCTGTCGGATCAGCCAAGCAATATTCTATCTGTCTATCTGTCGGAGCTTCGATCTTAGACCAGTTGCCGACCAAGGCTCAGTGCCTGGTCTGCCCTGCCATGACATTTAGTCTTTAGGTTGCATTTCCTCGAATAAAGATAAGGCTTGTATCCTCCCAATTGCACTCCTCCGCTCGAAGCCGTTGACACAATGTGGGGTGTCGGGTTTGGTGAGCGCCGCCCAATAATCGAGACTAACAGAAAGTATATAGTACCGTCTACTATAATGATCAGTTGTCATCATATCTGACCAAGACCTGACTTTAACTAACAGTATAACGTTACTACAGATATTGTTGATCATGAATATGTGCAATATATACTTCATGTGGTATATCGTTCTAGTTCCAGTGTTTTCTTTCAAAATCCAGATAGACAAATTTGCACCTGATCTTGTTCCGGAAGTGCCACAGATTCAAGACACAGCTCCAGCTCTCGATCCTCTACCAGCTCCTGATCCGGCTCCAGCTCCCGATCCAGTTAAGCCACCCGAACCCGACCCAATTCAGGTGCCAGATCTGCCTCAAATCGATGCATTAGGTGGGTCACACGTTGACAAATCCAACAACGAAGACGGCGATGGCCATGGCAATAACGGCGCTGTGGACACACCAAGTATTGATCTTCCTACGCCGCAAGAGCAGCAAAAACCACAGCAGCAGGAACAGCAGCAGCAGCAACAACAGGAAGAGCAGCAGCAACAGCAACAACAAGAAGCTCCGCCCACGCCTGAACCACCAGTACCAGCTGAGACCCCAGAGCCTATACCTCCAGGAGAACTTGCTGGGGACATCGCGTCCAATCTCGCTGACCAAGTCACTGACGACGATAGCTCCGAAGAAGAGACAATAGTGCCTGACAATCTGGTCGATCCCTTGGTGATCGCCCCTGAAGGAGAAGCAGCTGCCGGATCTGAACCAGTTAAAGGAGCACCAAGTGTTGTCGCACCTCCAGTGCCATATCACAATGATCCATTTGACCCATTTGTTTATCCCAACCAACCACCACCTCCTCCACCTCCTCCTGATTTTGGAAGTTCAATAAATGTGGGACTTTTAGGCGGGCCGCCACCACCACCACCCCCGCCTCCATCTAACGATTTTCTAGTTCCCCCACCACCACCTCCTCCTCCATCAAACGACTTTTTAGTACCCCCACCTCCTCCATCAAACGACTTTTTAGTACCCCCACCTCCTCCACCACCTCCATCAAACGATTTCATGGCACCCCCACCTCCTCCACCACCTCCATCAAACGATTTCATGGCACCCCCACCTCCTCCACCACCTGCGCCCAGTGGTGTTTTCATACCACCCCCACCTCATCATCACGCAGGCGAAGCTGGCCTTAACATGCCTCCACCCCCTACCCTTACCGACTCTTTCATCGCTCTACCAAAAAAGTCCCCTCCGCCGAACGAAAACCTCGCACCTGAAGATAAACACGCGGCCGTACAGTCAGCCCAAGCTGAGGCCCAATCTCTAGCCATCGACAAGCACAGCGACCTCCTGGACATGCGACACGACCTGCTAAACAACGCCAAAATCGAGATCATCCATCCAGCCGTGCCACCGCCAACTGCGATGCCCATGTCAATGGCTGATCTGAAATCTGCAGCTGCAGATAAAGCCGCGGACGCCATGGACATGCACAAGGATCTTGCTACAATCGTCAAAGATAAAGAGCTTGCAGCTAGAGAGCGGGCCGCCGCAGCTAGAGAGTCGGCTCTGGCTGCTCTCCGACCATAGCTTGGACTCTCTCAAAGACCTGGCAATCATAATGTTTCGTTTATCTTGAAAGACAATCCCGTTCAACCCTTATAGTTTATATAGTGTCTTCTTGAGGCAGAAGATATTAAGTATTTTTTTGTATGTTGCATATCCCTATACAGGACGTTGCAGTCAACACCAGCATCTTTCAGCTGTTGTTGGTGTACTAGGCAAGATTACGCTCAGTAGTTTGCCATTGATTTCTGAGCGACCGGCACACATACCCCTGTAAGTTACTAGCGATTCTCGCGCAGGTTACGTTCTTCGCGAGAATATACGGGATTACGGAGAAAGACGTTAACCTCTAGTCCAGGGAGACCGGCTATTAAGTATTAATGAAGTTAAATGTAGAATTATCATCATCAAGTGTCATGCCAGCTGGCGCAGGCGTTCATGTCTCTTCATATACCTCAACCTTTCGTGTTCTGGATCAACTCTGCTGTTGATATATGCTACCTCTCAATCCATCCAGCATCATTTCTCTTAGTCGGTCTCTGCCTCTCTTGCCCTCGATCTTTCCAGTCGTCACGATGTTCTCTAATGCCTCTATTCTCACCATATGACCGAAGAAAGCTGTTCGTCTCTTTCTTGTTGTTGTATATAATGCTATCGTTTCATTAGCCTCTTTAAGGCAATCGTTGTTAGTTACTCTCGCAGTCCTAGGAATTCGCAATATTCGTCTCAGGAACCACATCTCTGTTGCTTCCAAGCTCTTCCTAATGTGTTCATTTACATACCAAGATTCCTATCATACAGCAAAACAGGTTCTATCTAGACTTCAGCACTCTGTCTTACATTCAATAACAGTGACATATTGCATAAGATACTTTTCATTTTCTGAAATGCGGCTTTTGCTTGCCCTATTATGCTTTTATCTATGTTGTGCACCTTACGTCTGATGTTATAAACGCTCCTGGGTGTTTAAATGTAGAACAGCCCGAGAAAAAGAAGTATTTCGCAAGATGAAAAATATTCTCTGCAATTTATCTTTGTCAGTCGTGATGAGGAAATGAGCTCATGAGAGATATATTGAGACAATCCTAATGTTCGGAAGCGAATCATGGACAATTAGCAGACATGTGAGGAATTATGTGGACGCAGTAAGAAGAAGAAGAATATTATGTCGATTGTTGCTTCAGTTTTTGACAGCTGAAAGCGCTGGAGATCTGCAATGACAGTTGGGCTCTGTGGTAAACAAGGAACTTTCCTTGCCAACGGAAACAGTGGTTGCATAAAAGAGAAAGGTAACAGCAACATGTGGTATTACAATAGAAGAAAGCATGATGAATCAGGTCAGTAAATTCAAATATTTGGAAGTAACCATACCATCAGCTGGACTATAAGCATAATAGGCAATGGCGTTGCAGACGTGATTCGTAGTACCGCTTACCCGCGTTCGAAACACGGCGGTAACCGATTTGGCAGCAGGCGGTGTCGTGCTGGTTTTAACGTGTTGGTATGGGAGCCGGTTGTTCAGAAAGCAATAGCAGACTACTGAAGGTAAACACTTGTCAAGATATCAACAACGGCAGTAAAATTGTGATGTTGACCGCATCGTCCTGTGAAGGATATGGAACTTTTAAAATAAAAGCATAATAGGGTCAGCACAAGCAGCTTCAGAAGATGAAAGGTGTCTTATACAATAAATCACTTTCATTTATCATCATCATGCTTGAAAAGGGAGAGTCTGGCATATGAGATTACAACATCCAGCATCAGAATGGGGGTGGAAGCATTAACAACGGCCTTCCGATGGTTGGGGGAGACTTCTGCACACACTTTGTATTCACGGAGTATATTTAGTAAGGTGGAGAAAGGAATATTTCGTGTGGAATCGCTTGCCTCGCTTCAAATATCACAGATTGTGAGAATTGTATGGGTTTTCTGCCCTGGTCGTGTGGGAGTGCATGGGAATGAACAGGCTGATATGCTGGCACCTCTTGGTGGTAGATTACCTTTGGAAAATGGAGAGGTGGTCGGCGGTCTGTGGGACCAGGTGAAGATAGAGGTGGAACAGACTGAGCACCGGTGTGTGGAGAGGATGTATGGCGGGTGAGGGGGGGGGGGGGGGTTGGCAGGGTCTCTTGGCGAATCTCAAAACTGAGAGGGAAGACCATGAGAACATTCATTCAGATGGCAGTTGGAGCCATTAGCGGTATGGCTCTTCGCTAGCTGTTGAACGAGGGTACGTAGAGCTTCTTAGAATGCCTTGAGTGCCGTGATGTCGTTTCTTAGCTCAATTCAACTTATCATCTGCTTCTTCTTCTTCAACTTTTCCCGTCAGTTGTCGTTGGGAAAAATAATTGACGTTCCTGTTCCCGATGAGTGGCACTGGATAGTGTCATTCCATGTGATTGTACAATGTCTTTGATGTCTTCTATTCATTTTCTTCTCTGGTGTCCCGTATGAAATCTTCTTTGATGAAGGGTCAGTGCTGGTAGATGATGTTGTTGCATTCTAGTGAGTAATGAGGTGGCCGAACCATGTTATCTTCTGCCTACCAATATATGTGACACAGAACCAGAGACGGACTAAGAAAGATCACCGGTAAAAGTACCAGAGACAAACCTAGAAAGATCACATATAGAAGTACCAGAGACAAACCTAGAAAGATGACATATAGAAGTACCAGAGACAGACATAGAAAGATCACATATAGAAGTACCAAAGACAGACTTAGAAAGATAACATATAGAAGTACCAGAGACAGACTTAGAAAGATCACATATAGAAGTACCAGAGACAGACATAGAAAGATCACATATAGAAGTACCAGATTCAGACTTAGAAAGATCACATATAGAAGTACCAGAGACAGACTTAGAAAGATAACATATAGAAGTACCAGAGACAGAATTAGAAAGATAACATATAGAAGTACCAGAGACAGACTTAGAAAGATAACATATAGAAGTACCAGAGACAGACTTAGAAAGATAACATATAGAAGTACCAGAGACAGACTTAGAAAGATCAGCGATAGAAGTACCAGAGACAGACATAGAAAGATCACATATAGAAGTACCAGAGACAGACATAGAAAGATCACATATAGAAGTACCAGAGACGGACTAAGAAAGATCACATATAGAAGTACCAGAGACAGACATAGAAAGATCACATATAGAAGTACCAGAGACAGACATAGAAAGATCACATATAGAAGTACCAGAGACGGACTAAGAAAGATCACATATAGAAGTACCAGAGACGGACTAAGAAAGATCACATATAGAAGTACCAGAGACGGAATAAGAAAGATCAGCGATAGAAGTACCAGACACAGCCTAAGAAAGATCACTGGTAGAAGTACCAGAGACAGACTAAAAGAAATTGTTCTGGATAGTCTACGACAATGTCTTGGAGGATTGAATCAATATAATTGATTTAGAACACATTGGATCGAGACTTCAGAAAAGGCAGAACGATTACGTCATTTGGCAAGTTACATATTGAGGATAATAATAATTGTTAATTCATATAATTGATGCTATTTTTTTTTATTTATGTTGTGCTTTGCAAATTCTTTACAGGTTCGTGTACATATATACTTTGATTGTTTTACACGGGCTATATTATAAAGTCCGCCGCTTCTGCTTGTATATACAGCTTATTAATTCACGGAATAAACTTATTTGTATTTTACTTTTCAAGACACCCTCCTTATACAGAATTGTGTGTTCTTGCTGTGTTCTGTTTTTCTTGATTTGTAATTCTCCGAGGCTGTGAATCTTTAACGTGTTTTGCCTGTTCGTTATTTCATTGTATTAGTTCGTATTCCAACTAACAACCAACTGACAGTACACTATACCAAGTAATGATGCACAGATCAAATGGAATCAGAAGAAGAGGTCGACCATATAAACGATGACGGAAGGAATAACAGGGTCCATGGGAATCTCGATATATGAAGCCCATAAACGGGCACTCTCCCGCTGTTTATGCTTCACCTCGACACTGCAGAAGGAACAAGATGGGTCTGTATTCCATTAATGGTTTCCTTTATTGTACATATTTCTTGCCCAATAAAGACAGACATGCTTCGCACAGAGTGCCGTGATTCAAATAAAAACAAATCAAAGGAAGCGTCTGTTGGATCTTTTCCCCATGATATGCTGGTGTGCTGGGAAACGAGCAAGTGGACAGATTAGTTGGGTCCGCAGCATTGAGTGGAATATTGTTGTACGATAAGGCAGTGGTCATTGGCCTTTGGAATCGTGTGTATAGAGTGGAGTATTAATGGTTTGAAGAGAATGGTGATGCAGGGAGTGCCCGAAGCAAATTTGCAATAGATAACTGATATACGAAAGATGGGTGATTAGAAGGGTCGAATGTAAGACGGGGTGAGTGACCAATTTCTGACCCTTAGAAAATAAAGTTTCTTTGTTCGTTCAGTACTCATAGAAGGGTCAGACAGACAAATTATGCGACTGCAGCTGGTACCATTAGTTATAGGGCATGTCATTCATCCCATTGCACTTAATCAATTACTTTGATATATAATCCAACATATCTGCTAACTTTTAGGTCATAACTGTGACACACCTCTGCTTCCCATTTTCCGCCATCCATTTTTGTTTGGTCCAAACCCACATTTTGTATGCCACAGAATCTGTTAAATATTACAGATAATTAATTAGAATATTGTGAACCAAGAAGGAGACAATTACTGATACTCCACAAGATCTGAACATAGAAGAAATCTGGCTAATAAACTGTGTCATGATTACAGGATTGAAATACGAGGGGGATTTACATATTAAAAGCCGACAGAGTATTGCACTAAGTTTTTATCCTGCATAGCTCAGCCTTTTTCCGCAGCGCGGTAAGCGTCGCACAAAGCACGAACTTCGAAGTTCCAGTGACGACCCTCAGAAGTCTCCGAAAAAATGCATTGGTGAAGCGATAGACGCGGCTCGGAATCGAACCCACAACCTTCGGAGCCCGAGTCAGATGGCTTGACCACTTCACCACGGAGACTACAGATGTTGTTTTTTTTTTTTTTGTTGTTTTTTTTGGTGAGCATATTCTGAAAAAGTAAAGAACAAATGTATAATTTTTTGAAGTCGTCACCATTGTCTTCAATGCAAGTCCTCCAGCGCCGATAAAATGCTTGGATTCCTGTAGAACAAAATTCTTTTGGTCACGTGTGTAACCACTCATACACCACCTGCTGTAACTCTTCACAGAAGTCACGCCGTTTTGAAACATCCTACTCCACTCATATACTTGCTGGACTGACAGGCATGCATCACCATACTGGACCTTCATTCGCCGATGAATTTATATAGGTTTCTCCCTTTCACTGATTAAAACGCGGATAACAGAACGCTGCTCCTCTTTGGTGTATGTCAAAAGTGAGGCGGCCATCTTTAAACTGTCCATATGTTGTCACTGTGTTCGTCTCCACCGTGATGTCCCATGCTTAATACTTTTGGCTCCTTGACAACAATATTGACAGGTCACAAGACAATGACATGGTTATTGTAATTTCTATCACACTATTAAGGTATTCATTTGTTCATTAGCCGGCTCCGTGGCTAAAGGCTTGCGAACGCGGTTCGTGAGCCGGGTACCAGGCGTTCGAAGCTCAGCTGCTACCGATTTGTGCAGCAGACTGTGTCGCGTTGTGTTATAACGTGCTAGTATGGGAGCTGGTCGTTCAGAAAGCAATGGCCAACTACTGAACGTAACACTTGCCTAGTACATCAACAGCAGCTGAAAAATGCTGGTGTTGACTGCAACGTCCCGTAATGGATACGCAACAACAAAAATGTGAAGACCTCTAGTACTTTGGTCATATTTAACGTCACGGTGTGGGGGGCGGTATGGATTAAGCAAGACAGGACAGGGGTCGACCTGCACTGCGATGGACACAGATCATTGAAGACAATCAATCAATTAATCAGGTGCCGTCTCCGCAATGCAGGTTGGCTGCAGTGGATTTCCAACACTGTCTTTCTCTCGCCCTGACTGTACATCAGGCTGATGTTCGTCCATCTCTTGATGTTATCTTCCCACTTGTATCGTTGTCTACCTCTTGCTCACTTGCCAACAACCTTGCCCTCCATTATGGTCTTATAATAGTATGTCTTATAACGTGGCCAAAATATTTCACTTGCCTCCTCTTTATTTCTTTCATCAACTCTCTCTCTCTCTCTCTCTCTCTCTCTCTCTCTCTCTCTCTCTCTCTCTCTCTCTCTCTCTCTCTCTCTCTCTCTCTCTCTCTCTCTCTCTCTCTCTCACACTCTCTCTTCATTCCCAGTTTTTCTAGAACCTCTGCATTTGATTGTTTTTGTTTCCAT
Organism: Cepaea hortensis; assembly: GCA_963921405.1. NCBI lineage: Eukaryota > Metazoa > Mollusca > Gastropoda > Stylommatophora > Helicidae > Cepaea > Cepaea hortensis. The sequence continues at coordinate 72,867,381 of OY992888.1, read as the reverse complement.
GAAATAAGACCTATTCGTCTGTATATCCACATCTCCAGATCTCCTATGCGACTTTCTAGTTGCTTGTTCAATGTCCAAGATTCCGTGCCATACAGTAGCGTTGAATATACGTAGCATTTGACAATTTTAACTGTTAGTTAGTTAGTTATCAGTTGGGGTATCTTCGTTGCACTCCGGACATGTCCATAGGTGCTCAGATCCTCCCCCCAGCATATGCATCAGCGTCCGGTGGCTAATAGTGCCAGTTCTGTGTTGGTTGACGAGGCGCTTTGTTTTCCCGATGTACCTCTCGCGTCTGGCTGTGCCGATTCTTACTCCCAGGTCTTTCATCCTGGAAAGCGATGTGGAATCACTGTCGTCAAAATCCTCTGTTCTCGCCATATCTTTAAGGGCGTTAATAACATCGGCACGATCCATGGGCTGGCCATCTATAGGGGGTGCAGAGCCAGCCAATTTATCAGCTCGTTCATTTCCCTCGACTCCCGCATGTCCCGGGACGAAGATGAAGGTGACTTTGCGGACAACAGACTTCCGCAGCGACTCAGTCCACTGTCTACGTACAGATCCAGCTTCGACCTTCTGAATCATGCTCATTGAATCACTTAGTACACACACGTTGGTATAATGCTGTGATTCCAGCCATATGAAAGCCTGTGTAACTGCCATCACCTCCATAGTCATGCTGCTCGTGGTCATAGAGTGGGCACCACTGGATTCTTAAACGGTTCGGCCCGCTGAACGGGCTGTAAATGCCCACGCACTTCTCTGCTGCTTTACAACAGATCCATCTGTATAGATGAGCACTTCGGGGCTATCTGAGTGATCATAGATGAGCGCGTTAACCTCTGCATTGACAGCGGCAGGGTTCTGCTCTCTGCACCGTCTGTCGAGTGTGATAATGCAGGAGAAGGTACACTTAAAAGCTGGAGGCACCGGCACCCATTCCTTGCCGGGGTTGATACTTGTAAGACTGCAGACCTGTCCGACGACATCTTCCGCCCGACCCATCCATGATTTGCCCCTCTTTAGCCTGTCACCCTTTTCTCTGAATACAGCGTCATGCAGAGGGTGCTGCTCATCTGCACTTATTTTTAAGTATGCACGAGCTCTCCAGATCTTGATCCTGTGTTCCATTGTCGGGAAGTCAAGGAGGTATCTCATTGCTACACAGCTGGTGTCTCTCGTGCAGCCCAAAATGATGCGCATGGCTTCGTTTTGTACCTTTTCAAGTCTTCCAATCTGTGTAGGGCTGACAGTGAGGATGGCCAGGGCATACTCGATGCGTGAAAGCACAAGTCCTTGGAACAGAAGTAATAGCAGCCTTTGCTCGATATTGGCAGTCGCCATGACTCTCATTGCTGCCAAACCTTTTCGAGCCTTCGTTATGACATAATCGACATGATCTCTGAAGGACAGGCTACGATCAAGCCTCACGCCAAGATATGTCATTGACTGGGTTCTACTCAGAATGCTCCCATCCATTCTTACTGCCGGCAGGTCTGTTTTCACAATATGGTTGTTTAGTGAGAACCATGTAACCGTTGCCTTTGCAGGGTTGACAAGGGCATCGGCATCAGCACACCATGAGGAAATTCGATCTAGTTCGCCCTGCATATAGTTGGCAACCGCCTGTCTATCTCGTCCCTGTCGATACACGAGGATGTCGTCAACGAATGATAGAGTCCTACCCCTCCCATCCAACTGTTGTTCAGTGATCGGCACCGTATACACGTTGAATAGTACTGGTGACAGTGGTGAACCCTGCGGCAATCCTGGACATATCGTTATCGGCTCAGAAGACCAACTCCCGCATCTTAGCACCACCTTCCTTTGGAGTAGAACTGCAGCTATCCATCGTACAAGGTGAGGGTGCACTTTCAGTCTGAGGAGGGTTTGCATCAAGTGCTCGAAAGATACTCTGTTATATGCGTCCTCTAAGTCTATGGCGGCCGCACATGTCTCTTCTCTGACCTGAAATCCTTCGTACACATCTTGAGCAAAGACCGCCGCATTCAGCCATGACTCTTTGTTTCGTCTGTATCCTCCAAGTGTGGGCGGGAAGCAGCCGAGCTGTTCCAAGTCCCAAGCAAGTCTGTGTGCTACAATTTTCTCCAGTAGCTTGCCAACAGTATTCTGCATCGTAATGATTCTGTAGCAGCTTATATTGGAGTGGTCTTTGTTCGGTTTTGGCAGCGGCAGCAAGTAGCTGTGTAGCCATTCTTCTTGGACCTGACCCCTCTGGATACTGGTGTTGAATTCTCTGGCCAGTTCTTCCATGTCATCCTCTGATATCACCATTAGGTCACCATATCGGATGCCGTCTGGGCCTGGGGCGGTGTTAGGTGATTTCTTGAGCATGGCACGCAATATGTCAACTGTGATTGTCCATTCTTCGTCTGTCCCGACCCCCTCGCACAACTGAGAGAGTGTTGTTGTGGTCCTCTGTCTGGCGGGCTCGTCTTTCTGGTCAGTCGGTTCTATGTAGCGTGCAAGAAGGGCCTTACCTTTATCCGCATCCGACTTTTTCCATGCGAGGTCTGTGCCTTGAAAGTCTGGAATACCCCTACGTTGTGCAGCACCGTTCATGCTCTTGTGGAGGCGCCAGAATGTCGTCAGAGATTGCTCGGAGCACACCTTCCTGCAGAACTCGTCCCATTTGTCGGCCTTGGCCTGTTTGGCGCAGGATTTGAATAAAGTCGTCGTCCTAACGACCTAATTTTAGCTGTTAATGCGTTATAAATCTCTCTTGATGTTAATTCAGATTTCGTGCTGTTGAAAGCATTTTTTGCCATTCCTATTCTCTTGTGGATTTCTATTTGACTTCTATCATCATCTGTTTTTCTATGTCCATTGAAGACACATTGGACATAAAAATACATAAGGCAGGGGAACAGGTGAAGGATTAAGAATTTTATAGGTGGGTAATGATGGTAGTGATGCTATATAACTGACATGATGCTATATAAATGACACGATGCTGTATAAATGACAGGATGTTATATAAATGACACGATGATATACAAATGACATGATGCTGTATAAATGACACAATGCTGTATAAAAGACACGATGCTATATAAATGACATGGTGCTATATAAACGGCATGGTGCTATATAAATAACATGGTGCTACATAAATGACATGGTGCTATATAAATGACACAATGTTATGTAAATGACACGATGCTGTATAGATGGCATGGTGCTGTATAAATGACATGATGCTACATAAATGACAGGATGCTGTATAAATGACATGATGCCATATAAATGAAATGATGCTATATAAATGGCAGGATGCTGTATAAATGACATACCATATAAATGACATGATGTTATATAAATGACAGGATGCTGTATAAATTACATAATGTCATATAGATGACATGATGTTATATAAATGACAGGATGCTGTATAAATGACATGATGCCATATAAATGACATACTATATAAAAACATGACACATGATGGATGATGTAGGGAAGTGATCAGATGACTTCATCACCCGTCTTCGGGTTGATTGACCTAATTAATGAATATATTCAAGTCCAGGAGGTCAGCATGAACGAATGGATAAGAGCGCTTGCTCTAAATCTTCTTGTGTGCTGATGCTGAGGCATCAAACTTTCACCCCACTGGATGAAATGAACGGCCAACATCATTCTTGTTGGACAAACACCAGTAATTTCAACCCCTACACCAGTCAATTGGATTAAAATGTGGAATTCTCATCCTTTTATCCTGTCTAGTGTGTCCTGTAATTTCTTCTACTTCCTTCTTCTCCTTCTACGAGCGCCAAACAATACTATGTGTGTTTATTTGTGCACTGTCTTAGTGGCCTCAAATGGTTCTCAAATTTTTTTTTTTTAATTTGGGAAGTAAATTACAAGCATCTCAGAAGTCAGCGTGATTTTCCCTAAGGCGAGGGTTCAGGTAATTGAGAAAGGTAACCACCTACATGCAAAAACCAGTCCAGTACATTAGAAGTAGCAGCATGTGTATGCACTACGCTTGAGTTCAAAGCAAGCCAAAGTACAACAGCATTTAATTTAACATTCAAAGCAAAATGTAAATGTCAAAGTAATATTTACATTTAAATTTCAAAGCAACATTTAAATTTCAAGGCAACAATTCAACATTTAAATTTAAATTTCAAAGCATCTGCAACAACAAAATTTAAGTCTAGTCGATCACTGTTATTATCATTAATAGTTTTATTGTTATTGTTACAATTATTATTAATAATAACAATAAAGAAAGATTGTAACAGCCACATACATGAGTCAATACCACAGGTTAGATTATATTTTCTAGTGATACTATAGTAATAACAATAATGATGATGATATCGTCAATGATAAAGCTGATAATGCTGATGATATTTATTTCCAAGAAACCATCCCATAATTTCTCAATTATTATTCTTCTTTTATTCTTATATGTAATGGTTAAAGATTATATTTTGTTACACAAACATATTAACATTATAATGGAAGACAATTGATATATGATAAACTGTATTAACAATGATTTGCTTTCAATGTCAAACTTGGTGCCTATCAAGATTTCAGCATAGACAACACTTCACAATTAGATGAATTACTTATGTTGGTAGGGGCAATTATACCATCAGATGGAAGATGCACAACAGAAATTAAAAACAGAATACGATTACCATTTCATGGGCAGACCAGAATGCATCATTATTCTGCACCTCAGAATTTGTATACAAAAATTCAAGATTGGCGAATCAGCCATGTGTGGATTGGCACCTAAAGTAGCAGATCACATACTCCAAGACTGAACAAAATACGACACATCTAGACAAACCTTCTGGTCAACAGAAACAACAATGGAAGATAAACTCTACTTTCACTGAGTGAAATAATATAGACAGTAACATTTATACAAGAGACAGCATTGTGGATATAGAGAATCCATTTCAAGCGAACAAAAGAAGAGAAGCAGACAAGATGGGAAACATTAAATGGCAGCGAACATGTGATTTTTAAGAAAAATGCAAAGATGAGCGCACAGAAAAGTAAATGAAGCTGTCCTGCAAAAGGAATGGATTACAAACCGTAAATTGATCTAGATAGACATAGAAATTCAAATTTCCTTGGTCTACCATGAACAGAAATAAACTTCAAAACCCAGCGACAACCGGAAAATTTAATAGGAAACGAGCAATAGGAAGACAAAGAGATGAAAACATTTATGACTTGGCCACATAGCATATCGGGACAAGAACACAGACCTGATTTCTTCTTTTTCTTCTGCGTACACCCGGAGTGCTTTTTCACATGTAATTGCGGTGTGTCTTGTTATGCACCCTTGGGCTAAAACCCTTAGGCCCACATCCAACGATTTTTAAATCAGGTTAGCCATCCTGGATAGACCTGGTTTGAAATTCATAATTGAGTAAAATGGTGACTCATTATCTACATTGTATAACGCCATGGTTCATACTGATGATCATAAATTCTGTCACAGAGAAAATATAACTAACCATAGCTTCTGATCATCAGAAACAAATATCCCATCCCACTATGCCACCGCCAGGTGTACCACTGGAGTGGGTATATCATAAACCAGGTGCACTGCAGTACATTTATAAAAGTACGTTTTACACAGATTGCCAGCTCTGTGAGGAAGGGGTTACGAATGCAAAATATAATCCCACATATTGTGTTGAAACACAGCTGTGGGAGCTTTGGAAGCAAACTGCCTTCTGTTGGTTTCCATACAATGGTATGAGTGCCAGTCATTCAAAACACTATGGTAAATTACTGAAAGTAAACTTTCCCAGGAATCACAATCCAAAAATGTTGTAATTGACTGCCACGTCCTGTAAAGGATATGCAACTAACTTGTAACACAGATTGAGGAATATCACATACAGACCTGAAATCTCACTAGTACACAGTAAATATTGCAGCATGATGTAAAATGAAATATGTTTACAAGAGACTTACACATGAAATAATAATAAATATCAACCGTAGAAACTACTTACAGGACAGTATTAGAAAGTATAAAATCTACAAGTTATTTAATTACTGGCATTTTATACAACCAGTTAATGTATTGGTTAGTTAGATGATCCACACAGGACAAAGAACTATTAGTTCATGAGTGCTCAGATTCTCTCCCCAGTATTTTTCACTGCGTGTAGGGACAGACAACTCCAGTTCTGTGTTGTTTGGCTTAAAAAAGTCTTTGTCCTTCTTTGGCTTCCCACATGGAGCTGTAGTCTAGCTTGACCCTGTTTGACTTGATACTCTTCCAGCTTGGTCACAGCTACAGAATCACATCCAGCCTTTGAGTTATTTACTTATCCTGCCTCCCTAGGGGGTTTTCAGAATGTCAGCCTGGTTAACTGTTCATGCGCATGTGTTGCTAGCTCTTAACCCTACCAGACCTGAGGCCCTAACTATAACTGTCCCCTATACCTGGGCTCCTGAGCATTAAAGAGAAAAAACCAACATGATGTAGACAAATGTTAGTTACATGCAAACAAGTGGTTATAATAAGATGTAACTTGGAGACATTATAGAAAATAAGTCTACCTTTCATCTAGCGCCGATATTCCACCTTTGTGTGCCAATACAATCTGAATAAACCAAAGTATCGATCATCTGTTGGGCTGTGAAAAACCTAGACCTACTTCGCTTTCTTGTTGAAGTGCTTGGTTCATCAATCGCTCGTTTCATTGTGAATTTTCATAAATTTTTCGCGTTAATCCACACAAAGTCAATTCAAACCTATGGGGGGCAGACATTTGCAATGGCTAAACATGAGTTTTGACCACAATTGGTTGGTTATTTTTAGTTTGTGACACATATTTATCACGAAATAGGCAAAATGCCAAAAATTAGGGACAGCGGTATAGTGGCAGATTCAGAAATTTCAGAAAATCGGTACAGCGGTCTGGTAGGGTTAAAGAGGATTCGTTTTTTCCAAATTTAAGCTGTCTTGGTTTGTCTGTGTTTTCATAAACAGAGTGCATTTTAAATGACTGTGCAGTGTATGAAAATATTGTTGGTCCAAGTTTTGTAGTTATCTATTATGTTGTATGAACTTTACAGAGGGTAAATACAAAACTTGGAACGGCAATATTTTCAAAAACTGCACAGTCATTAAAAATACACCCTATACAACTGAACTTAAAAGTGTGTTATTGCATCATTTGTTTTCCAATATAAAGTATGATTTTTTTTTTAAAGTAGAACACAGGCGTGCTTCGGGAAGCAGGCCTGCTTATATGTAAGTATAACTGGGCGAAAAAATACAAATATGTTATTAAAGTTATTAGCCAGGCTTACTGGCTTCCCATTACCAAACTCAAAAATAATGAGGCTCTCCTCCCTTTAAATATCAATTGACGAGTATCCTTTGGGTAACTGATAAATTTATAAATTTTTTTTTTTTGGGATTCATTTACCCCGTTCAACCTCAGAGAGAAGTTATATTAGGATCCATCGCCGCCTCATTATTAATGACAATTACCTGCTTTTAACTAAGTTGTCTAAGACATAAAAGAGAGGTTATTTTATTTCAATGTTTTATGTTATTAACAATTGAAACAGATATAAACAAATGAATATTGCAGCAAAATGGAAGAGTGTGTGCCAGAATTAAGGAATAAATGTATCCTCACGCTAGATAATTTTATTTTGTATAGAAAGTGTAATTCACTTTGCTTAGTAAGTTTGATTAAAATGTTAATACATTAAAATTATGGATTAACATGAAATGAAAAATCTGCTACATTTCTTCTATCAAATAATGCATTTTTAAAACTAAGCATGTAAATTAACTTTTATTAAAATTGTAATAAAAAGTCACTAACAAATAAAATAGTAAATTTACTGTACAATAATAGGATAGGTCTATTTAAAATTTTCTCCATCTGTTAAAATCGTTGAAACAACAAAGAAATGCAAAACAATATTTTCCATTTGTGAATTTGAATAATAAAAACACAAGCAATATGGTGCACAATTTATTGCCTGGCAGAGAATGTTAGGATACATGCGCATAAACTACAATTTTGTAACCGCACAGACGTGACAGTCTAATTAGGACTACTGTGGTAAGACAGAGTGAATCATACTGTATATTTCAGTAAAATAGGTTTTATTACATTACTTTAATGCATATTGAACCATTTCTGCAGCGTGAACCTTATAAGAAACTGCAAAATGTGCCAGACAATAAATGGGATTAAATATTGTTTGCTTCCCATTATTTCATAAAATAACAAAGATTATATCGGATGATTGTAAAGTCTCACTACATTTCGTATGTAGAACAAATTTGAAAAATGAAGTACATGATGTCATCAAAAAATGTGCTCCTTAGTCCATTGGGAAGCAATATGCAGCAAATGGCTGTCGTCTGCTGGAGTAATTCTTTGCACTCTGAACAGAATGGTGTTTTCAACAGAAGTTTTTCAAATGTGTTCTACATACAAAGTGTGGTGAGACTTTTCAAACACCCTGTACTATTTTACAAAACATGTGCCCAGATATAGCAATATATGTAATATTATAATCAGGTACAGACAATATGGCAATATAGTTGTTATTTATTTTTTTTTGCACTTTCATAACAGCAACCATACTGAAATCAGCAGCAATCCACATTATAATTACTTTTGGATAAATAGTTTGGAAACAATATATTTGGTTAACCATACAGTAAAAATCTAGAAATGAATTCATTAAATGGTCATATTAAAAATAAATTGACCACTAACAAAGCCATACCCACACTTGCAGTGAACAAATCAAATACATGAGAGGTATTCACAAACACACAATATCTTAAAGACGATGACTGTCAAATAAGGGAAAAATGAGAAGTAAAAATTATTAACTCTTAGCTTTCTGTGGGCCAGATTTACCAAATTCCAATTAGAGTGGCTCTTTTAGTTGAGATTCTGTCAATCCAGGTTGAAGGGTCTCCATGGAAAAATGGTTGCACTCTGAAGATTTAGGGTTCCTTCCCGAAATAGTCACTAAGTTCACAAAGATGATACTGTTCGAAATGTAGGGGCGGAAGTGTACATATTATATCCAAATAATACTAGAGACACGGTCAGAGTACCAACAGGAAAGTAATGCCATAACTATGATCCAGGCAATCACTGTGGCAATTGAGAAATTACTGAATACCAGCCATGGTACACACTCTGTGATGCTATTGACGGATGCAAAATCAGTACTCGAGGCGCTCCTGACTGGGAAATTGTCAGTTCTACAGACACTACTTTTTTAACTTATCAGCCAGCGTAAGGTCGCCATACAGTGGATACCATCTCACTGTGGAGTCCTACAAATGAGAGATTGATCAATTAGCTAAGGAATGAACAATAGAAGAACAACTTGATGTACCCGTTACATACCACCAAATGAAAAGAATAATCCAGTCAGTAAGAAAGCCAACAAAACCTGCTCAAGATGACTACCACGTTATGGACAGACCAGAACAAACCATTATTCTGCGTCTCAGAACAGGACACAATAAATTACGTAACCACATGTATACAAAATTCAAGATTGGCCAATCAGTCATGTGCATATTTGAATTGGTGCCGCAGACAGCAGGTCACATACTGTAAGACCAATTTGTGTTGGTTTTCATACAAAGGTATGACTGCTAGTCGTTTCAGAAATCAATGGCAAACTACTGAACGTAAACTTGCCAAGAAATCACGAACAGTCAAACAATGCTGGGGTTTAATGTGATGTCCTATAAAGGATATGCAACTAACTTAACTACCACTATGTCACAATCATGGACAGACTCCTCATTACGGTTTAAAGGCATTTAAAGAGATAGATCTGATGTCGCCATTTGCATATTGCTAGCTGGTTCTTGCTAGTTGAAACTGAATAAGTAAAGAACCATTATAAATATGATAGTCATGTCACATACCATCGACATTTGATAGGGCAGGCATTTGAAAGGCTATGCAATCAGCACAAAGCAATTCACATTAATTCAGTTCAGCAGTGACTGGTTTAAGTATCTCAGCAGTGAATGGTTTAAATAATCCAACAGTGAATGGTTTAAATAATTCAACATTGAGTGGTATAAATAATTCAGCGCAAATGATTTATATAATTTATCATAGAATGAGTTAAATAATTCAGCAGTAAATGTGTTAATAGAAAACTTTATCATCAATAACAGGGTTAGGCCTGTAGGAGGAGTTTTTGGGTCTTCTTCTGCCCATGATGACACTGTTATCATCGAGGATAGTACTTGTTTCCTGGACTTCCTCCTGCATCTGCTGCAGCTCCTGGGGGCTGGTGGCTAGCAGAACTGTGAAAGGGCTGCCATCAACATGCTCGCCTGACCACTGGACATGCACGGTGTAGATTCCCGGCTCCACAGGATCGTAGAAGCACTGGTAGAGCTTGTCCTTCTGGCTGGCTTTACGCATTTTCACGTGGAACGCTCCTGGTAAAGACGAGAGAAGATATGATCAGAATCAGAACAGCCAAAGCTCTATCCACCACAAGGTGGCTTAAAATAAAAACCTTAAAAGTGTCATAGAAATTACAATAACCACACTATTGTCTTGTAACCTGTCAATATTGTTGTTGTTAAGGATATCAAGAGGATTAAGCTCGTGACATCACGGTGCAGACGAACATGGTGATGTCATAAGGACAGTTTAAAGATGGCCGACCCACTTTTGACATGCACCAAAGAGGAGCAGCATTCTGTTATCCCTTAATTTTATCAGTAAAGGGGTGAAAACTATAGAAATATATCGGGGAATGAAGGTCCGGTCTGTGATGCATGCCTGTCAGTCCAACAAGTGTATGAGTGCACAACGTCTGTTACAGATTGTTCACGACCGGGTCAGGCACACCGAATAGTGACTGACACCAGATAACTTTTTTCTACAGGGATCCAAGCATGTTATCGGCGCTGGAGGACATGCATTGAACACAGTGGTGACTACATCGAAAAATGATACATCTATTCTCTACTTTTTCAGAAAAAGAAAAAAAAAGATGCACACGCACCTGCACACATGCAAAAAAAACACATACATACACACTCATGCATGCACGCAACCATGCATGCAAGCATGCACGCACGCACGTGCACACACACACACACACACACACACACCATTTAAGGTTTTAATTTGAAGCCCACTCAAAGAAATAGTTATTAATGGAATGGGTTGTTTTTTTTTCATTAAGCGAAGAAGACATAAACAACAGATTGTAGAATTTATTGCCTGGCATATTTCACCATGGAAGCTGTAATGGCGTAGTGGCTAGATGTTCCTCTGCTGGCTCAGTGGTCATGGTTTTGAATTGGTATCTTATCCAATAGCGGCTGGCCGAGTGACTAAGAATGCCGGGTTCTCCTTCGGGAGACCCGGGTTCGAATCCTCCGGTAAGGTGTGGGTTCTTTTCTGTCTGGGGCTGAAAAGAAAAACCTAACCTTCACAGTAAGCAGCCACTGCACTAGCCAGGCGGCCTTAATTCCTGAGGTTATATTTTATTATATATACCCTACATTGTTATATTATACTAGTTATACCCTACATTGTTATATTACACTAGTTATACCCTACATTGTTATATTACACTAGTTATACCCTACATTATTATATTACATTAGTTATACCCTAGATTGTTATATTACACTAGTTATACCCTACATTGTTATATTACACTAGTTATACCCTACATTGTTATATTATACTAGTTATACCCTACATTGTTTTATAACACTAGGAATACCCTACATTGTTATATTACACTAGTTATACCCTACATTGTTATATTATACTTGTTATACCCTACATTGTTATATTATACTAGTTATACCCTACATTGTTTTATAACACTAGGAATACCCTACATTATTATATTACACTAGTTATACCCTACATTGTTATATTATACTTGTAATACCCTACATTGTTATATTATACTTGTTATACGCTACATTGTTATATTACACTAGTTATACCCTACATTGTTATATTACACTAGTTATACCCTACATTGTTATATTACACTAGTTATACCCTACATTGTTATATAATACTAGTTATACCCTACATTGTTATATTACACTAGTTATACCCTACATTGTTATATTATACTAGTTATACCCTACATTGTTATATTATACTAGTTATACCCTACATTGTTATATTACACTAGTTATACCCTACATTGTTATATTATACTTGTTATACCCTACATTGTTATATTATACTAGTTATACCCTACATTGTTATATTATACTAGTTATACCCTACATTGTTATATTATACTAGTTATACCCTACATTGTTATATTACACTAGTTATACCCTACATTGTTATATTATACTTGTTATACCCTACATTGTTATATTACACTAGTTATACCCTACATTGTTATATTATACTAGTTATACCCTACATTGTTATATTATACTAGTTATACCCTACATTGTTATATTACACTAGTTATACCCTACATTGTTATATTATACTAGTTATACCCTACATTGTTATATTATACTAGTTATACCCTACATTGTTATATTATACTAGTTATACCCTACATTGTTATATTATACTAGTTATACCTACATTGTTATATTATACTAGTTATACCCTACATTGTTATATTACACTAGTTATACCCTACATTGTTATATTATACTTGTTATACCCTACATTGTTATATTATACTAGTTATACCCTACATTGTTATATTACACTAGTTATACCCTACATTGTTATATTATACTTGTTATACCCTACATTGTTATATTATACTAGTTATACTCTACATTGTTATATTATACTAGTTATACCCTACATTGTTATATTACACTAGTTATACCCTACATTGTTATATTACACTAGTTATACACTACATTGTTATATTATACTTGTTATACCCTACATTGTTATATTATACTAGTTATACCCTACATTGTTATATTATACTAGTTATACCCTACATTGTTATATTACACTAGTTATACCCTACATTGTTATATTACACTAGTTATACCCTACATTGTTATATTATACTTGTTATACCCTACATTGTTATATTACACTAGTTATACCCTACATTGTTATATTATACTAGTTATACCCTACATTGTTATATCATACTAGTTATACCCTACATTGTTATATTACACTAGTTATACCCTACATTGTTATATTATACTTGCTATACCCTACATTGTTATATTATACTAGTTATACCCTACATTGTTATATTATACTAGTTATACCCTACATTGTTATATTACACTAGTTATACCCTACATTGTTATATTATACTAGTTATACCCTACAATGTTATATTACACTAGTTATACCCTACATTGTTATATTATACTAGTTATACCCTACATTGTTATATTACACTAGTTATACCCTACATTGTTATATTATACTAGTTATACCCTACATTGTTATATTACACTAGTTATACCCTACATTGTTATATTATACTAGTTATACCCTACATTGTTATATTACACTAGTTATACCCTACATTGTTATATTATACTTGTTATACCCTACATTGTTATATTATACTAGTTATACCCTACATTGTTATATTATACTAGTTATACCCTACATTGTTATATTATACTAGTTATACCCTACATTGTTATATTACACTAGTTATACCCTACATTGTTATATTATACTTGTTATACCCTACATTGTTATATTATACTAGTTATACCCTACATTGTTATATTACACTAGTTATACCCTACATTGTTATATTATACTTGTTATACCCTACATTGTTATATTATACTTGTTATACCCTACATTGTTATATTATACTAGTTATACCCTACATTGTTATATTATACTAGTTATACCCTACATTGTTATATTATACTAGTTATACCCTACATTGTTATATTATACTTGTTATACCCTACATTGTTATATTATACTTGTTATACCCTACATTGTTATATTATACTAGTTATACCCTACATTGTTATATTATACTAGTTATACCCTACATTGTTATATTATACTTGTTATACCCTACATTGTAATATTATACTAGTTATACCCTACATTGTTATATTATACTAGTTATACCCTACATTGTTATATTATACTAGTTATACCCTACATTGTTATATTATACTAGTTATACCCTACATTGTTATATTATACTAGTTATACCCTACATTGTTATATTATACTAGTTATACCCTACATTGTTATATTACACTAGTTATACCCTACATTGTTATATTATACTAGTTATACCCTACATTGTTATATTATACTAGTTATACCCTACATTGTTATATTACACTAGTTATACCCTACATTGTTATATTACACTAGTTATACCCTACATTAGTTACCCTAGTTATACCCTACATTGTTATATTACACTAGTTATACCCTACATTGTTATATTATACTAGTTATACCCTACATTGTTATATTACACTAGTTATACCCTACATTGTTATATTATACTAGTTATACCCTACATTGTTATATTATACTAGTTATACCCTACGTTGTTATATTACACTAGTTATACCCTACATTGTTATATTATACTAGTTATACCCTACATTGTTATATTATACTAGTTATACCCTACATTGTTATATTACACTAGTTATACCCTACATTGTTATATTATACTAGTTATACCCTACATTGTTATATAACACTAGGAATACCCTACATTGTTATATTACACTAATTATACCCTACATTGTTATATTATACTAGTTATACCCTACATTGTTATATTATACTAGTTATACCCTACATTGTTATATTACACTAGTTATACCCTACATTGTTATATTAAACTAGTTATACCCTACATTGTTATATTATACTAGTTATACCCTACATTGTTATATTACACTAGTTATACCCTACATTGTTATATTATACTTGTTATACCCTACATTGTTATATTATACTAGTTATACCCTACATTGTTATATTACACTAGTTATACCCTACATTGTTATATTATACTTGTTATACCCTACATTGTTATATTATACTTGTTATACCCTACATTGTTATATTACACTAGTTATACCCTACATTGTTATATTACACTAGTTATACCCTACATTGTTATATTACACTAGTTATACCCTACATTGTTATATTATACTAGTTATACCCTACATTGTTATATTATACTAGTTATACCCTACATTGTTATATTACACTAGTTATACCCTACATTGTTATATTATACTAGTTATACCATACATTGTTATATTACACTAGTTATACCCTATATTGTTATATTATACTTGTTATATCCTACATTGTTATATTATACTAGTTATACCCTACATTGTTATATTACACTAGTACACTAGTTATACCCTACATTGTTATATTATACTTGTTATACCCTACATTGTTATATTATACTAGTTATACCCTACATTGTTATATTACACTAGTTATACCCTACATTTTTATATTTTATTATATATACCCTACATTGTTATATTACACTAGCTATACCCTACATTGTTATATTACACTAGTTATACCCTACATTGTTATATTACACTAGTTATACCCTACATTGTTATATTACACTAGTTATACCCTACATTGTTATATTATACTAGTTATACCCTATATTGTTATATTATACTTGTTATACCCTATATTGTTATATTATACTTGTTATACCTTACATTGTTATATTATACTAGTTATACCCTACATTGTTATATTACACTAGTACACTAGTTATACCCTACATTGTTATATTATACTTGTTATACCCTACATTGTTATATTATACTAGTTATACCCTACATTGTTATATTACACTAGTTATACCCTACATTTTTATATTTTATTATATATACCCTACATTGTTATATTACACTAGCTATACCCTACATTGTTATATTACACTAGTTATACCCTACATTGTTATATTACACTAGTTATACCCTACATTGTTATATTACACTAGTTATACCCTACATTGTTATATTATACTAGTTATACCCTACATTGTTATATTACACTAGTTATACCCTACATTGTTATATTACACTAGTTATACCCTATATTGTTATATTATACTTGTTATACCCTACATTGTTATATTATACTAGTTATACCCTACATTGTTATATTACACTAGTACACTAGTTATACCCTACATTGTTATATTATACTTGTTATACCCTACATTGTTATATTATACTAGTTATACCCTACATTGTTATATTACACTAGTTATACCCTACATTTTTATATTTTATTATATATACCCTACATTGTTATATTACACTAGTTATACCCTACATTGTTATATTATACTAGTTATACCCTACATTGTTATATTATACTTGTTATACCCTACATTGTTATATTATACTAGTTATACCCTACATTGTTATATTACACTAGTTATACCCTACATTTTTATATTTTATTATATATACCCTACATTGTTATATTACACTATCTATACCCTACATTGTTATATTACACTAGTTATACCCTACATTGTTATATTACACTAGTTATACCCTACATTGTTATATTACACTAGTTATACCCTACATTGTTATATTATACTAGTTATACCCTACATTGTTATATTACACTAGTTATACCCTACATTGTTATATTACACTAGTTATACCCTATATTGTTATATTATACTTGTTATACCCTACATTGTTATATTATACTAGTTATACCCTACATTGTTATATTACACTAGTACACTAGTTATACCCTACATTGTTATATTATACTTGTTATACCCTACATTGTTATATTATACTAGTTATACCCTACATTGTTATATTACACTAGTTATACCCTACATTTTTATATTTTATTATATATACCCTACATTGTTATATTACACTAGCTATACCCTACATTGTTATATTACACTAGTTATACCCTACATTGTTATATTACACTAGTTATACCCTACATTGTTATATTACACTAGTTATACCCTACATTGTTATATTATACTAGTTATACCCTACATTGTTATATTACACTAGTTATACCCTACATTGTTATATTATACTAGTTATACCCTACATTGTTATATTATACTAGTTATACCCTACATTGTTATATTTTATTATATATACCCTACATTGTTATATTATACTTGTTATACCCTACATTGTTATATTATACTAGTTATACCCTACATTGTTATATTTTATTATATATACCCTACATTGTTATATTATACTTGTTATACCCTACATTGTTATATTATACTAGTTATACCCTACATTGTTATATTACACTAGTTATACCCTACATTGTTATATTACACTAGTTATACCCTACATTGTTATATTTTATTATATATACCCTACATTGTTATATTACACTAGTTATACCCTACATTGTTATATTACACTAGTTATACCCTACATTGTTATATTATACTAGTTATACCCTACATTGTTATATTACACTAGTTATACCCTACATTGTTATATTATACTAGTTATACCCTACATTGTTATATTACACTAGTTATACCCTACATTGTTATATTATACTAGTTATACCCTACATTGTTATATTATACTAGTTATACCCTACATTGTTATATTACACTAGTTATACCCTACATTGTTATATTATACTTGTTATACCCTACATTGTTATATTATACTAGTTATACCCTACATTGTTATATTACACTAGTTATACCCTACATTGTTATATTTTATTATATATACCCTACATTGTTATATTACACTAGTTATACCCTACATTGTTATATTACACTAGTTATACCCTACATTGTTATATTATACGAGTTATACCCTACATTGTTATATTACACTAGTTATACCCTACATTGTTATATTATACTAGTTATACCCTACATTGTTATATTACACTAGTTATACCCTACATTGTTATATTATACTTGTTATACCCTACATTGTTATATTATACTAGTTATACCCTACATTGTTATATTATACTAGTTATACCCTACATTGTTATATTACACTAGTTATACCCTACATTGTTATATTATACTAGTTATACCCTACATTGTTATATTATACTAGTTATACCCTACATTGTTATATTACACTAGTTATACCATACATTGTTATATTTTATTATATATACCCTACATTGTTATATTACACTAGTTATACCCTACATTGTTATATTTTATTATATATACCCTACATTGTTATATTACACTAGTTATACCCTACATTGTTATATTTTATTATATATACCCTACATTGTTATATTTTATTATATATACCCTACATTGTTATATTTTATTATATATACCCTACATTGTTATATTATACTAGTTATACCCTACATTGTTATATTACACTAGTTATACCCTACATTGTTATATTACACTAGTTATACCCTACATTGTTATATTACACTAGTTATCCCCTACATTGTTATATTACACTAGTTATACCCTACATTGTTATATTACACTAGTTATACCCTACATTGTTATATTATACTAGTTATACCCTACATTGTTATATTACACTAGTTATACCCTACATTGTTATATTACACTAGTTATACCCTACATTGTTATATTACACTAGTTATACCCTACATTGTTATATTACACTAGTTATACCCTGCATTGTTATATTACACTAGGTATATCCTATATTGTTATATTTGGTTAACTTGATTAAGCATTTTCTCTTCTATGGCTATAACACATTATGTTATCTATTTCTTTGATATGCAGCTACCTTACATAATACAAAGTCATGTGACACCAGCAAGCAAAATCCTACCTTTGGGTCCCATAATTCTGACCCTCAGGTCTCCAGATCCAGCCACTGTGGTGTCCACGTAGAACGTACTCTGGAAGTGTGGAATGATACCGTTTTCTATACCTGGACCCCACACGCTGACCTTGCCCTTGATCTGGCTGGCCTTGATGTCAACAGCATAGGGACTTCCTGAAGAGTAAGATAAACATGCATTCTTTACTTTCTGTATGTGCATAATATAGACACATAATCCTTAATTTCTGTGCTTGATACATAATTAGATATTCTTTAGTTCCTGTGTTTTCATAATATCAACACATATTCTCTACTTCCTGTGTGATCATAATATAAACACATATTCTCTACTTCCTGTGTGTTCATAATATAAACACATATTCTCTACTTCCTGTGTGTTCATAATATAAACACATATATCTTACTTCCTGTGTGCTCATAATATAAACACATATATCTTACTTTCTGTATGCGCATAATATAAACACATAATCCTTAATTTCTGTGCTTGCAACGTAAATAGATTTTCTTTAGTTCCTGTGTTTTCATAATATCAACACATATTCTCTACTTCCTGTGTGCTCATAATATAAACACATATATCTTACTTCCTGTGTGCTAATAATATAAACACATATATCTTACTTTCTGTGTGCTCATAATATAAACACATATTCTCTACTTCCTGTGTGTTCATAACATAAACACATATTCCTTACTTTCCTTGCTTGCAACATTAACACATAGTTTTTACTTCCTGTGCTTGCAACATAAACACATATTTTTTACTTCCTGTCCTTGCAACATAAAAACACATTCCTTACTTCTTGTATGCTCATAATATAAACACATATCCCTTACGTATATCCCTGTCTGAATAACAAACAAAAATAAATAGGTACCAGTTATTTCAAAGAAATGTGATATACCCAAATACAACATCAAAGAGAATGGAACAAATCTGACATAAGTTAATGTATTTAAGTATCTGTGGACTTTAATAACAGCAGATAGAAGATGCATTAAGGCAGTTAAATATACAATAGTCCAAGCAAATACAGCATTTCACCAGATGAAATGTATGTGAGCATTGCCGAATGGATAACAGTGCTTAAACATCTGGTGTACTAATGCTGAGGTAGCGGGTTCAACCCCTACATCAGTCAGATGGACTAAAATGTTGACTTCTCGCCCTTGACTTGAGGGTGTACATTACAAGTATCTCAGAAGTCGGAGTGGGTTTGCCTGATGGCGAGGGACACTGGTAAAAGGGAAAGTTAATCCACATGCATAAATCAGTCCAGTGCACTGTATGAGTTCAAGATCTGTCGAGTTGTATGAACACCTACACCAGCTGGCAGGGCACTTATTGATGGTATGATAGTGATGATGATGGTGATGATGGTAATAATGATAGTAATTATGATGATTATGGTAATGGTGATGATGATGATAAATAATGATGATGGTAATGACAATAATGGTGATGGTAATGATAATAATGATGAAAGGTTATGATTAAGATGGTGATAATGATGATGGTAATAATGATGATGGTAATTATGATGATGGTGATAATGATGGTGATGATGATGGTAATGGTAATGGTGAAGAAGATGGTAATAATGATGACAGTGATTTTGATGGTAATAATGATGATGGTGGTGATTTCGGTAATGATGATGGTGATGGTAATGGTGACGATAATGATAATAATGATTATGGTAATGATAATAATGATGATGGTAATGATGACAGAGATGGTAATGATGATGATAGTAATGATAATGATCTTCTTCTTCTTCTTCCTCCTCTTCTTCTTTTTGTTAGCTCGCTTAAACTCGAGCGTAGTCCTTACACACTGTTTAAAGTAGTAAAGGACTGAGTTTTGTGTGTGGGCTTGCTTTCCCTTTTACCGGTGTCCCTAGCCATTCAGGCGAGCCCACTCCGACTTCAAAGGTATGATGATGATAATAATGATGATGATGGTAATGATGATAGTAATAATGATGGCGATGGTAAAAATGACGATAATGGTAATGAAGATGATGATAATGATGATGATGATAATGATGATGGTAATAATAAAAATGATGGTAATGATAATGATTAATTATGATAAATGAACAATTATCACAGAGTTACCCATAATATGGCTGCCGTTGTAAAGGATCTGCACCGTGTGTTTGCCTGTAATTTTGGGCGTGATCTTCAAAGACTTTGTCCCATCAAAGTTTTCATTCAGTCGACAAGGTACATCATCTCCCTTGGGGTCAGTACATTTGACGGTCAATTTACCTGGAATCACAGCAAGACAAACATTTCAATCTAAACACAGAATCTACAAACAATATGTTGCATGATTTATTGCCTGGCATATTTCGCTGAATCTCATCAGGTGCATTCTGCATTTATCTTTTCCAACTTACATACGTAGAATGGACAGACAAGTAGCAAGTCTAGTAGCTGAATTACAGTGTAGGTGGAAAAGAGAGTAAATCTGTCTGCATTAATCCCTGTGCAATTGAAAGGCTATAAAACGTGGTCATTGTCAATTTCTCAACCTCCAATCAAATATGGTCATAGCACGAACAAAGGAAAAGTGTTTTATATATTGTATTCGACGAACAATAAATTTTTGCTCAAATGTAGAGAAGTATTAACAATTAGGCAGATCCAGCCAATGTTATGCAAACAGAGAGAGTTCATTGTAAATTTGAAATTACCGTGGGGATAAAAGTTGTTCCACATTCGAACAATATCTGTAACAATGTGCTTTAAGTGCTTCATCTGAAATAGTATTCACTTATTCACTGCATATGATATTCAGAAATTAGAATGTAAACAACTGTAAAAGATCACATGTTTGTTAAAGGCAAGAGAAGCAACTTCATTGCACCAGTTTCTCTCCCATAGCAATCAATCTTCATATCCTCAGAGAACAGTTCACAAACAGACACATGGGTATTGTTTGGCTCTCATAGAAGTAGAAGAAGGAAGTAGAGACTAGAGGACTCATCAGACAACATAAACATTGAAAGCTAGAGTTACCAAACGAGATTCAAACCCGCCACCTCCAAATAATGAGTGCCTTGCTGTGTACATTGACGCATGACCAACTAGACACCTCTACACATGGTGTCTTCATTAGCCAGATCTCAGAATTTTATATTCAACAGGCAGAGGTAAAATAATAAACAAGCAAACAAATCGGACTGTAATGCTATGTCCAGTAAAATAACGAACATTTAAACAATAGAAATGATTGGTCGGTTCCAATGGTGTACACGTATTACTCATAAATATCAATTGAGGAACACTTTAAAGCCACTGAAACAGTTAACAAATAAAAAACAACACACACATGCATGTACGCAAGCACGCACGCACCCACCCACCCAGGCATGCACACACACATACACACACATATATATATATATATTGTGTCTCTAACGTAAGTATAAGAAAGAAGTAGGGATTAGATTTTCCCCACAGAAGCTTGCCGGAAATGTCGCACATTGCCTGAACTCTGTAGCTCTAGTTATTGCACCCAGCACCCAGGGGTCTGTGAATACAGATCGCGGGACTGAACGATGAAGTCCAAACACCACACGACCTGAAGTATCAAGCTCCATCACTTTGCCACACATCCTTACACAGATTGGTTCATCTCTGCCTTCCTTCAGCAATCGGCCATTCATGGCCTTGACATTGTCCCCTTTGTTCATAAGTGTTATATTACACCGTTATCATCATCATCATCATGTGCCATGCCGATAAGCGTGGACGGTCATGTTTCACCATCTCACATGATCACAGAGTAGTGGATCAGCTCAGTATTCTTGTCTCGACCATACGGTGTGGCCAAGCCATCTAGATATTTACTTCTCTGCCTTCCACTTGTTCTTTTCTCCTCGATCTTGCCAGTTGCCACCAAGTTCTCTAGTTCATTTCTCCTCACAATGTGCCCAAAAAAACGTTGACTGCCTAAGTCTAATTTCTCAAAGTTTACGTTGAGTTGATTGATTGATTGATTGATTGATTTAGGAACCGACATCACAGCATTCGGGACATTCCCATAAGCGCTCCGCCCCCATCCCCAGCAGCCAGCGAAGAGTTCCAACACTAATAGTTCCAGCAGCAATCTGATTATATGTCCGTCTCGCCTTTCCTCTGATCGTCAAGCGTCGGCCAGATCCCCTCGTCACACCTCGCCGTCTCATTCTTACCAGACCATGGTGATCCATCTGCTCCTCCGAGGTGTACACGTGCTCCCACAAGGCCGCAACCACGTCTGCCTTGTCATGCATCAATACTCCACCAAGTTTTGCCGAGCCAGCCAATTTGTCCGCCTTTTCATTCCCCAGCACACCGGCATGCCCAGGAGAACAGATCCAGGTGATGCTTGCTACCCGTGACCTCCGAAGCGAAGCAAGCCACTCTGCACGAAGCTTGCCTGTTCTCACCCTTCTCGGCATGCTTTCTGAGTCAGTTACAATCACAATGTGTGTATGTATCGTGTTTTCTATCCAGCGGAAAGCTGCTCTGACCGCCTCCACCTCCATTCTTAAGCTAGATGTAGTGTCATCATACGCCAGGCTCTCCTGCACCAAACGCTGACCATTAGTTTTTGCCAAGAACCCACAGGCACTTCTCCTACCTCTCAACACTGACCCATCCGTGTAGATAATCACATCACCTGGTTGAGTTGAGTCAAGAACCAATATCACTGCACTCAGGGCATTCCCATAAGCGCTCAGTCCTCATCTTCAACAACTAGCAAAGAATTCCAATATTAATGGCGCCGTTTTCTGCAACAAAGTGACAGATACTAAACACACACCAAGATCTGTGGAAATGCAGTAAAGCCTACGCCAGTTAGTTATATGTTGGGGAATCATCCTTGCACTCCGGACATGACCATAGGTGCTCAGATCCTCCCTCCTACACATGCATTAGCGTCCGGTGGCTAATATTGCCAGTTCTGTGTTGGTTGACGAGACCCCTCATTCTCCAGATGTTCCTCTCGTTACTGGCCATACCAATTCTTACTCCTGAGTCTCTCATTCTTAGACAACAATGTGGATTCATTGGCATAACAGACATCCGCTCTCCACGTCTCTCTAGGGGCATTAATAGCATTGACATAATCACAGGGATGGCCATCTGCAGGGGATGCAGAGCTGGCAAGTGTATCAACTCGTTCATTTCCCTCAACACCCGCATGTCCTGGAACGAAGATGAAGGTGACTACGAATAACAGACCTCTGCAGCGATTCAATTCACTTTCTGTGTACAAAACTTGCCTGTATCAGTTGTAATGCCAAATGATGATGATGATGATGGTGATGATCATGCCTATCTTGATGATGATAGGTTGTATAATAATGACTTCGACAAATGTGATACATCATGCACAGTACATGTTACACAGAACAGAGGAATTAGTAGGAATGCACTGTCGCATGCTAATATATCAGTGATATACGATATACACAAACTATCACATGCTAATACAGTGAAACCTCAGTTTTCGAAGATAATCAATCCGAAAACAATCGGCAATATCCAAAACTGACGAAAACCGAGTCAATTATTTTCATATGAATCAATGTAAATCCAATTAATATGTTCTAGACATTCCAAAATACATATCAAACACACATTTTATAGAGAATAAATACATAGTTTAATAGTATTTTTCAGCCCCAAGCTTGTCCGAACTCGCACCTTCACCGTGCCTAGTAACACTGTGTATGCCAGTGCGCCTCCTGATTTGTTCAAACCATTCTCTGCTGGCCTTAAAATCACTAAGTATACAGCACTCGTCCCAGGCATTTTCTTAATGAGATCGGCATACATTAGTCTGGTCTTTTCACATACTATTGCCTCCGAAACAGAATTGCCATCTAGCTGTTTTTAATTTATCCAAATTAATTATAACTGTTCGACATTTTCAATTGTTTGTGATCTCTGTTTCATTAGCACATTCACGTCTTTCACTACATTAGCCTCCTCTATTTCTTCCATTTTTGCGACAATGGAACGTATCGTGGATGGCGACTTCCCGTACATGCGGACGATTTCGGCAATCCTAATGTCGCTCTCATATTTTATAATTAGCAAGTGACGCTCACACAACGAAAAACAATGCAAACGAGGCAGCGAAGTCACGTGGGCACGCCAAAAAAATGCGAGGCAACCGATGACAACCAAGACAAATTTTTCGCTGGAAAAAAAAAATCAACGAAAACCAAAACCAATGATAAGAGAAGGCAACGAAAACCGAGGTTTTACTTATATCAGAGATAAATACTGTTTCAGTGTAAGAGAGATAAGCCAGAGAGCCCTAAAAGTTAATGACTTTAGAGTTGCACTCCTTGGCATAGAAAGTGTTTTATAGAACGTATAGTATAGCATCAACAACAACATTACTATTTTGTTGTTGTAGTTGTCTTCCATTTATGCCACTAAGTGTCGTGGGGAGAAGTTTTTGAAGTTCCAGCGCCATAACTAGTGTCTTTTCTTCAATTTCTTCCGAGATTCATGAGCATAATTTTTCTAGGATCAAGTAAATCCCCTACGGTTTGCTGGACCTGTCATGTCATATGTTCGTTACGGAGTAATAGAGAGTTAAAGTAACTATGGCAGAAATAGTTGAAGTAGCAACTGTCTGTTGTGGACAAAGTTACAGTAAGAAGTTTGTGTTGTGAACAGGTTGTGTTACTTCTATGGTTTTTAGAATGGGATGTGAATACATGAAACTAAAATAGATATAGACACTAACATACAGAGACATATAGATTTATGGGAAGACACGTAGATGGATGAAAGACACGTAGATGGATGAAAGACACATAGATGGATGGGAAGACACACAGGTGAATGGGAAGATACACAGATAGATGGGAAGATACACATATAGGAACATACACAGATAGATGGGAAGATACAAAGATGGGGACACACATATGTATGGGAAGACACAAAGATGGATGAGAAGACACATATATGGCTGGGAAGATCTATGTATGTATGGGCGCATTCATTGTTGGATACATGTTTGGATGCATGCATGTATGAATGGATGGGTAGGTAGGTAGGCAGGAATGTGGATATCTAGGTAGATTGGTTGTTTGCTTGCTTTCTTGCTTGTTTGTTGGTAGGTAGGTAGGTATGTAGCTTGGCAGATAGGTAGGTAGGCAGGTAGGTAAGTGTGTAGGTAAATGGTTAGGTAAGTAGGCAGGCAGACAAGTAGGTAGGAAGGTAGGTAGATAGGCAGGCAGGCAAACAGGTAGATAGGTAGGTAGGCAGGCAGGCAGGCAGATAAATAGGTAGGTTGTTAATTCTTCAACATCATATCTATGCCTACTGCACATGCTGATAGATAATTATTTATTAATAAATGCCATAACAGAGAAGTGTTATTAGGTTACACAATATTCATTCCCATATACATAATTTTTCATCCCATATCCCATAATATTGTCAGATAATTGGTGGAGTTGGTGGATAATTTGGATAAAAGATACCCAGAGAATATCAAACCTTCATTCCTCCCCGACATTTCTGGAAATATAAATTGACATAGTTGTCTGTCTTGTGTTATCTGCATTTTCTGTTGCGTTATCTATTGGATCATATGTTGCGTTATCTGTGGGTCCTGGCTAAAGTCAGTAGGATCGCAGATTCCTCCGAAGTCGGAGAGTGTCTGCCTGTACGGCGAGGAACCACCAGTCTGCACACCAATAAGCCAGACATGGGACAACGGATACTCACGCAAAACTCAGGTCCTGTATGACATCACACTGATGTTGGACAACAGGATGTCTTCATCCGACATACAGGACTTCGCGTTGGAGCTCAAGCCAACGAACACAAGCAAGCAAGCAAGCAAGCATCTGTGATAACACCTGCTGCCAATTTTTCCGCCATTCAAGTTTGTTTGGTCCAAACCTACTTTTGTTTGGCACTGAATGTGTTATGTGTGTTATGATGTGCTGTTACGTCAAGCCTATGGCTCAGTGCACCTTCATTTCTGCAATTGATTTATTTATTTATAATTTCAATATCCTATCTATTCAGCCTTAGCCTTTCAGGGTTTATATATATATATATATATATATATATATATATATATATATATATATATATATATATATATATATATATATATATATATATATATATATATATATATATGAATGATATGTTATAATTAGTTGAACATTCTTTTTGATATAATTTTTAGTAATCATTTTTCAAGATGTGTTATATTAATTTATAATGTATTTCATAGACATTGTTGATCAACATGTGTAAAATAAATTTGCAATGTATTTCATAGACATCATTTTTCAACATATATTTTAATAATGTATAAATAGATGTCGATTTTCAATATGTGTTATATAAATTTATAATGTATTTAAAGACATTTTCGTTCAATGTGTGTTTGTTAAATGACGATTTTTATTGATTAGAGAAATAAGTTGTAGACAGTCCAAAAAAAAAAAATTTAGCTCGCTATGAGAAGAAACACACGAGAATTTGATGACAACTGGCAAGATTGAAAGGGAAAGAACAAGGGTAAAGCAGAGAAGCAAATATCTGAATGACCTGACCATGTGGCAAGAACACAGAGCTGATCCACGACTCTGGTGATCGTGTGAGATTGCGAAACATGACCGCCCACGCTTTTCTGATGATGATGATGATCATGAGGATGATGATGATGATGATGATGATGATGATGATGACATAAAGCCTGGACTGAATTTAGAGACCCCGTGTTGCCTATGCAACATGATCCCTCTCTTGGCCTGTCTAGTTGACTCCAGAGGTAAGATTACACCAATACATCTGGAACAAGACAAGCTGCAGAAGTTGCCAGATTAGCAAAGCAATGCTCTAACTGTCCGCCTGTCAGTGATTCCATCCTAGACCAGTTGTCTACCCTGCCATGACATTTAGGCTGCATTTCCTCACGCTAGAATAAGGCTTGCATTCCTCCGCCTGAAGCCGTTGGGAAACTCTGGGGTGTCGTGTTTGCTGAGCATCGGCCAACATTCAGCACTAACAGAAAGCAGGTAGTACCGTCTACTGTCATATGGTAGCTCAGTTATATTTGACAAGTCCTGAAGAATTTAATAACAAACTAACTTACCTGGCCCAGCAGTTCTAGGGTCAATCATCATTTCCACGTCTCTGCCAAGTAGGCCGTTCCTGGCGTCGACTGTGGCAACGACATTCTGAGGTTTGGCTGCCTCCTGAACATTGACCTTGAAAGGTGAACCTGTGTCATCACAAGGTGAATGTCAAGATTACCATATGGCAAATATCAATAAATCAGATCACATACAAAGGCAAAATTAACTCTTACAGGATATTCATTTTCTACATTTGGTACAGATTTGAGTTTTTACAAATAAAAAATAAAAAATAAATCCCATTTACACTCCAGACATTTCCACATGCGCTACATCTCTTACTTCCAAAGCCAATGAAGATTTCCCATGCTGACAGTACCAGTGGCAGGCAGTCTGATAAAACGTTGTCCCTTTGATTGAGTGTCATCCATACCACCTGCTCATCCCCTGCTAAATGAGCATCTCCAGATATGGAACCTCTGTTTTGATGAACTTACCACTCAGCCCCAAAGAGCCTTCACCATGTCAGAACCATCATGTAATATAGCACTCAAAGGTGCATCAACAGCCAGTCTTCCATACTGTTCATTTATTTAGTGTTTACTTGCAGTTCTTCTTCTTCTTCTTCTTCTTCTTCTTCTTCTTATCCTCCTCCTCCTCCTGTTCCTTCTTCATCTTCTTCTTCTTCTTCTTCTTCTTCTTCTTATACGATAAATATTTGCCATGTTTCTATCCCGACATGGTTCACAAACAGGATGGTTCGAATGAGGCCTTCATCAGTCCCCTAAAGGTTTTCTCGAAAGGGGAGCTCCTTTTGGTCAAATGTCCTCCGTCAGTTCCGCGAGGTCAGGCAGTCTTGTAGTACATGCTTTGCAGTTTTATTGAGTGCTCCATATTTGCTGGTGGTAACGAAAGGGTTAAGATCAAGTATTTCCAGGTGTATTCAAAATTATATTAATGCTTAAGTGTAAAGTGTAGCAGTCAAGTATTTCACACTTTATTCAAAATTATATTGATGTAAAAACGTAAAGTATTTCCAATTTTATGCACTTATATTGATGCTAAAGTCTAAAATCAAGTATTTTCAAGTTTATTCAAACTTATGTTGATGCTAAAGTGTAAAATCAAGTATTTCCAGATTTATTCAAGCTTATGTTGATGCTAAAGTGTAAAATCCAATATTTTCAAGTTTGTTCAAACGTGTATTGATGATAAGGTGTAAAGTCAAGCATTTCCAAGTTTATTCAAACTTATACTGATGCTACAGTAAAAGTTGCATATTTCCAAGTTTATTCAAATGTATTTTGGTGCTAAAGTGTAAAATCAAGTATTTCCAAGTTTTTTTCAAAATTATATTGGTGCTAAAGTATAAAATCAAGTATATCCAAGTAGTTTATTCAAACTTATATTATGCTCAAGTGTAAAGTCAAGTATTTTAAAGATTATTCAAACTTATATTATGCTCAAGTGTAACAGTCAAGTATTTCCAAATTTATTCAAATTTACATTGATGCTACAGTATAAAGTCAAGAATTTTGAAGTTTATTCAAAATAATATTAATGCTAAATGTAACGTCAAAAAAATTGAAATTTATCCAAAATTATATTGATGCTACCTCCTTGGTCTAGCTTCAATCCCCGGTAGTCAATTTTTATCTGACCCAACAGCGTGGCTCTGGGGTCAACCTAAGCCAGTCAGTTTTCAAAACTGTCTGAGAATTGTCTGCGGCGGAGAAGATTCTGAGGAAGGTACTGGCGACCTCATCTCATTATGCCAGGGACTTGAATATGTGACAGCCTAACATTCCATATGTTCTATTTTAGATATTGTGGAATGGTTCGTGAATCACATACAAATGCTGCTACAGGAAAGATGAATGTCCTCCATTTGTATGTTGCTACAGGAAATATGTATGTCCTCCATTTGTATGTTGCTACATAAAATATGTATGTCCACCATTTGTATGTTGCTACAGGAAATATATATGTCCTCCATTTCTATGTTGCTACAGGACATAAGTATTTCATCCATTTGTATGTTGCTACATAAAATATGTATGTCCTCCATTTGTATATTGCTACATGAAAACATTATGCTCTCAATGTATATGTTGCTGTAGAAAAGATACATGTTCTCATTGTATATGTTGATACAGAAAGGATGTATATTATCAATTTGTATGTTGGTACAGAAATTATCCATATTTTCCATTTGTATGTTGCTGCATTAAAGATGCATGTTCTACCCATCCTATACATTTTAAATGTTTCCTTTATAGCAATGTATTACATTAACATAGTTTTCAAATGAATTGTGGAAATAAATAGCTTGACAAAATTGTAGAGACAAAATTGTGGAAATAAGTAACTTGACAAAAACAAATGTTGGAAACAAGTAACTTGACAAAATTGTGGAAATAAGTAACTTGACAAAATTGTGGAAATAAGTAGCTTGAAAAAATTGTGGAAATAAGCAACTTGACAAAATTGTAGAATAGGTAACTTGACAAAATTGTGGAGACAAAATTGTGAAAACAAAAAACTTTCAATTACTGCCAATATAGTACCTTGCGGTGTATGGCAGGGGAGTTTTGAGCCTGAAGAATTAAGGCCACCTGGCTAGTGTAGTCACCACGAACTGTGCAGGTTAGAGTTTTCTGTTTTCCCCCAACAGAATAAAACTCCACACTTTACTGAGGGTTCGAACCCAGGTCTCCCGGAGACCAATCCAGCATTTTAGCCACTCAGCCAGCTGACAAAATTGTGGAAATAAGAAAACGTGACAAAATTGTGGAAATAAGTAACTTGTCAAAGTTGTGGAAATAAGTTACTTGACAAAATTGTGGAAATAACTTGAAACTTCAACAACGTATAACAACTTAAAGAGGGACAAGCTTACATCCTTTAAGAGTTTTGTAATTGTAATATTTTGTTCCCACAACTCAAACATACCTTTCAAGGGCTTGTCATTCCAGTTTGTGTACAAGAGGTAGGCCCCTGGCTTCTTTGGCACATAGGTACACCTGTACACCTGGGGTTGAACTGGGTCAATTTGGACAGGGATCTCGTCTTTCACACCTTTGAGGTGGGCTGTGGGTTTGCCTGTTTTTTATGGATAAGATAAAATTTGAACATAAAGCTACTGATAAGGTAAGATAATGGATAAAATCACACAGTCAAACAACCAACTAATCACATAGTCAGTCAACTAACCAATCAGAAAGTCAATCAATCAACCAATCACACAGTCATTCAACCAACAAATCACACAGTCAGTCAACCAACCAATGACAGTCAGTCAGTCAACCAACCAAACACACAGTCACTCAACCAATGAATCAGACAGTGAGTGAATCAACTAGTCACATAGTCAGTCAACCAACCAATCACACAGTCAGTCAACCAAACAATCATACAGCCAGTCAACCATCCAACCAAGCAACCAGCTAAAAAACCCAGCAACCATTCAACCAATCAACTGTCATCCAATGCCTAGAGTACCTTGCGGCGTAGGGAAGGGGGCTTTTGAGCCTGGCTAGTGCAGTTGCCACGAACTGTTTGGTTTGTTTCTTACTGCCCTCCTCCCCCTCCCCGACAAAAAATATCCACACCTTACTGAGGATTCACACCCAAGTCTCCTGTAGAACCCTGCCTTCTAGCCACTCGGCCAGCCACTCCTCAGCCAATCAACAAAACTACTAAATAGCCTACCTGGATCAGCTTGTGTCCCGTTCACTGTGAACTGAGCAGGTTTATTAACCTCTGCTTCCTTTAGGCCTCTCCCACTTAAGATTACCTGGCAAAGAGGCATAGAGAATTTATAAATGTTAATTGCAAAATCTGC
Source organism: Cepaea hortensis (assembly GCA_963921405.1). Taxonomy (NCBI): domain Eukaryota; kingdom Metazoa; phylum Mollusca; class Gastropoda; order Stylommatophora; family Helicidae; genus Cepaea; species Cepaea hortensis. The sequence goes on along the minus strand of OY992888.1, from coordinate 72,835,550 downwards.
TTCTTAACAATCAATCAGTCAATCAAGTGTCATCTCCACAAAGAGGGTGGGCTGAGATAAATCTCCACCATCTTGTTTCTGGCATTGTTTCTACACCCCAACAGAGTTCTGCTTTTCAATCTCTTAATATATTTTTTCATTCACTCACTTTGACCTCAAGCATAGTCCATACAAATCCTACTATTTCTAGAGTACTGGATTGATTTTTGCATGTGGATTAGATTTCCATTTTACCACTGTCCCTTGCTATCAGACGAACCCACTCCAACTTCTGAGATACTTGCAATTTATGTCCCCAATTCAAGGACGACAAATAAACATTTTAGTCTGACTGGTATAGGAGATGAACCCGCTACCTTGGCGTCAGCACACCAGAATATCTATATGTAATCTTCCCATTTCTGTCTTTGACTTTTTCTTCCCTCCATTCATGCATTCATTCATTTATTCAGTAGCATGTCCTTTGGAGAACCTCGCTCCATAAAAACCTTCCGGAAAACTTCTTGATCATAAGCAAGATGTCCCTCATCCGATACACCCATCTGGAGATCATCTGTCACATCCTGCACCCATCTTCTCTTTGGCCTTCCTCTTCCTCTTTTCCTGGGCATATACCCCTCCATTACTGTTCTCTCCAAACTTTCATGACGTTTCAAGTAACAAAATTATTTCAATTTTCTTTGTTTTATCGTCTTTAGTAACCAACCTTTTTCAATATTCAACTCTTGAAGTATGGATGCCTTTGTTCTTTGCTGTATCCAAGATGTTCTTAGAATCCGTCTATGACATTTATATTCAAAGGCTTTTATGCACTGTTCAGCTTGTTTAGTAGGTGTCTAGATCTCACAGCCGTATGTTGCAATGAGAAAGATGCATGCTCGAAAAAAGATCTAATTTTGTTTTTTAGTTCTATCTGTCCCATTCCGCAATTTATTCAGTTGTTCCCTCCAGTCAAGTTGTAAAAAAATCACCATTTCCTTTAAATAATTCACTTCAACCAACTGACCCTATGTTTGTTTATTACGATATCTATACGGGCTCCATGGCGAAGGAGCTATGAATGCAATTCGTAATGTCTCATACCGCGTTCGAAACACAGCTGTGGGCGATTTGGAAGCTGACCACCTCGCGTTGGTTTCTATACAATGGTATGAGTGCCGGTCGTTCAGAAAGCAATGGAAAACTACTCAACATAAACTTGCCAAGAAATCACAAACAGCTGGGGTTGACTGTGGCATCCTGTAAGGGATATGCTCCTAACTTTTTTAACTATCTAAAGTCTTCACTGGACAATTAGTATGCAAGCAACAAAATCCCTTGAGATCTCAGAGATGTGGTTCTACAAGATAAAGCTGAAAGTTTCTTGGACAATCAAAATGAATAATACAGTTTTTTATTAAAGAGACTAGAACACAAAGACAATTTATCACAAACATCAGAAAGAGACAATCATCATTTTACCACATCATGAGAAGAGAAAAATTGGGACATGTTGTGACAACTGGAAAGATTTGTAGAAATAAAGATAGAGTAAGACAGCGAGAGTCTCAAACACTATAAAGAGACAATCGTCATTTTTCTGGCCACGTCATGATAGGAGAAAAATTGGGACATGTGACAACTGAAAAGATTTGTAGAAAGATAGATAGATGAAGGCAGTAAGTAAGATTCTTGACAGTCTTTTGTCATGGCATGGAAAGGTATTAGTACACAAGCTGATATATGCCGTTAGAGATTGAAGGATGTGGATAAGCATGGTCATTGATATAAGTCGGTAAGACACTGGATGATGGCTCTTCAACATATTCTGTGGGAGATAGAACATACATGGGCATGCCTAAAGTGCTGTGATGCCAGTTTTAAATGTCAAATTCTGCCAATTCTAATGCAAGCAGTAAAGCCATTGGTTGCTAAGTACATGCACCTCTTTCGCTGTATATTCAGTCCCACTGTGATATTTCAAGGAGAAACACAAGCTATTCAATAGTTCTTGGAGAACCACAATCTTCTCAATAGTTCTTGGGAAACCACAAGCTTCTCTGTAGTTCTTTGAGAACCACAAGCATCTTCATAGTTCTTGGAGAATTATAATCTTCTCTATAGTTCTTGTGGAACCCCAAGCTTCCCTATAGTTCTTTGAGAACCACAAGCTTCTCTATAGTTATTTGTGAACCACAAGCTCAAGTTTTTCTACAGTTCTTGGGAAACAAATATTTTCAATAGTTCTTTGAAAACCATAAGCTTCTCAATAGTTCTTGGGGAACCACAATCTTGAGAAAAAACAATCTTCTTTTAGTTCTTGGAAACTACAATCTTCGCTATAGTTCTTGGGAAACTACAATCTTCTCAGTACTTATGGGGAACCACATGCTTCACTATAGTTCTTTATGGATCACAAGCCTATCAGTAGTTCTTTGGAAAATTACAGCTACTTAATAGTTCTTAGAAAATCACAAGTTTCTAATTAGTTCCCAAGGAATCATGAGTTTCTCAATAGCTCTTGGGAACAAAACAATTGTTTCTATGAGTACAAGATGAAGCATGGGAGTGGCAGCCCATACATACCTTCTGTGGACCCCTTGGCGAAGGTGGATTCCTTGGTGCCGCAGCCTCCAGAGGTCTTGATTGAACAACTTTTGGCTGAATTATTGGTTCCAAGTACTGTGTCTGTGCTTTTGGCTCAGCTTTTCGCTCTACATATGTGGTCTGTACAGTTGGCTCTACATATTTTGGCTGGATATATCGTGGCTCCGGTATTGGCTCCACGTATTTCGGTTCTGGTTTCCGTTCCTTAGGCTCTGTGTGATGGTCTATAAAACGGGGCTCTGAAGAATGTTCTACACGAACAGGAAGCACCTGTTAAACAGAAGTAAAACAGATATGCCAGTTTGCAGATATTTACAATCTAGAGGAACCAGCAATAAATAAACACAAAAACAGATGGTCTCTGTGGGAAAGACCCACCTGCCTCATGTTTCAAAAGTGATGGTTCGCTTCTGGACTTAGTAATTTGGTTAACGAGTGTAATTTTATCAGACTCCTGCAGGTTGTCACTGGAGCTATGGAGTTTGTGCTGTGTGTGACGTATTCGGCACACCCGCTCTGTGGAACAAGACTGAGCTATATGGGATAATCAATCAATCAATCAGGTGCCGTCTCCACAATGAAGGTTGGCTACAATGGATCTCCAACACTGCCTGTCTTTCGCCTTGACTGTACATTCTGTCAGATAGATGTTCATCCATCTCTTGATGTTATCTTCCCACGTGTATCATTGTCTACCTCTTGCTCACTTGCCATCAACCTTACCCTCCAGAATGGTTTTTATAAGAGTGTTATGTCTTTTAACGTGGCCGAAATATTTCACTTGCCTATTTTTTACTTCTTTCATTCTCTTTTCATTCCCAGTTTTTCTAGAACCTCTGTATTTGACTGTTTGTTTCCGTGAAATATGACATATCCTTCTGTGTATCCACATCTACAGGGCCACTATTCTATATGGGATACACCCAGTTCAATAAAGTTGAACCTATCATCTTTAACTGATTCAGTGCCTAACAAAAGGTAAGGTTTGTCAAAACATGGCACACAATCAAATGAACAAGTATTATAACGTAAATTGCTGTTCAGTGAGCATTAAAATTGCGGAAGATACCAATAAACAAAACAATTAAATTTGTTAATCTGTTAATATTGTCACTCATCATCATCATGTGCGCCGTCTACTGGTGTAGGCGTTCACGTCACAACACAGATCTTTGTCCTTGGTGCCTTTGATCAATTCTTTTATGACACTCTCTTCATGCCACTGTCTCAGTCCATCCAGCATCATTTCTCTCAGTTCATCCAGCATCATTTCTCTCAGTCCATCCAGCATCATTTCTCTCAGTCCATCCAGCATCATTTCTCTCAGTCCATCCAGCATCATTTCTCTCAGTCCATCCAGCATCATTTCTCTCAGTTTGTTTCTGCGATTTCTCCCACTGATCTTTCTAGTTTCTAGTCGTTGCAATGTTTTCTAATGCCTCTTTTCTCATTATATAACCAAAGAATGTTGTTCGTCTCTTTCTTACAGTATTTTATACTTTCATTAGGCTCTTTCAGGCAATTGCTATTAGTTAATCTGGCAATCCAAGGTATTCTGAACATCCAACTCATCAACCAGTCTCCGTTGCTTCCAAGCTCTTCTTAATATGTTCATTCACATTCGACGATTAATTTCCATACAGCAAAACAGGTTCTTTCTTTTTTCTTTTTTTTTTTTGCGCCCGCTCGCTTTGAGCTCCAGTTTAGTCCATACACAATACTTCTAGTAGTTGCCATGTTTCGCTGGACAAAAAATGCAAGTGCCTGTGCACATATAGATTATCGGGAAGTAGAAAAGTAGAGCGCACACTGAATGCACAAGAGCTGACTTGGAGATGAAAAACGTCAGAGAGAAACAGACGACTGGGAAAGAAGCAAGGAAAAAAGGACACAAGCAGGAAAGTGAGAAGACTGGAAGAATAGAAAGTAAAGGATAACCATCGGAATGTGATCCAGTAAAGTGAAGATAGGAAAACAGTTATCAAAGAAGAACCCGTTTTAATCATGTCAGATGAAAAGGTGTCATAGAGAGATTGACACGACGTCCTTTCTGCCAGTGATCATGTGTTATGGAAAATGATAGGAGAAATATTGCCATAGACCAAAGGTAGAAGTCTCGCTTTAGACCTGAAGTAGAAATCTTGTCATAGACCACAGAAGTTAGTGGCTATTCAAATATACTGTGAGTATTTTTGTGCGAAAGTTGTGACTGTGGTGATCAAGAATGATACAGGCTTGTGCATGTCAACAGCAAGAAAACTACGCTACCTGAACATGAGTTGAATACATGGGAAGGCGGACACGGCAGACAGCCGGTCTAGTGTAGGGCTCATGTGGTAGGGCGGTTCATAAATAAACATTAGGTTTTGTCTGAGACACATGAGTCCTGTTATTGCTTGTTGCATATCATCGTTAATCAGTTATGAGTTTGCTGTTACGGCCCAGTGCGGGTTGGTAGTATTTGAGGTGCCAGGGTTGTCGACTCCGGATCAAGCCAATTGAAGACAGTACCCAATAGAAGTATGCGAGTTAGAATGCTACGAATACATACTAAACTAGACGAAGAGAGAAGACATCTCTTGGCAGTAGTGTTGGACTGAATTTTGCGTGTGGATTAGCTTTCCTTATTAACAGTGTCCCTTGCAATCAAGCAAACCTATTCCCACTTCAGAGATACTTGTAATTTACCTCCCCAAGCCAACGACGAGGGTCAACATTTTAGTCCAACTGTCCAGTGTAGGGGTTGAACCCGCAACCTTGGCATCAGCACACCAGATGTTTAAGAACAAGCGCTCTTATCCATTCAGCCATGCTGACCTACAAACAGGTTCTGTATAATATGTCATGTACTCTCTTTCTGACATTCAATGATACTGAATTACTGCATAACATTTTTTTTTTATTTTCTGAAATTCAGATTTTGATTGACAAGTTCTGCACTTAATCTGTCACATGTTAAATGATTCCACAAACTGGTTCCATAAACATTGAGAATAAGTTTAATTTAATTAACAGATTCTGTGCCCCCAAAAAAGTAGGTTTGGACCTTGCGTAAATGGATGGCAGAAATATGAAGTAGGGGTGTGTCACAGTTATGACTTAAAAGTTGTTAATATGGTAGCAGACATGGTGTATTTTATATAAAATTAAAGGAGGTTGTAAAGGGAAAAGTACTGTATTTATATTTTAACTATTTTATGGAAAAACTACTGCATATACGCCCATGGCAGATACTAGCTGCAACTTAAGATGATTAATCATCTCATGGCCCTCGTAGCATAGGACAGACAGACCTGCAAAAATTTGATTTTTGAGAACATGCATCAGTCCGATTGCAACATGCGCCTATGAGACCTGGACACTTACTAAACAAGCTGAACAGCGCATAAATACCTTTGAATATTAATGTTATAGATGGGTTCTAAGTATATTTTGGATACAGAAAAGAACAAATGCATTCAGACGACAAGAGCTGAGTATTGAAGAAGGTTGGCTATTAAAGACGAAAAAACAATGAAAATTGAAATATTTTGGTCACTTGAAACGTCACAAAAGTTTGGAGATAACAATATTTAAAGAGTGGGGGGGGGGGGTATATGCCTGGGAAGAGAGGTAGAGGAAGGCCACAGAGAAGATGGGTGCAGGATATGGCAGATGATCTCCAGATGGGTGTATCGGATGTGGGACATCTTGCTTATGACCGAGAAGTTTTCCGGAAGGTTGTTATGGAGCAAGGTTCTGCAAAGGACATGGCTCTGAATCAATCAATCAATCAATCAAACAATCAATCAATCAATGAACTAGGAGTAAAACATGTATGTCTTTACTAACACTGTCGAATACGCAACATGGTTTAGCTAATAGGTTGTGTACCTGAACTCTTGTTTGAGGCGGTTCTGGGTGGTAATGGTTTTCAACCGGTCTAGAAACGGGAGCAGGGTGTGGCTGGTAGGTAGCCTCAACAGGCTTGTGGTTGACCTCAGCGATGGGGTAGATGTCTGGTTCACTTCCACGTATACTGACATGAGGACCGTCGACAACCGAGCCGTATACTGAGCTTCTTGGACTAGGGTTCCTGATAAATGAATAGAACGACCATGACAGTGAGGATTCCATTAGGTAGAGCTGCTGTGTTGAGGAACGTGTGATTACAACTACCATACCTGCTGCAATCACTATTCTTCTTCTTCTTCTTCAGCATTCCGAGCCATTGAGGTTCTTTGCTACAAATACAATCTGTTATACAATCACTATTACCACTACTAAATCAATACTACTGCTATTACTGCTATTACTACTACTACTACTACTACTACTACTACTACTACTACTACTACTACTACTACTACTACCACTACTAACTGTTACTACTACTACTACTAACTGTGACTACTACTACCACTACTAACTGCTACTACTACTACCAATAATAACTGCTGCTGCTGCTACTACTACTACTACTCACTACTACTACTACTAGTAATACTACTATACTACTAATTGCTGCTACTACTACCACTACTAACTGCTACTACTACTACTACTACTACTACTACTACTACTACTACTACTACTACTACTACTACTACTACTACTGCTACCACTACTACTACTGCCACTACTACTACCACTACTACTACTACCACTACTCCTACTGCTGCTACCACTACTACTACCACCACTACTACTACTGACACTACTACTACCACTACTACTACTACCACTACTCCTACTGCTGCTACTACTATTACTACTACTACTACCACCACTACTACTAATACTACTACTGTTACTACTACTACTACTACTACTACTACTACTATTACCACTACTACCACTACTACTAATACTACTACTGCTACTATTACTACTACTATTACTACTACTACTACTATTACCACTACTACTACCACCACTACTACTAATACTACTACTGTTACTACTACTACTACTACTATTACCACTACTACTACCACCACTACTACTAATACTACTACTGTTACTACTACTACTACTACTACTACTACTACTACTACTACTACTATTACCACTACTACTACCACCACTACTACTAATACTACTACTGTTACTACTAGTACTTCTACTGCTGCTCCTACTTCACCTGCTGCTGTTGCTCCATCTCATCCTTCTGCTATGACAACTATTATTAATTCTGCTACAATTACTACTATTACACCTATTGTGATACTGCAACTACTACTATTACGCCTACTGCTGCTACAACTACTACTATTACGCCTACTGCTGCTACAACTACTACTATTACTTCTGCTGCTACAACTACTATTACTTCTGCTGCTACAACTACTACTATTACTCATGCTACTACTACAGCTACTACTATTACTCCAGCAATTGCTACAACTGCTACCTTTACTCCTGCTGCTGCTACAGCTAAAACTATTACTTCTGCTACAACTACTATTATTACTCCTGCTTCAACTACTACTATTACTCCTGCTCCAACTACTACTATTACTCCTGCTCCAACTACTACTATTATGCCAGATGATCCCATAATTACTACTATTACTCCTGCTCCAACTACTACTATTACTCCTGCTCCAACTACTACTATTACTCCTGCTCCAACTACTACTATTACTCCTGCTCCAACTACTACTATTACTCCTGCTCCAACTACTACTATTACTCCTGCTCCAACTACTACTATTACTCCTGCTCCAACTACTACTATTACTCCTGCTCCAACTACTACTATTACTCCTGCTCCAACTACTACTATTACTCCTGCTCCAACTACTACTATTACTCCTGCTCCAACTACTACTATTACTCCTGCTCCAACTACTACTATTACTCCTGCTCCAACTACTACTATTACTCCTGCTCCAACTACTACTATTATGCCAGATGATCCCATAATTACTACTATTACTCCTGCTCCAACTACTACTATTACTCCTGCTCCAACTACTACTATTACTCCTGCTCTAACTACTACTATTACTCCTGCTCCAACTACTACTATTACTCCTGCTCCAACTACTACTATTACTCCTGCTCCAACTACTACTATTATGCCAGATGATCCCATAATTACTACTATTACTCCTGCTCCAACTACTACTATTACTCCTGTTGCTGCCACAACTACTACTATTACTCCTGCTCCAACAACTACTATTATGCCAGATGATCCCATAATTACTACTATTACTCCTGCTCCAACTACTACTATTACTCCTGCTCCAACTACTACTATTACTCCTGCTCTAACTACTACTATTACTCCTGCTCCAACTACTACTATTACTCCTGCTCCAACTACTACTATTACTCCTGCTCCAACTACTACTATTATGCCAGATGATCCCATAATTACTACTATTACTCCTGCTCCAACTACTACTATTACTCCTGCTCCAACTACTACTATTACTCCTGCTCCAACTACTACTATTACTCCTGCTCCAACTACTCCTATTATGCCAGATGATCCCATAATTACTACTATTACTCCTGCTCCAACTACTACTATTACTCCTGCTCCAACTACTACTATTACTCCTCCAACTACTACTATTACTCCTGCTCCAACTACTACTATTATGCCAGATGATCCCATAATTACTACTATTACTCCTGCTCCAACTACTACTATTACTCCTGCTCCAACTACTACTATTACTCCTGTTGCTGCCACAACTACTACTATTACTCCTGCTCCAACAACTACTATTATGCCAGATGATCCCATAATTACTACTATTACTCCTGCTCCAACTACTACTATTACTCCTGCTCCAACTACTACTATTACTCCTGCTCCAACTACTACTATTACTCCTGCTCCAACTACTACTATTACTCCTGCTCCAACTACTACTATTACTCCTGCTCCAACTACTACTATTACTCCTGCTCCAACTACTACTATTACTCCTGCTCCAACTACTACTATTACTCCTGCTCCAACTACTACTATTACTCCTGCTCCAACTACTACTATTACTCCTGCTCCAACTACTACTATTATGCCAGATGATCCCATAATTACTACTAATTCTCCTGCAGCTACTACAAATACTACTATTGCTCCTGCTCACGCTACAACTGCTTCTATTGCTCCTGTACTACTACTACAAATATTACTCCTCTTGCTGATACAACTACTACTATTACTCCTGTTGCTGCCACAACTACTACTATTACTCTTTCTACCACAACTACTACAATTACTGCTGCTGCCTTGACTACTACTATATTTACTATTGCTACTTCTACATTTACTATTGCTACTTCAACATATACTATTGCTACAACTATCATCTTCTTCAACCACTCTGGCTGATAATTAATTTTTGTTGCTCCACTGATACCGACTTCTGTCACAATGTCCATCTGAATGTGTGTATGTTTTCCCATACGTTGATCTTCTCATTTGTAGTCTGTGTTTTTAATTGGACTCCTGTGACAACTCGACAGTATCAAAACCTAATTATAGATGCCAAGTGAAACAATGTTGGACATTTTATTAACATCATGACATTGAGGAACAGCAGTATCAGATATGACTGGCGGTACAAGAGATAGAAGGCTGTGGACAGACATGATCACCAACATCACATGACATGGACTATAAGAGGATTGGCAGTACAAGAGATAGAAGGCTGTGGACAGACATGATCACCAACATCACATGACATGGACTATAAGAAGATTGGCAGTACAAGAGATAGAAGGCTGTGGACAGACATGATCACCAACATCACACACACAGCATCGATTATAAGAAGAAGAATTCAACAAATTAACATTAAGTTTAATATTTTTTTTAAAAACCACTTAAAATTACCTCTCAACTGGTTGTACGGGGACATGAACCAATCGGACGCCTGGTGGTTCTTCAAGTTCTGGTTCATGTGTAGCATAACCCAGATAAGGAGAGTTGGATAAGGGATACCCGCCCCAGTTGACATGAATGTGATGTTTTCCTGAAATAAACCGTTCACAGTTTTAATTCATTTATGAAATGTTCTTCTTCCAAGATACCATCATCATCATCATGTGCTGTGCTGATCAGCTTGGGTGGTCAAGTTTCACCAAATTACATTATCACCAATGATATATCAGCTAATTCTGTCTTCACCTTGTTCTTTACCCTTAATCTTGCCAGTTGTCACCAAGTTTTCTAGCTTATTGCTTCTCAAAAAGTGTCATAAAATGTTAACTGTCTATGCCTAATTTCTCTAATCATTTTACGGTTTTTATCTGCTTCTTGTAAGACTTGCTCATTGGTTTTTCTTTCTGTCTGTGATAGTGTCTGCATTTTCCTCAGAAACGACATTTCCACTGCCATCAGATGTTTTCCAGCTTGTCTGCTCACTGTCCACGTCTCACATCCATACAAAAGAACAGGTTCTATGCAGCATTTCAACACTTTTTGCAAGCTATCTATAAGGTAAGATTATAGCATATCACATCAGTGATAAGATAACGTCAGTGATAAGATAAGATCATGGATAATTTCAAGACATAAGTAAGTAACGTAACTAATGGCCTTGTTTGACACATCTTAAGGCCTTTTGGGGAATGCTCTGCAGGAAACAAATTTGTATAGATCAATCTGTACTCTATATCCATTTAGGTAAGTCCGATTATGCTTCTTAGTTTTTCTACGAGCAATATAAAAACAACCTGCCAGCTTGCTAGGCCAGTCACAGAATTAGGACAAAAATCTGACCAAGGGGAGTCCATCCCCCTTGGCGAGCTAGAGCCCTGTTGGCCCATGACCTCTCAGTCATGTTTTCTTGGTCCACACCACGGGGACATGGGGTTGACTCGTGTAATCTGCGGGTCATCAGTAGGCTACTAATTATTTATATAAATATTAAATAATATTTATAAATAATTACAGTCATAATTATCATACCTTCTTCTCTTGGTGTAAAAATAATTACAGAGTCACAATTTCATATACCTTCTTTTCTTGGTGTAAAAATAATTAGAGTTACAATTATCATACCTTTTTCAAGTAGTGTAAAAATAATTACAGTCACAATTATCATACGTTCTTTTCTTGGCGTAAAAATAATTACAGCCACAAAATTATCATATACCTTCTTCTCTTGGTGTAAAAATAATTAAATTAATTACAGAATCACAATTAGCATACCTTCGTCTCATAGTCTAAAAATAATTAGTCAAAATTTGGTGTAAAAATAATTACAGAATCACAATTATCATACCTTTTGTCTTGGTGTAGAAAAATTACAGAATCACAATTAGTATTAGCATACCTTCTTCTCTTGGTGTAAAAATTACTGAGTGTTTGCCGTCATTTCTGGCATCAACAGTCACTGGGATTTTACCATTAGGACCTTGAACTTCTGCTGTGAGCTCACCTGAAATGGAGATAGAATTGTGAATGTCTGCCAAGTCACGTGGTTAGTTCATCTCAGGTAGTGAAGTATTAACCCTAGCTAGTCTCCGAGGTCAACCTAGCCTAAAATAAGTACCAGAACATGTTCCTGGTTAGCCACAGTAGCGCAATGGCTAGCAAATCCTCTTAGAAGCAATCATGTTTTTTTCCCAAACAGAAAAACAGAAGTAATGGTAGTTAATAGAAAACATGTCTTCCCAAAATGCTACATTAATGTGAATGGAGCTAGTCTGAAACAAATCATTGTATTTAAGTAATTGGATACTTTGATAACAGCAGATGGAAGATGAAAAAGTTAAAAATTAAAGGAAAGAATTAAAAGATTCAATGCCGAACAAAAAGTGGGTTTGGACAAAATAAAAATGGATGGCTGAAAATGGGAAGTAAGGGTGTGTCACATGTATGACTTAAATTGTTGTAATATGGTAGCTGAAACTTACGTTATGCTGATGACACCATCTTGATTGCAACAAGTCAGAAGGATCTATAGGAAATGATAGATAAGGTTGTTGTAGAAAGTGGAAAAATGGGCCTTAGTTTGGATAATAGAAAGACAGAAGTCATGGTGATATATTATCACAGAAACAGATTGTGCCTAAATGTGCAATTAAAGTACATGACGTTATTTTGGGGTAAATGCAGAAATTCAAATATCTAGGCACATTGATAACACCAGATGGAAGATGCATCACTGAGATAAAGAGCAGAATAGGACAAGTAAAAAAAGCATTCTGTCAAATGAAGACCATTATGTGCAATAAGTCATTGTCCTTAGTTAGTTAGTTAGTTAGTCGACAGATCATCATCATTGCACATTGAACCATTCAGTCCATAAGTGCTCGGATCCCCTCCTCAGCAAATCCCGCAGCGTGTAGCGGCTCACGACACCAGTTCTGTGTTGGTTTATTACTCTTATTTGGCTTCCTGCGTAGTGTTCTTGTTTGGCCACGCCTCTTTTAACTTGCTGTTCTCGCAGCCTGACTATGATTGTAGATTCCCAATCATCGTTTGGTTCTTGTAAACGACTTACTTCTTGTAGCGCATTCAGAATGTCTGCCTGGTCCATGGCTCGTCCGCCTTCCACAGTAGCCCAACCTGCAAGCCTGTCAGCCTGCTCATTTCCTTGTACACCCGCATGCCCTGGCACAAAAATGAACCTAATCTTTGCCAGCCGAGACCGCTCAGCAGACAGCAGCCACTCTCTTTGGACACACTCCATCTCTATCATATTGAGCATACTCATGAGTCACTAAGGATACACGCCTGATTGAATGTCTTTGTCTCGAGCCATGTTATAGACATTGTCCTTGAAAGTTAGAAAGAGAGTCATTGCATGTTACATAGAACCAATCTTAACATACGGCTGTGAATCATGAACAATTAGTAAACAGGCAGGAAAAAAAAAAAACTGGAAGCCTTGGAGATGTGGTTTTTATAGAAGAATGCTGAAAAGTAATTGGACAGCCAAAATGAGCAATCAAAGGAAAGCTGAGTGGCAAAGACAACTTATTAAAAACATCAGAAAGAGGCAGTCATCGATTTTTTGCCACGTTATGAGAAGACATAAATTGGATCATGTTGTGTTTGTGGAAAAAGAGATAGAGGAAGACAGCATGAGAAAATTGTTGACAGTCTTGTTTCATGGGACGGAAGAGAGCCAACACACGAATTGACCCATGACGTCGGAGATAACTCCTTGGACAGATAACATGACTAATTACGACATTCTGTAAGAAGTTAACTCACAAAGAAAACTAGCTACCCAGGAGAAGCCAGTCCATGTTCCTTGGGCACGTCAATAGAAGAAATTGGAGTACGTCATAACATTGAGGGAGAAGATGCGGACAGTTTGACATCATGGCACAGGGGAACGCCTGTATCTGAAATGATTGGCAGTTCAGGAGACAGAAGGATATGGACAGACATGATTACCATCGTCACACGGCATGGAATATATAAGAAGATTGGCAGTAGACGAGACAGAAGGTTGTGGTTACCCATGATCACCAATGCCACACCGCGTGGACTATAAAAATATTGGTAGTACAGGAGACAGAAGGCTGTGGACAGACACGACCACCAACGCCACACGACATGAACTATAAGATGACTGGCAGTACACAAGACAGAAGGCTGTGGACAGACATGATTACCAACGCCACACGACATGGACTATAAAAAGACTGGCAGTACACAAGACAGAAGGCTGTGGACAGACATGATCACCACCGCTACACGGCATGGACTATAAGAAGTTTGGCAGTACACGAGACAGAAGGTTGTGGACAGACATGATCACCAACGTCACACGGCATGGACTATAGGACGACTGGTAGTACACGAGACAGAAGGCTGTGGACAGACATGATCACCAACATCACACAGCATGAACAATAGGAAGATTGGGAGTACAGGAGGCATTTTCCATCTTGCATTTTTGTTTTCTCCAAATCTACTTTTTTGTTTGGCACAGAATTTGATCATCAAAGTGAATGATGTCAACATAAACAGAAGGCTGTGGGCATGTATGATCACCATTGGTCCACAGACTGTGCCTGGCCTTACAGCCAGTAGGGTTAGGATCGGCTGGTCTCTCCTAGGAGGGGTGACAAGCGAAAATTAGTAGCCTGCCGATGACCTGCAGACTAGATAAATCAACCTCACCTCCCGTGGTGTAGACCGGGAAACCATGACCGCGAGATCATGGGCTAATGAGGCTCGCCAGGGGGGACAGACTTTTTTGGTCAGATTTTCCTGACATAAACCTGTGATTGGCCTCGCAAGCTGGCATGGGATTTTTTTCTATCGCTCAAAGAAGTATATTCGGACTTATAAAAATGGAAACGGACCCGGCAATGTTAAAGGACAATGAGACAGAACAGAAGAACCAGAAGAAGAGTCCATGGGATTCTCGACATATGAAGACCATAAACGGGCACTTTCTTGCTGTTCATGCTTTACCTCAACACTGCAAACGTACAAGAAGAACAAGATGAGATGAAAGCAGATGATGAGATGAGATGATGAGATGGTGAAATGAGATGAGATTATGATGATGAGATGAAATGATGAGATCAGATGGTGAGACGAAATGATGAGATGGTATGATGAGATGAGATGATTAGTTGAGATGAATGCCACACAGCATAGACTACAAGAAGAAGAAGGAGACATCATTTATACCTGGGCCAGCTTCGGACACATCAAACGGTAAATGTTTCTCCTTGTTGACTCTCAAGGGAATAACTCCTCGTTCGTCTAAGAGGGGTCTCCACCCACCAGAGATCCGCACATTGACTGGGTCCACAACCAAGGGTCGGTAAGGGCTGCCTGTTGAGTTTAGTGAAACAATTTTTATAAAAGTTCCAAAAATTCCTTGAACAGGAAATTACTGAGACTTCAACTTGGATGGGCGTATTTGCTATACAGGAAGAAACATGTAAATTATATCAGAAGCAAATAATATTGTTCACATTTTATGGCCGAATTTGTGTGAATATGAGTAACGATTATTTTAACTGATGCAGTGCCGAAGATAATATATCGCCAAATTAGACCTAACATTTGAACAGAAGGACGACATGTCGCGTACCTGGGTCATCATGTTATATGTCTTGTTTCGTGGTATGTTCAGCAATTTCAATGCCCGAGGAACGGAACTTTGTTATTATAATACTTGCTCAATTGATTGTGCACCATGTTTGACCCAAGCCTAATGTTTGGCACTGAACCAGTTAAATCAGCGATTACGAAAAATTAGTTTGATAGTTAGTTGTTGGGGTATCCTCCTTGCTCTCTGAACAGGTCCATAGGTGCTCAGATCCACCACAAACACCCACCCCACCCCCAACATATGCATCAGCGTCCGACAGCTGAAAGTTCTGGTTCTATGTTGGTGACGAGACCCCCTCATTCCCCCGATGTGCCTCTCATGTCTGACCGTGCCAATTCTACTTCTGAGTCTCTCATCCTGGACAACGAAGCGGATTCACTGGCGTTAAAGTCCTCCAACTTTGACATCTCTCTAAGGGTGTTAATAACATCTCTCTAAGGGTGTTAATAACATCTCTCTAAGGGTGTTAATAACATTGGCATGATCCATCGGCTGCCATCTGCAGGGGATGCAGAGCCAGCAAGTTTATTCACAGTTCTTGTTCCAGACTATTGGTGTTTCGTCTCCATGGTGAAGTGGTCAAGCCGTCTGACTCTGGCTCCGAAGTTTGTGGGTTCAATTCCGGGCCGCGTCCTTCGGTTCAAGAGTTCATTTTTTTGGGTGACTTCTGAGGGTTGTCGCTGGAGCTATGGAATTCGTGCTTTGTGCAATGCGGAAAAAGACTGAGCCATATGGGATATAAACCCGGTGCAATGAAGTCGATCCTGTCGACTTTTAAGCGGCTCTTTGATGTTACCTTTCCTCTGGAGTAAACTAGACAGGCCAAGAGAGGGATCATGCATGGGCAACACAAGGTCTCTAGATTCAGCCAAAGCTTAGTGCTATTGAGAGGTATAACTCCATTTTAGAATCTGTCGTCGATCAAGGTGCCTGTCAATAGCCAAGAAGGGACAGGATTTGATGAAAAGTCATAAACAGCAACAACAATTCAAAGTGTATATTTTAACTTTTGAAGCATGGGAGGCTTGTACGAGTATTTAGAATAAATATTTCCTAAATTTTATGATGAACAATTATAATTAATGTGAGTAAATTGTATCAACTGGTTTGGTTTAATTTTATAGGAAATAACATATTATACAACTTGTATATAATAAAGCAAACAGGAACGTGTAGATCCTATTAAGAAACAACACCATAACAACACCGCATTACATACAGAACACAGAAGAAGAACTAACGGCGAATTACACCATTAGAGAACTCCTATTTGCGGACAATCGAGCACTAATAGCAAAATTGGAGGCAGAATTACAAATCCGCATAAACAGCCTAAACGAAGTTTGTAAGGAGTATAACATAAAATTAGCATCAGTAAAACCAAATATAACAGAATCCACGGGAATCACGATATATGAAGCCCATAATCGGACACTCTCCCGCTATATATGCTTTACCTCGTCACCGCAAGGTACAAGAGGAACATGATGAGATGAGATTGAGAAACAATACATACAAACATACGTAAATACCTATACATCTATACAAATAACATATTCTAAGAATTTGTCTGCAACATACAAACACGTACATATCTGTACTTATACCATATTCTAAGAATGTGTCTGCAAGAAAGCCTAAATTTTCTTCTTTGGCAATTATGACAAAATATGCATTGCTCCAACACACAATTTGCAATCAGAAAATGATTGCAATAATTGGCTATATTGAGTAATTAAGTTTGGATGAAAATCTGCCAAAATTCTGGCACTTATTGCGATCCAATAGAACCACAGAATGGTGCCCGTTGGTTTCAACTTGCTCAAATTCGTAACCTCTATACTAAACTACCATAATTTACCATCAATGTCTTTTCCATCCATCTTGACATGAACAGTGTGGGGTCCTCTCTCTGTAGGGTAATAAGTGGCCTTGACTGTGTTGTTTGGCTGGGCTTCCAATTGGCTGTTTACAGGCTTGGATGGACCTGAACAAAGTTAGAGAGCAAGTGTCAGTTACTGTATTGTAACTAAATTTTTCCAGCTTGCTTTGAACTCAAACGTAGTCTATATACGTGCTACTACTTCTAGTGCACTGGACTAATATTTGGTGTGGATTAGCCATCAAGCGAATCCACTTCGACTTCTGATGTACTTGTAATTTATGTCCCCAAGTCAAGGACAAGAAATCAACATTTTAGTCTGACTGGTGCAGGGTTGAACCCGCTACTTCGGTATCGGTACACTGAAAGTTTAAGAGCGAGTGGTAATGCTGATATCCTTATATCTATTTGGTGATATCTTACTTAGCTAACAAGTAGATATTGTTCTAATGTACAACTTTAACTCTGTCTCTCCTAGACGGAGAATCAGATATTGTTCTAATTTACAACTTTAACTCTGTCTCTCCTAGACGGAGAATCAGATATTGTTCTAATGTACAACTTTAACTCTGTCTTCTACTAGACGGAGAATTAGATATTGTTCTACTGTACAACTTTAACTCTGTCTTCTCCTAGACTGAGAATTACATACTGTGATTGCTATTTTGATTTTAGCACCCCCTAGCCACGTGAAATCTTTGTGATCGCATGCATTTCCTAGTACTTAAGACTTAAATTATAAATGAACAAACGAACACATTTTATTTTCAAAGGGTCGAAATTAGGCACACAGGCCTGTGTTACATTCGGCCCTTCCAATCACTCATCTTTCATACATCGATTATCTATTGTGCATGTTACAATCACATAGAAAACAACATTGTCCAATTAATGTTGTGAACATAATCATTGCATATTGCCATATTATGATACGAGCTAACAGGCAAAAAGACACACACAATCAAACATGCAGTCACTCAAGGATGCATACACACATACTTACAAACAAACATTCATACATACTACATCATTTACACAATCTCTCACAGTTATACATCCACTCAATAACACACAAATGCGCACTCATCCATCTCTCTCTCTCTCTCTATCTCTCTCTCTCTCTCTCTCTCTCTCTCTCTCTCTCTCTCTCTCTCCCCCTCTCTCTCTCTCTCTCTCTCTCTCTCTCTTTATTTCTCTCGCGTGCTCATATATCCTCATTCATACATCACGCAAAGCACACACATACACTTCTTCCCACCCACACATAACAGACATACACACAGCTTAAGAGAAGATAAGGCCAGACAAGACACTGGTGTTCGTCCAGAAAATGCAACATATTCGGACGAATATCCGTTGTTTTTGTCTAAAGTTACTGCCAATAAATATTTATGTAATTGACAACATTGTTTTTCCGTACTGAATTTTAATAACTAAGACACAAACAATAGACTGCACGATTTATTGCCTGGCATATTTCGCCGCCACTCGTCAGGTACATACTGCAGAAATCATTCAACATAAACTAAAGTAATTGGTTTTCTCATTTACCTGTATATTATATTGTGGTATTTCTTTCTTCCTAGTGACGAAAATAATCTCTGTCTTCTTACAATTTAATTCTAACCCTATTTGTTCACTGTGTACAATAACTACATCTACTAAATGTTGCAGATCCTGATCATTGTCTGCAATCAACACTGTATCATGCACATATCTAATGTTACTGATGTTACTATCCCATTGGTAATACCTCCCATAGCTTCTAAATTTCTAAAAAATATTTTTACTGTAAAGGGAAAATTTAATTGGAGACAGTACACATCTCTGTCGCACACCTCTCTTAATTGGCTGATATTGACCTACTTAATTTTTCATCTTTATGACACCATGTTGTTTCCAATATGTTTTTTTTAACGAGCTTAAGATCTTTCCCATCAAACTGTAGATCTACAAGCATGTCATCATGTTGACATGTCTTACTTTATCGAAAGTCTTTGTGTAGTCAATGAAGCAAAAATGTAGGTTTTTGTTTACCTCTCAATCAATCTATCAAGTGCCGTCTCCACAATGAAGGTTGGCTTCAACTGATCTCCAACACTGTCTGTCTCTCACCTCAACTGTACATTCTGTCAGATTGATGTTCGTCCATCTCTTGATGTTACCTTCCCACTTGTATCGTTGTCTACCTCTTGCTCGCTTGCCCTCAACCTTGCCCTCCAATTTGGTTTACTAAAAGTATGTCTTTTAACGTGGCTGAAATATTTCACTTGCCTCTATTGATCTCTCAATTAATGTTCTCAGCAAGTACGAGCAACTATACTATATAGCAAAACTAACTTACCAGTCACGGCAACAGACACCTGGCCGGGAAAACCCCGTGGGTCTACCGTGAACACAGCGGGTTTTCCCGGAACCCCTCGGTACAGTCCATCTCCACTAACTTTTGGCTTCTCAAGTTCAGCAATTTCCTGGATAAATGGAGACCCTGGAGAAATGAAGGCATGCTTTGTACTCACAGTAATACACAGAAATCAATTGAGGGACCCTTTGAAGCCATTATGGCGAAGAGGTTAACGACGCAGTTCGTAATCTCGCATACCACATTTGAAACACAGCTGTGGAGGATTTGGCAGCAGACCGCCTTGCGTTGGTTCTCATAAAGTGGTATGAGTTCAGAAAGCAATGGCAACTTACTGAACGTAAACTTTCCAAGAAATCACAAGCAGCCAAAAAATGTCCTGTAAAGGATAAGACATTAACTATAGTCCACATTCTTCTGTCCACAGATTCTGTCTACATCCTTCTTTATTGTACACTGTCACTCATTTTTACATTGATGTTCCTCCAAGCCATAATGTCAAACTGACTAGCATCTTCTCTCTTAGTCTTCCCTTCCTCTCTTCCCCTCCTACATTTCCACTGTCATGACGTACTCCAATTTTTCCCTTCTCATGACATGCCCAAAGAATATGGATCGTCTTCTTCTGATGTGATTAACCAGTTCTCTTTGTGAGTTAACTTCTTTCAGGATATCCTCATTACTCTTTCTATCTGTCCATGGTGTTCTCCGCAGCTTCCACAAAATTCCTCACTAGTCTGCTAATTGTCTATGATTTGCTTCCATGCATGAGGATTGCCTCAATATAGCTCTATTGAACTATATTTCTCAAAAAGATGAAGAAGAAGAAGAAGAAGAAGAAGAAGAAGAAGAAGAAGAAGAAGAAGAAGAAGAAGAAGAAGAAGAAGAAGAAGAAGAAGAAGAAGAAGAAGAAGAAGAAGAAGAAGAACAAGAACAAGAAGAACAAGAACAAGAACAAGAACAAGAACAAGAAGAAGAAAGAGAAGAAGAAGAAGAAGAAGAAGAAGAAGAAGAAGAAGAAGAAGAAGAAGAAGAAGAAGAAGAAGAAGAAGAAGAAGAAGAAGAAGAAGAAGAAGAAGAAGAAGAAGAAGGACGAGGACGAGGAAGATGAGGACGAGGAGCGGGAGGAGCGGGAGAAGAACAAGGGGGAGGAGAAAAAGAAGGAGGGGAGGAGGAGATTAGGAGGAGAAAAGAGAAGCGGAGAAGAAGGAAGAAAAGGAGGGGGAGGAGGAGGTGGCAGAAGAGGGGAGGATAAGGTGGAAGGGAAGTAGGACGGGGATGAGAAGGAGGGAGGGGAGGAGGTGGTGGAAGAGGATGAAGTGAGGGATAAGCACGAGGATGAGGTGGTAGCAACAAGCAGTCATACATATTAGAACTTGTTGCTTATCTTATACTGATAATTATACAAGACAGTTAACCTTCATTTTGGTCTCTGCAAAATTAACGAGATGATCATACACAGAGATACAGAAACGAAACAATTAACTCAGTTCTTACCTTTCACAGGTCGACCTTCATAGTTAATCCAGATTTTATAAATTCCCGATCCCCGCGGTTTCAGCTGCACACGATAAATACATGGTTTATCTTTCTTGACTTTACATGGGTACCTCTGTCCATTGTAGGTGACTTCTGCGTCTATTCTACCATCTCCAACGTGCGTGCAGTCAGCTGGGGAAAACAGTGGAGATAATTTAGTGAAAGGTTGGTTGTTTGTTTGGATGGCTGGTTGGTTGGTTGGTTGGTTGGTTGGTTGGTTGGTTGGTTTGCTGGCTGACTGACTGGCTGGTTGGTTGTATTTTTCATTGAGTGATTGGTTGGTTGGTTCATTGGACGGTTGGTTAGTTGGTTGAGTGGGTTGTTCATTGGCTGACTGGGTGGTTGGTTTGTTGGTTGGTTGGTTGGTTGGTTGGCTGACTGATTGGGTGGTTGGCTAATTGTTTGGTTGGTTGGTTGATTGGTTGGTTGGGTGGTTGGTTGGTTGACAGATAGGTTGGTTGGATGGGTGGTTGACTGGTTGTTTGGTTAATTGGTTTCTTGGTTGGGTTTTTTTCTTGACTGATTTGTTTGTTGGGTGGTTGGCTTGATGTTTGTTGACTGATTGGTTGGTTGCTTAGCTGGCTGTTTGGTTGGTTGGCTGGCTGAATGGACGGTTGGCTAGTTGATTGGTTGGGTGGTTGGTTGGTTGGTCGATTGGTCATACAGTTTGTGGATTCGTTGGTTGATTGGCTTGTTGGTTGGTTGGTTGCTTGGTTAGTTTGGTGTTTGAGTGAGTGGATAGGTTGGTTAGTAGGTTGGTTGGATGGTTAGTTGGCTGGTTGATTACTTGATTGGTACCTTGGTTGGTGGGTGGGTTGATAGTTTGGCTGGTAGGTCGGTTGGTTGATTGATTGAGTTGTTGGTTGGTTAGTTGGTCTATTGGTTGGTTGGTCAGTTGGCTAGTTGTCGAATCACCTGGAAGAATGAGACCAGAAAAGGCCTTGCATCCAACGGAATGAGGTTAGTATTGAGATTTTCCTTCTGACTCGCTACCAAAGTAAATCTCTATGCAGACGGTGTTGCAGAGGTGTCCTTATCCTTTCCAAGCTCAGAGGTGTAATCGCCATTCCATTATCACAGCTAGCCATTGGCGCACCGGCCCACTACTCATATAAATAGCAAATGGATGGTTGATAAACCACATGTATATATCATATAAATGGCAGGCCAGTGAAACATAAATATTCAATAAAACATAAAGGGGATTCAAATATAGCTGTCATATAATCTAATTAAATAATCCAATGTAGCTATCATATAATCAATTTAAACAATGAAATATAACTATCGTGTAATCATAATACACATTCTACTATAACTGTCATATAATCAAACTTAAACACCTAAATATAACTTTCATATAATCAAACTAAACAATCAAATATATGTATGATATAATAAAACTAAACAATCAAATATATGTATGATATAATAAAACTAAACAATCAAATGTAACCTTCATATAATCAAACTAACCATCAAATATAAATATCATTTAATCAAACTAAACAATCAAATGTTAAGTTAGTTGCATATCCTTTACAGGATGCAGCAGTCAATTCTAGCATATTTTTTTTTTGGCTGTTTGTGATCTCTTGGCAAGTTTACGTTCAGTAGTTTGCTATGCTTTCTGAACGACTGGCACGCATACCATTTTCATAAACAACCAACGCAAGGCGGTCTGCTGCCAAATCGCCCACAGCTGTGTTTCGAACATGGTATGCGGGATTACAAGCTGCGTCCTTAACCCCTTCACCACGGAGCCGGCAATTAAAAGTAGCAATGTTATAATCAAACTAAACAATTAAATATCACTGTCATATGATCACACTAAACAATAAAATATAACTATCACATAATCAAACTAAACAATGATGTGTAGCTATCCTATAATGAAACTAAACAGTGATATGATAGTGGGGCGGCAGTCTTTAAACTGTCCTTATGACGTCAGGTGTTCGTCTGCACTGTGATGTCATGTGCTTAATACTCTTGACATCATTAACAACAATATTGACAGTTTACAAGACAATGGCATTGTTACTGTCATTTCTATCAAACTTCTAAGGTTTTAATATGAAGCTCTACCCCTCCCCTCCCTCGGTAATTTAGGCTGGATTGAGATCAGGGTTAAGGTCAATGGGAGAAAATATCTCCACCTCAGACGGGATTCAATATTTCAATCACACGACAATCAGACTAGTAGCAAAGCATGCCAACTACTGTACTACCCAACTCCGTATATAATATATAAATCACGTATTATATCAATTGGACATTTAAATAACGTAGTAAATGAACTGAGGAGAAGCTAGCAGAGTGGCTAGGAATGTCAGGGTCTCCTTCTGGATACCCAGGTTTGAATCCTCGGTAAGATGTGGATTTGTTTTTCTGAAAGGGGAAAAAAAGAAAAACCCTAACAGTGCACAGTTCGCTACGACTACACTAGCCAGGCAGCCTTAAATCCTCAGGCTCAAGACCTCACCCCCCCCCCCCCACCAACAACTTGTCTTACACCGCAAGGTACTATAGGCAGTAAATGACAGTTTACAGCAAATCGACTGGGGAATTAAATATAACTACCCAAATAAGCATATCAAATATATAGACTAATCTATTAAAAAGATCATATAAACAAACTGATTAATCAAATACAAAGTTCAAATTTTTTAAAAAAACGAACCAATCAAATACAAGGATCAAATAAACAAACTAACCAATCATATATAAACATTAAATTAACAACTGACCAATCATCTCAGAGTATGCACAGACTGTTCCATCCTCCATTCCATATACGGAGATATCAGAAGCGTCAGTCACGTGACAGATAAATGGCCAACCAGTGATGTAGTCCACCTCCCAATCACCTGTCAAATGTGAACAGCAACAATGATTAGGTATTACAATGGCTTTATTTAATGCAAGTGTGTGGGTTAGTGTGAACGTTAGGGGACTACACTGATAATGGCATGACCTTGGTTGCATGCTTGTTTGACGTTTGTGTTCATTGTCTGATAAGAGAGAGAGGAATTATTAATAGAGAAAATTGTTAATGGATAAAGTTATTATTAGAGACAGTTATTAATAGAGAAAGTTGTTAAGAGAGAAAATTGTTAATGGAGACAGTTGTTATGAGAGACATTTGTTAATAGAGAAAGTTGTTAACTGAAAAAGTTGTTAATAAAGAAAGTTGTTAAAAGAGAAAGTTGTTTAGAGAGAAAGTTATTAATAGAAAAGTTGTTAATAGAGGAAGTTGTTAATAGAGACAATTGTTAAGAAAGAAAGTTGTTAATATAGAAATGTATTAATAGAGAAAGCTGTTAAAAGAGAAAGTTCTTAACAGAGAAAGTTGTTAATACAGAAAATTCTTAACAGAGAAAGTTGTTAATAGAGAAAGTTGTTCATAGAGAAAGTTGCTAAGAGAGAAAGTTGTTAATAGAGACAATAGTTACGAGAGAAAGTTGTTAAGAGAGAAAATTGCTAAGAGAGAAAATTGTTAATAGAGAAAGTTGTTAAAAGAGAAAGTTGTTAATAGAGTAAGTTGGTAATAGAGAAAGTTGTTAAGAAAGAAAGTTGTTAAAAGAGACATTTATTAATAGAGAAAGTTGTTAATACAGAAAATTCGTAACAGAGAAAGTTGTTAATAGAGAAAGTTGTTCATAGAGAAAGTTGCTAAGAGAGAAAGTTGTTAAAAGAGAAAGTTGTTAATAGAGACAATAGTTACGAGAGAAAGTTGTTAAGAGAGAAAATTGCTAAGAGAGAAAATTGTTAATAGAGAAAGTTGTTAAGAGAGAAAGGCTGGACACTTCCTCCGTGGATTCAGATCTCCAAAATGTGAGGACTCTAGCACATCCCAGGTTTCTGCTTTTAGCAGTCGACATGGTCGAAAAGATAAGAAGCTCTTAAATGTCCGGTGCGCTAATGGCGAGGTAGGGCTTTCAATCCCTACACTGGCATTAAGCTGGACTTAAATATTGACTTCTTTTTCAGAAAGCACTGGCAAACTACTGGACGTTAAATTGCCTGAAAATCAAAGGCGGGTTGTTCGTAACATCCTGCAAAGAACATCATCATCGTGATGTACCGTGTCGATATGTCTGGGCGGTCATGTTTCGCCATCTCACACGATCACCAGTCGTGGATCAATTCTGTGTTCTTGTCTTGACCAAGCCGTATGGCCAAGCCATCCAGATATTTACTTTTCTGCCTCCCCCGTGTTCTTTTCCCCTTATCTTGCCAGTTGTCACCAAGTTCTGTGATGTATTTCTTCTTATAACGTGTCCAAAAAATGTTGACTGTCTACGTCTAATTTCTCTAACAAGTTTAAGATTGTTTGTTTTTTTTCTGCTTTTTGTAGAACTTGCTCATTGATTTGGTCATCGGCTGGCCGAGTGGCTAGAACGCCGGACTCTCCTTCAGGAGACCCGGGTTCAATCCCTCGGTAAGGTGTAGTTTTTCTGTCGGGGGCAAAAAGAAAATCCTAACCTGCACTAGCCAGGCGGCCTTAATTCTTCAGGCTCAATGACCCCTCTGTCATACACCGCAAGGTACTATATTGGCAGTAAATGACAGTTTTTGACAGGACTTGGTCATTGGTTATTCTGTCTGTAATTCTGATATATGCTTCTAAAATAATCACTGCCAAAATGCAATACACAATATTAAGAATGGAAGAAAAATATATAAAGAAATCAACCTTTCTGAAAACACAACTTACAAGAAGCCCTGACTTCGATGTAATCTCTGTGCGGCTCGACACGGGTGTAAAATACAGCCTTTCTTTGTCGCTCGTCGGGGTTGAAGAACTCGATATCGCCCTCTGAAAATAAGTGTTCATTGTATGTCTTTGAATAACACGAATTTGAGTGATAGACCATTTCACAATCAATTGAATAACATACGAATGTGAGAAATAGATCATTTCACAGTCAATTTGAATAACATACAGATGTGAGTAATGGACCATTTTACAGTCAATTGAATAACATACAGATGTGAGTAATGGACCATTTTACAATCAGTTGAGTAACATTTGTACGTGAATCATAGACATTTCATAATCAATTGAATATTTTGCGGATGTGAACCATGAATATTTCACAATCAGTAAAGAAGAAAATTCAGGCTTTTGATCTTAAGTGCTATAGAAATATATATTATGGTTCAAGATGAAGGAACGTCCAAACATTTTTCAAGATCTCAATATCAAAGCAACTGATTCATAAACACTATTATGTATTGGAAACTGAAATTGTTTGGCCATGTTAAACGTCACAGTAGTTTTTAAATGCAATCCAATCCAATTTTTAAGAAAAGAAGTTTCAGCCCCACTCAGCCGTCGTGTTTTCGATCGGTTATAATTGGAGCCTTATGGTTTATCTCGTGCTTTCTCTTGCATAGGTAGGGCTGCGATTTCTCTTCGTGGAGTCAGTGTTTCCTGTCTATTAGTGGGTTTCAACTTTGGTGGCTTTTCATATGTCTGGTTAGAGTTGTACACTTGTAAGACTTGGTGTAGTACTAGTCGTTGTGTTCTCACCCCGTCTCGTGGTCTTTTTTTTTTCTTTTTCTTCATGGAGTGTTTTACCAGTTGTCGTCCCTCCTGAGATTTCATCTGTTTCAAGCTGTAATTCATTAATCACGTGCCATGCCGATAAGCAGGAATCGGTCATGTTTTGCCATCTCACACGATCACCAGAGTCGTGGATCAGCTCCCTGTTCTTATTTCGACCATGTCACAGAGGTGTCGTGTTGGCCATGTATCAAAACATACTTTATGTTATCATAATAAATTATGATTGTTTAAAGCTCTAAAAGATAATAAATTATGATTGCCGATAGTGCTAAAATGTAATAAATTATTTTTGCTAATATTTCTAATAGATAATAAATTATTATTGCTGATACTACTTGAAGGTAATAAATTATTATTGCTAATAGTACTTGAAGGTATTAAAAATATTATTGCTAATAGTTCTAATAGATAATAAGTTATTATGTCTGATACTACTTGAAGGTAACAAATTATTATTCCTGATAGTACTTGGAAGTAATAAATTATTATTGCGGATAGTATTAGAAAGTAATAAATTATTATTACTGATAGTATTAGAAGGTAATCAATTATTATTGCCGATAGTACTTGAAGGTAATATACTATTATTGTGGATAGTACATGAAGGTAATAAATTATTATTGCTGATAGTACTTTAAGGTAATAAATTATTATTGCTGATAGTACTTTAAGGTAATAAATTATTATTTTTGATAGTAAACTCATTCATTTCATTCAGTACCATGTCCTTTGCAGAACCACGCTCCTGTAACAACCTTCTGGAAAACGTATCAGTCATGAACAAGATGTCCAGCATCCGATACACCCATCTGGAGATCATCTGCCATATCCTGCATCTATCTTCTCTTTGGGCTTCCTCTTCCTCTCTTCCCGCGTATTTACCCATTCATTATTGTTCTCTCCAAACTTTCATGACGTTTCAAGTGACCAAAATTGATAGAAAACTAAAATATTATACATTATTATTGCTGAAATTACTACAAAACTATTCATTATATATACTAAAAATGTGAAAATATAATAAATTATTATTTTGCCGTCTTTCTATCCTTCTGTTCAGCTATATGTCAATCTCTAGGTCGATTTGTTTGTCTGTCTAATGGTCTGCCTGCTTGCTTGCTTGTGAACTCTAGCGTGAAGTCCTGTATGTCGGATGAAGACATCCTGTTGTCCAACATCAGTGTGATGTCATACAGGACCTGAGGTTTGCGTGAGTATTCGTTGTTCCATGTCTGGCTTATTGGTTTGCAGACTGGTGGTTCCTCGCCTTGCAGGCAGATACTCTCCGACTTCGGAAGAATCAGTGATCCTATTACGTTAACCAGGACCCCGACGGGACCTGTTGCCCAGGACGCATGACTAGGATGTGTTAGTAGGTCTTGGCCAGTATAGAACCTGGCCCTGGTGCCTTGGAAACACTTCTGCGTCCCGTCTAACGGTCTGATTATATGTCTGTTTTCCTCTATCTTTTTATGTACGTCTCTAATTTTATGTTTATATGTATGTCTCTGCCTGTCTATGTATATGTCTAAATATATGTTTATCTCTCTGTCTATATATGTATGTTGATATATGTATCTATCTATATGCCTGTCTACTTGTAACTTTATATGAATGTCTGTCTCTATGTTTATTTCTCTATCAGTTTATCTCTCTGTCTATATGTCTGTCTAAATGTCTGTCTACATGTCTCTTTATGAGTCTGTTTATGACATCACATGTGGATTAGGAGTATGCAAATAGATAAAACTAGAAAATACTGTGAAAAAATAATTAACCACACATTAAAATTAAAATTACCACTAAAATATAATAACATGACTGACCTCTGACCTCTGCCCTATTAAAATGAACGTTGATTTCATAGGCTCCGGACTCGTAGGGCATAAAGGTGACCTTCTTATAACCAGGGGTCGTGGTTGGAGAAATGTGGGCGGTAACCGCGCGACCATTATGTGCGATGTTCACTCCCAGGTCACCAGGTCCAGCTCTGGTACAGTCCACTGTTTGAGAAAAGTTGCATGATTAATAAGTTAGTTGCATATTATTTACAGGTCGTAGCAGTCAGACCCAGCATTTCTTGGATGTTTATGATTTGTTGGCCAGTTTACGTTTAGTAGTTTGATATTGCTTTCTGAATGACCGGCACCCATACCTTTGTATGGGAAACCAATGCAAGGCAGTCTGCTTCCAAATCGCCGGCAGATGTGTTTCTAACGCGGTATGTGGGATTGGGAATTGCGTTTGTAACTCCTTTGCCACAGAGCCGGTCCACAAGCTTCTAACTATGAGATAACTGTACACCCATACAATTGTATTGTTTCATTCAATGTCATTTACATGACAACGGCCATTGTGATATCAAAGAAACAGATTGCGCCTAAATGTATAATTAAAGTAAACGTGACATCTTCGCCACAGAGTACTAATCCCAATTTTACCTTTTGCTCACATGAGCCTCCCCCCCCCCCACCCCCACCTGGCTGCCTTCCCCCTCTCCCCGCCGGTGGTTTAACCAATCCCTGAGCTTCTGACGTTAATGACCTTTGGTCCATTGACCACAGTTCCGGTTAATACCATCCACTAATAGCCGTCAAACGCGTCGGTCGCTAAAAGCAAGGATACAGATAAGTAACATTAATATTTTCATGTAGCGGTGTTCATGTTGTTGTGTCGGTGTGTGTTTGTTTGTTCTGTGTTGACGAAGGCTTTAGCCACATTGTCCATTTTGTTTCTTGTAATCGTGGTCTAGTAAAGCTCACAATCTACTTCTCCTTTGTTTGTTTTTTTTGTTTGTTTGTTTGTTTGTTTTTTTTTGGGGGGGGGGTGTGTGGGGGGGGGAGGAATTAAAGTAAATGACGTTATGTTATTGTAGGGCAATTGCAGAAATTCAGATATCTAGGCGCATGGAAAGCATCAGATGGAAGATGCATCACTGAGATAAAGAACAGAATAGGACAAACCACAACTGTATTCTATCAGATAAAGAACATGTCATGCAATGGGTCCTTTGGTAGTTAGAAAAATAGTTCTTGCATGTTACATAGAATCAATTTTAACATGCGACTGCGATTCCTGGACAATTAGTAAACAGGCGAAAACATCCATGGAAGCCTTTGAGATTTGGATTCTTCTTCTTCTTCTATGTTCATCCGGAGCAGTTTTTTTTTTTGTCGGACGTGATTGCGTTGTGCCTATTTACAGCAGAGCTGCGTTCTTGCACCGTTAGGACAACACATCCTACTTCTGCGGGCATTTGTTGACCGGGTTAACCTTCCCGGAGATTTGGTTTTATAGAAGAATGCTGAAAATTAATTGGACAGTTAAAATGAGCCATCTTGACAATTTGAGGGAGTTTAAGTCGCAAAGACAACTTTTCACAAACATGAGAAAGAAGCAATCATCTTTTTATGGTGACAATAATTATGAGAAGACGACATCAAGGCACTGGATGGATATAATTTCAATGTTTTTCTATACTTACCATGAAATGTATTATTTTTTCCAACATGACCTCCTTGGAGGTCACGAACTTTAACCTGCGAAGGGTCGCATACATCAATAGGGCAGCCATCCAAGAATCTTCCATTGTAGAACATGGACACTTTCCATCTTCCTATAGATGAACAAGCAAAGTGAACAAATGAACAAAGAAATATAAACAACGGAATAATGTGAATAAGTGAACAATGTGAACACATGAACAATGTGAACAAGTAAACAATGTGAACAAATAAACAATGTGAACAAATAAACAATGTGAACAAATAAACAATGTGAACAAATAAACAATGTGAACAAATGAACAATGTGAACATGTAAACAATGTGAACAAATGATTAATGTGAACAAATGATTAATGTGAACACATGAACAATGTGAACACATGATTAATGTGAACACATGAACAATGTGAACAAATAAACAATGTGAACAAATGAACAATGTGAACAAATAAACAATGTGAACACATGAACAAAAGAATGTGAACAAATAAACAATGTGAACAAATGAACAATGTGAACAAATGATTAATGTGAACAAATGAACAAAACAATGTGAACAAATGAACAATGTGAACAAATAAACAATGTGAACACATGAACAAAATAATGTGAACAAATAAACAATGTGAACAAATGATTAATGTGAACAAATAAACAATGTGAACAAATGATTAATGTGAACAAATGATTAATGTGAACAAATGAACAATGTGAACAAATGATTAATGTGAACAAATAAACAATGTGAACAAATAAACAATGTGAACAAATGATTAATGTGAACAAATGAACAATGTGAACAAATGATTAATGTGAACAAATGAACAATGTGAACAAATGAACAATGTGAACAAATGAACAATGTGAACAAATGAACAATGTGAACAAGTAAACAATGTGAACAAGTAAACAATGTGAACAAGTAAACAATGTGAACAAATGAACAATGTAAACACATAAACAATGTGAACAAATAAACAATGTGAACAAATAAATAATGTTAAAAACTGAACAATGTGAACAAATGAACAATGTGAACAAGTAAACATTGAGAACAAATGAACAATGTAAACATATGAACAATGAGAATGAATGAAAAATGAGAATGAATGAACAATGAGAATAGATACCCAAAAAAAAAGAACAAACGAATAATCAAAACAAATTAAAAATGAGAACACATGAGCAATGAGAACAAATAAATAATGTAAGCAAACAACCACTAAATAAATAAACAATATGAACAAATAAACAATATGAACAAATAAATAATATGAACAAATAAACAATATGAACAAATAAACAATATGAACAAATAAACAATATGAACAAATAAACAATATAAGCAAATAAAAATATGAACAAATAAACAATATGAACAAATAAACAATATGAACAAATAAATAATATAAGCAAATAAAAATATGAACAAATAAACAATATGAACAAATAAACAATATGAACAAATAAACTATGTGAACAAATAAACAACACACACCTATCTCATCAGCAGTGAACTGAGCAGCATAATGCCCATCCCCCGTTATTTTGATCACTCGGCCAGTCGGAGCAATCGCCTCTACTTTGAAGAGCTCTGGGTCAAACACGCCTGTCATCTGGGGGTAAATATAGGTAATTTCAACCTTAGTACAGGACACAACAGAATGAACAGTCATATTCACACACTGAACACTCATTTACACAAACTGAACAGTCATATACCCAGACTGAACGGTCACTATATACAGACCAT
Organism: Cepaea hortensis; assembly: GCA_963921405.1. Taxonomy (NCBI): domain Eukaryota; kingdom Metazoa; phylum Mollusca; class Gastropoda; order Stylommatophora; family Helicidae; genus Cepaea; species Cepaea hortensis. The sequence continues at coordinate 72,803,307 of OY992888.1, read as the reverse complement.
TCAATCACAAAACCAAACAATCAATTACCCGACCAACCCATCAACCATTCATCCAACCTTAAGATCAACCACCATTTAATTACCCAACCAACTACTCATCTAATCATCTAATTACCCAACCAACTACTTAACCAACCATCTAATTATCCAACCAACTAGTCAACCAACCATCTAGTTATCCAACCAACTACTCAACCAACCATCTAATTACCCAACCAGTTACTCAACCAACCATATAATTACCTAACCTAATACTCTTCCATCCATCTAATCAACCAACCATATAATTACCCATACAATTACTCAACCAACCATATAATTACCCAACCAAATAATCAACCAACCATCTAATTACCCAACCAACCATGTAATTATCCAACCAAGAAATCAACCAACCATCTAATTATCCAACCAACTACTCAACAAACAATATAATTACCCAACCAATACCACCTACCTTACTTTCCATTATGACCCCGACACTGTAGATATCCACTTTGAGATGGTCACCGCTGGGCACTTCCACCCGTGGAGCATGCATGGATGACTTCCGCACCAGGTGGAATACTGGCGGAGAGGTAGGGGGGTTGGAAGCAATGGTGGAAGCATAGTTTGAATAGACGTCGTCATCCGAAAAAGTGGTTTTCACCTGTGGAGCGGAGAAGATTAACAGTTAGTCCTTTTGCATATCTTTTATAGAATGTCACAGTCAACTCCAGCATTTTTTTTTCTGTTTGTGATTCCTGGGGGAGTTTACGTTCAGTATTTTGCCAATACTTTCTGAACGACTGGCACTAACGCCATTATATGAAAACGAACGCAAAGCGGTCAGTTTCAAAATCGCCCGCAGCTGTGTTTCGAACGCGGTATGCGGGATTACGAATTGCATTCATAACACCGTCGCCACAGAGCATTCTAACAGTGGTAGTGATACCGACTATCGACCTACTAACTATAGATAATGAAATGGCTGAAACGATAATTATTTCAAGGGAGATAATCCACACTAACATAATGAAATGGCTGACACAATAATTAATGTATGGGAGATAATCTATACTGATATAATGAAATGACTGAATCAATAATAAAATCAAGGGACATAATCTATACTAACGTATACATAACATGTTTTTTTAAATTTTTTTATTAAACAAATGGGGAAGGGGGGGGGGGTTATATTCTTCTCTTGCTTTCAACTCGAGCGCAGTCCATAAATGTCCTACTAGTACTAGTAGTAGTATTTGCTACTATTAGTGCGTGCACTGGACTGGTGTTTGCGTGTGTTAGTTTTTCCTATCATCAGTGTCCACCTGCCATCAGGCAAACCCACTCTGACTTCTGAGGTACTTGTAATTAACGTCCCTAAGTCACGGGCGAGAAGTCTCAATTTAAGTCAAATTCGCGGCTGTATGAAATGAATCCACTACATCGCATTCACTACAGAAATTGTAAGAGCGAGCGCGTATTGAATTGCTCATACTACATCGATATATAATTAAATGGCTTTCATGCGAATACAAACTGAATACCCAATTCAAACTATACCACACAAGAGACATGTATTCTCTAGGTTACCTTCAATTGTTTATAATCATGAACCGAATCTCAGTTATTGTTGAATACAAACACGCTCAAACTACCATCATCATCATGAGCCTTACCGATAAGCGTGGGCGGTCCTGTTTCGCCACTCCACACAATCACCAGTCGTCGATTGGATCTTTGCTCTTGTCTCGATCATGCCACGAGACCAAGCCATCCAGATATTTACTTCGCTGCCTTCCTCTTGTTTTTTTTTTCACTCAATCTTTCCAGTTGTCACCAAATTATATAGTTTATTTCGTCTCATAACGTGTCCAAAACATTTTGACAATCTACGTCTAATTTCTCTAATCGGTTTAAGGTTTTCATATTCTTCTTGTAGGACATGCTCAATGGTTTTTCTGTCTGTCCACGGTATTCTTTGCATTTTCCTCAGAAACCACATTTCCACTGCCATGAGATGATTTACAGCTTGTCTGCTCATTGTCCACGTCTCACATCCATACAAAAGTATAGGTTCTGTGTCGCACTTCAACACTCTTTTTGTTTCGTTGCAATTGACATCTTTTTATTGGTAAGTATGTTGTCCATCTTGCAAAAGGCATTCGCCAACGCGATTCTTGTTCTAATCTCTTCAACGCATATCCCAGCAGGTGTTATGACTATTCCGAGAAAGTTGTACCGGTTCACCTGTTTAAGAATATTCTCATTTACCCGTATATTACATTGTGGTATTGCTTTCTTCCTAGAGACAACAATAATCTGCGTCGTCTTACTATTTAAATCGAACCCTAGTTGCTCACTGTATACAACAACCACATCTACTAAATAAATATCTACTCAAACTATATCTATATATAGTGAAATGGATTACGTACGTAAACAAACTAAACACCCAATTCAAACTATACCACACCCGAGACATGTATTATCTGGCTTACCTTCAATGGTTTCGACACATGTACCGATTCTCTGTTATTGTTGACTTCAATCATGCTTGTTCTGGGGCTCAAGTGTCCATTATGGTTGGCCGTGCCATTGTACCCATTGGTCATACTGTAGTTGTTGTTTTCTAGTGTGTTGACTCTACTGACTGTCGTCCGTTCATACGTGTCGTATGAGCGGTGGTTCGGGTAGGGCAGATACTGTGCGGTGTAAGCCATCATGCCCAGGTGTTCAATTGATTCTAAGGAAATCTCTTCTGCCGACAGAATTGGCTCAACGCCGATTTCTCGTCCAGATTTTAAAGCTGTGAAATTATAATAATGAATTTATCTGGCGAGTGTGTCAAGGCAAATTTATCATGGCGAGTTTATGAAGTCGAGTATATCAAAGCGAGTTTAACAAAATGAGTTTATCAAGGGCCGTTTATCAAAAGTTAGTTATATATATATCCTTTACAGTACGTCGCAGTCAACCCCAACATGATTTTGGCATTTTTTTTTCTCGCAACTTTACGTTCAGTAGTTTGCCATTGATTTCTGAACGACGGGCTCTCAACACATTTCATAATGAAACAAACCAAAGGCGGGTTGCTGTCAAATTGCCCGCAGCTGTGTGCGGAATTACGAGCTGCGTCAGTAAACCCTTCACAACAGAGACGGCGAGTTTACCTAGGCGAGTTTATCAAGGCGAGTTTATCAAGGAGAGTTTATCAAGGCGAGTTTATGAAGGCGAGTTTATCACGGCGAGTTTATCTACGCGAGTTTATCTTGGCGAGTTTATCAAAGCGATATTTCAGCGCAAGTTTATCAAGGCGAGTTTATCAAGATGGGTTTATCAAGGTGAGTTTATCAAGGCAAGTTTATTAATAAGTTGTTACCAAGGCGAGTTTATCACGGAGAGTTTGGCCAGTTTATCAAGGCGAATTTATCAATACGTTGTTATCAAGGCGAGTTTATCAAGGCGAGTTTATCAAGGCGAGTTTATCTTGGCCAGTTTATCAAGGCGAATTTATCAATTCGTTGTTATCAAGGCGAGTTTATCAAGGCGAGTTTATCACGGCGAGTTTTCAGGGCAAGTTCATCAAGGTGAGTTTATCAAGGCGAGTTTATCAAGGTGGGTTTATCAAGGCGGGTTTATCAAGGTGGGTTTATCAAAGCGAGTTTCTCAAGGGAATGTTTATAATGGCGAGTTATCAAGGAGAGTTTATCAAGGCGAGTTTATCAAGGTGAGTTTATCAAGGTGAGTTCATCAAGGTGAGTTTATCAAGGCGAGTTTATCAAGGTGGGTTTATCAAGGCGAATTTATCAAGGGAACGTTTATCAAGGCGGGTTTATCAAGGTGGGTTTATCAAGGCGATTTTATCAAGGGAATGTTTATCAAGGCGAGTTATCAAGGAGAGTTTATCAAGGCGAGTTTATCAAGGTGAGTTTATCAAGGTGAGTTTATCAATGCGAGTTTATCAAGGTGAGATTATCAAGGGGAGTTTATCAAGGCGAGTTATCAAGGTGAGTATATATGAAGGTGAGTTTATCAATGCGAGTTTATCAAGGCGAGGTTATCAATATGTTGTTATCAAGGTGAGTTTATCAAGGGGAGTTTATCAAGGCGAGGTTATCAAGGAGAGTTTATCAAGGTGAGTTTATCAAGGCAAGTTTATCAAGGAGAGGTTATCAATATGTTGTTATCAAGGTGAGTTTATCAAGGTGAGTTTATCAGTTGAGTTTATCAATGCAAGTTTATCAAGGTTAGTTTATCAAGGTGAGTTTATCAAGGCGAGTTTATCAAGGGAATGTTTATCAAGGTGAGTTATCAAGGCGAGTTTATCAAGGCGAGTTTATCAAGGCGAGTTTATCAAAGTAAGTTTATCAAGGCGAGTTTATCAAGGCGAGTTTATCACGGTGAATTCATTAAGGTGAGTTTATCAAGGTGAGTTTATCAAGGTGAGTTTATCAATGCGAGTGTATCAAGGTGAGTTTATCAAGATGAGTTTATCAAGGCGAGTTTATCCAGGGAATGTTTATCAAGGCGAGTTATCAAGGCGAGTTTATCAAGGTGAGTTTATCAAGGTGAGTTTATCAAAGCGAGATTATTAAGGCGAGTTTATCAAGGCGAGTTTAATATGGCGAGTTATCAAGTCGTGTTTATCGAGTTAGTCATGGAGAATTTGTCAAGACAAGTTTATTGTCTCTTAAAGAGAGTTTATCAAATAGAGTTTATCAAATAGAGTTTATCAGATAGAGTTTTTCAAATAGAGTGTATCAAGGCGAGTTTATCAAGGCGAGTTTATCAAGGAGAGTTTATCAAAGAGAGTTTATCAAAGAGAGTTTATCAAAGAGAGTTTATCAAGGCGAGTTTATCAAGGCGAGTTTGTCAAGGCGAGTTTATTAAGGCGAATTTATCAAGGCGAATTTATCAAGGAGAGTTTATCAAAGAGAGTTTGTCAAGGCGAGTTTACCAAGGCGAGTTTATCAAGGAGAGTTTATCAAAGAGAGTTTATCAAAGAGAGTTTATCAAGGCGGGTTTATCAAAGCGGGTTTATCGAGGTGAGGTTATCTAGGAGTGTCTATCAAAGAGAGTTTATCAAGGAGAGTTTATCAAGGCGGGTTTATCAAAGAGAGTTTATCAAATCGGGTTTATCAAGGCGAGTTTATTAGCGTGAGTTTATCAAGGAGAGTTTATCAAGGCGGTTTTATCAAAGAGAGTTTATTTATGAGAGTTTATCATGGAGAGTTTATCAAGGCGAGTTTCTCAAAGGGAGTTTATTAAGGCGGGTTTATCAAGGCGACTTTATCAAGGAGAGTTTATCAAGGCAAGTTTATCAAGGAGAGTTTATCAAGGCAATGTTATCTAGGCGAATTTATCAAGGGGAGTTTATCAGCATGCCTTTATCAAGGAGAGTTTATAGAGGAGAGTTTATCAGCGTGAGTTTATCAAGGAGAGTTTATCAAAGCGGGTTTATCAAAGAGAGTTTATTAATGAGAGTTTATCATGGAGAGTTTATCAAGGCAGATTTATCATAAACCTATAAAGGCAAGTTTATCAATGCGCGTTTATCAGGGAGAGTTTATCAAGGAAAGTTTATCAATGAGAGTTTATCAAGGTGAGTTTATCAAGGAGAGTATATCAAGGAGAGTTTATCAAGTGTTTCAAACGCAGTATACGGGATTACGAATTGTATTTGTAACGAGTGAGGGAAATAGAGGAACACATATTGTAAAATATAAAAACGGAGGCAGGCAGGCAGAAAGACAGACAAACAGACAGAGGGAGACAAAGAGCTTGAGAGAGAGAGAGAGAGAGAGAGAGAGAGAGAGAGAGAGAGAGAGAGAGAGAGAAATACAGTGATAGATATAGAGTGTGGTAGAGTGAGAAATAGAAAGACAGATAGCCAAAGAGACAGAGAGACAGTTAGAAAGGCAGAGAGATATAGAAAGGCATAGAGAGTAATAAGTAGATAGAAACAGACAGTGATAGAGAGATAGAGTGAGATAGGGAGACCGAGAGATAGACACTGAAAGGCATTGGGATAGAAAGATAGAGAGAGAGACATAATGAGTGATAAGGCGACAGAAAGAGGAGGAAGAGAGACAGACAGCGAGAGACCGAGAGAAAGACACAAAGAGATAAGGAGACACAGAGAACAGATAAAGGACGATATTGATTGATTGACTGATTGATTGATTGATTTATTTATTGATCTAGGAATCGACATCACAGCATTCGGGGCATTCTCATATGCGCTCCGTCCCCATCCTCAGCAGCCAGCGAAGAGTTCCAACACCAATAGTACCAGTAGCAATCTGATTATATGTCCGACTCGCCTTTCCTCTGAGCGTCGAACGTCGGCCAGATCCCCTCGCCACTCCTCGATGCCTCATTTTTGCCAGACTATGGTGATCCATTTGCTCTTCCAAGGTGTACACGTGCTCCCACAAGGCAGCAACCACGTCTACCTTGTCATGCATCAATACTCCACCAAGCTTTGCAGAGCCAGCCAAATTGTCCACCTGTTCATTCCCCTGCACATCGACATACCCCGGAGAAAAGATCCAGGCGATGCTTGCCACCCGTGACCTCCGAAGCGAAACAAGCCACTCTGCACGAAGCATGCCTTTCCTCACCTCCCTCAGCATGCTTTCTGAGTCAGTTACAATCACGATGTGCGTGTGTATCGTATTCTCGATCCATCGGAAAGCTGCAGTGACCGCCTTCACCTTCATTCTTAAGCTAGATGTTGTGGTATCATATGCCAGGCTCTCCTGCACCAAACGCCGGCCATTAGCTTTTGCTATGATCCCCCAGGCACTTCTCCTGGCTCTCGACACCGAACCATCTGTGTAGATAATCACGAACGAGAGAGATTAGTTAGTTAGTCGGGGTTCCAACTTCACGGCAAGGGGTTGCCCCATAATGTTCGATTCCCGTGAATGTAAATATCCCACAAACTGCTCCTCGCTGCCTCGTGTAAAAAGTGGAACAGACAGAAGTCTCGACAAATCAACAATGAGAACAGGTATACTATGGTTAATGCCGCTGCCAAAATGTCCGCCACGAAAAATACAGTCCATCGTTGATGGAAGCGACAATCACTAGAACACCAGCAGTCACACATTACTGCATAAGGAAACCCAGTTAGTTCACTAACCGGTGGCTGCCATTTTTCTGAACATGCAGTTCACGATACAAACAGATGTAAAGGCACTCCACATGAAATCCATAGCTCACAGCTTTGCTCCACGCACTCAACTCAGTAGCAGGGCGATGGAACCATAAACGAGAGAGAGAGAGAGGGAGAGAGAGAGAGAGAGAGAGAGAGAGAGAGAGAGAGAGAGAGAGAGAGAGAGAGAGTAAACACTTCAGTTATGAACATGAGTCACTGGATGTCAATTTAGAGTTACATGTGTACATCTCCTCAGTCCCCTATTCTGGTGTATCATATTCCTGCCCCCAATGTTGAACCAGACTCGACCCAACTCCTATCATTAAATACATAACACTGGGACATGTTACATTCTAAGCGCTCTGTTCTGTTAAAGCGGTTTGTATGTATGCCAATATTTGACTGGCTATGACTATAAAGTGTGCTTTATATTCATAAATTTATACGCTTCAGATCGTTTCGTCTGTGGCAATGTTTAAACACAGTTGCGGGTTATAGAAAGACGTGTATACATATGTTTGGGCGTGAAAATTTGCATAGCTGTGTACTTTGTTCATCATCGTCATCATCGTCATTACCCGATGATCTCTCGGCTATTAAGGTTTAAGGAACGGGTCTCCATAAGCTTCTATCCTCAAACTTTGTTGTGCATTCTGCTTCCTGTATCCTGGTATATCTCGATATTGTCTTGATTCTTCGCTCTACATTCTACTAGCGTGTATCCTGACCATATCTTGATGTCTGTCTTAGACCTTCCTTCCACATTCTACTAGCGTGTATCCTGACCATATCTTGATGTCTGTCTTAGACCTTCCTTCCACATTCTACTAGCGTGTATCCTGACCATATCTTGATGTCTGTCTTAGACCTTCCTTCCACATTCTACTAGCGTGTATCCTGACCATATCTTGATGTCTGTCTTAGACCTTCCTTCCACATTCTACTAGCGTGTATCCTGACCATATCTTGATGTCTGTCTTAGACCTTCCTTCCACATTCTACTAGCGTGTATCCTGACCATATCTTGATGTCTGTCTTAGACCTTCCTTCCACATTCTACTAGCGTGTATCCTGACCATATCTTGATGTCTATCTTAGACCTTCCTTCCACATTCTACTAGCGTGTATCCTGACCATATCTTGATGTCTGTCTTAGACCTTCCTTCCACATTCTACTAGCGTGTATCCTGACCATATCTTGATGTCTGTCTTAGACCTTCCTTCCACATTCTACTAGCGTGTATCCTGACCATATCTTGATGTCTGTCTTAGACCTTCCTTCCACATTCTACTAGCGTGTATCCTGACCATATCTTGATGTCTGTCTTAGACCTTCCTTCCACATTCTACTAGCGTGTATCCTGACCATATCTTGATGTCTGTCTTAGACCTTCCTTCCACATTCTACTAGCTTGTAGCCTGAATATATTTTGATGTTGCCGTCTTGATTCTTCGCTCTATATTCAACTAGCGTATATCTTGACATATTTTGACGTTGTCTGTCTTTATTCTTCGTTCTACATTCTATTAGCTTGTATCCTGACCATATCTTGATGTTGTCTGTCCTAAGCTTCAGCTCTATATTATACTAGTTTGTATCCTGATCATATCTTGATATTGTCTGCCCATTTATATCTTTGATGTCCTCTATCTTTTTTTTTTCCTCAGCTTTTCCACTATTATTTATTTCAGAAAATGATTATGTCTTTTGATAAGTACCATGTATTTCTCATATTTAATTCTGTCAATTGTGCTCTTTTTTAATGGAATGTTCTAAAACATTCTTGTACATTTCTTTTCCTATTGAAAACATTTCACCCAGTCTGCCGAAGATTCAAATTTAAAAGCCTCATATTATCTTCTCCACTTCTGTGGTGTCTGCCTTCTATCTCCCAATGAGGTAAACGCCCTGAACCCACTAAAGTTCCCTGTAGAGATGTTCATGACTGGTTGGAATATGCAGGTAAAGTATTCCACGGGACGGGATGAGGTAGCCAGAATCACATTAAACCTCATTAGTAGCCCCTTACGACATGCATTGTCAATTATGGTGTTACTATTCTTTGCTTCGTGTACAGGTAATACGGGTACATTAATTTTCTCAGAGAATCCTGAGTGTCGTCGCCAGAGCAATGGAGTTCGTGCTTTGTGTGACGCTTTCAGCAGGCCGCCATGTCCAAAAAGATCGCGCCATATGGAATAAAGTCAGTGTGCAATGAAGCCGATTCTCCCAGCTTCAGATTCAGATTCAGATTCAGCTCTTGAGACGAATTTCCCCGTTCAACCATCGACTAAATCGATTTCGTTGTAGTTGAGGCCCTTAAAGTGTATCTAGTACTACATCTTTCGTACATATAGATACGTATATCTGCTTCCTTGAGAAAGTTTTAATGGGTGCAACTGAGTTCGTTTAATCCTTGTGGTTTTACATGTCTGGACAGAGTCGCACACTTGTTAAGGCCTGGAGTAATTATGTACCCACCCGTCATATGGTGCTGTTTCCTGCAGGGAGTTTTACCAGCTGTCGTTTCTCCTGGTGTTCCAAATTTTTCCCCGTCTTGGTTTGTCTTGGAATCTTCTCTGTCTTCTTTGATTTCGTGTGTCGTGGACGGCTCGATAACCAAAGATCCTCTCGACTTTACACGCCCTTTATAAGATTGTTGCATATCCTTTACATGATGTGGCAATCAACTCCAGCATTTTCTGGCTATATGTGATTCCCGGGCAAGTTTTACGTTCAGTAGTTTGCCATTGCTTTCTGGACGACATGTACTCATACGGCTATTTGGGAAACCAACGCAAGGCGGTTTACCTCTAAATCGCCCACAGCCGTGTTTCAAACGAAGTATACGGGATTATGAATTGATTGATTGATTGATTTAGGAATCGACATCACAGCATTCGGGGCATTCCCGTAAGCGCTCCGTCCCCATCCTTAGCAGCCAGCAAAGAGTTCCAACACTAATAGTACCAGTAGTAATCTGATTATATGTCCGTCTCGCCTTTCCTCTGAGCGTTGAGCGTCGGCCAGATCCCCTCGTCACTCCTCGCTGTCTCATTCTTGCCAGACCATGATGATCCATTTGCTCCTCCGAGGTGTATACGTGCTCCCACAAGGCCGCAACCACGTCTGCCTTGCCATGTATCAATACTCCACCAAGTTTTGCAGAGCCAGCCAATCTGTCCATCTGTTCATTTCCCAGCACACCGGCATGCCCCGGGGATTATGAATTGCATCCGTAACCCCTTAGTCACACAGCCGGCAGGGATAACTTATCTTAACCTCCATCGTATTAGCCAATGTTCTGTTTCCACTTCAGATATCAGTCTGAAGGTCTTGGGTTCGTTGTGGAACTCTGTCATTGGGTCCACGATTGTATTCATTACGGACTCAAGGAGTATGATTAGTAAGGTGGAGAAAGGAATGTTTTGTGTGGAATGGCTTGCCTCGCCACTGAGGTCACAGATTGTGAGAATTGTATGGATTTTCTGCCTTGGTCAGCATTCGTAATCCGGCATACCGCGTTCGAAACACAGCTGTGTTGGGTTTTTTTATGAAATGGCATGGGTGCCGGTCGTTCTGAAAGTAATGGCAAACTACTGAATGTATACTTGCCCAGGAATCACGAACAGCCAACAAATGCAGGGGGTGACTGCTTCGTCCGTAAAGGATATGCAACTAACTAATATGCGGGAGTGCGGGGGAATGAACAGTCTGATAGGCTGGCAGGGAATGCACCTGTCGGTGGTAGATTACCTATGGGCAAGGGAGAGATGATCGGGCGCTGAGGGACCAGGTGGAGAAAGCTGTGGAACAGACTGAGAACCAGTATGTAGAGAGAATGATATTGCGGGAGTAGGCAGGGGCTCTGGACGAATCTCAAAACTGAGAGGGAATTCCAGAAGAACTTTCAATCAGATGGCAGTTGGATCCATTAGCAGTATAATGATTGAAAGAATATCTTGAACTGCCAGAGTAACTAACAACAATTGTCTGTAAGAGGCTAATGAAACTATGACCTTATAGACAGCTGTAAAACCAAAGAGTATTGTTTGGTCATGTGATGAGACAAGAGGCATTGGAGAATATTGTGACAGCTTGGGATATCAGTGGGAGGAAAAGGCAGAGGCAGACAAGAGGAAACGATGCGGGATGGACTGAGACGGTGACATGGAGGAATATCATCAACAGAATTGATCCAGAACACCAAGGATCTGTAGAATGACATGAACACCTACACCATCTGGTAGGGCACATGATGATAGTGATGATCATTTTTGGTGCTCGCTCGCTTTGAACTCAAGCGTAGTCCATACACCCTAATTCTAGTAGCGATGGACTGAATTTTGCGTGTGGATTAGTTTTCCCTATTAACAGTATCCCTCACCATCAAGCGAACCAACTCCGTCTTCAGAGGTACTTGTAATTTACGTCCCCAAGTCAAGGACGATAGGTCAACATTTTAGTCCAGCTGACCGTGGTAAGGGTTGAACCACTTACCTCGGCATCAGCACACAGGATGTTTAATAACTCGCGTTCTTATCCATTCGGCCATGCTGACCTACGTAATGATAATGATAAGTGTGTGTGTGTGTTTGTATGTGTGTGTGTGTGCGCGCGCGTGTGTGTATTTGTACATGAAAAATACATATATAATAATTTATTACACCTGTTTGCTAGCCTTTGCTCAAATGGGAGATACAAAAAACTACATACCTCTATCAATAATCTGTACAGGACTGTCCTCTACATTTGGTCCTTCTGTAAATTGTCCTCCTGCTGAACTGACCAAGTTGGTTAGGGCCTCCCCATCTTGCCAGTCGGTCTAAGGACAAATTAGATATGGCTCTATTAACTCTTCGCTTCCTTTTATCCCAAGTAGTTGTTATTATTAAGTAATAACTTTTCTGAGTTTATGAGTTGAAAGAGTTAATTTAATATATTGTTAGTCGGCAGATCATCTCTCATTGCACATCGAACCATTCAGTCCATAACAGCTCGGATCACATCCTCAGTAAATCCTGCAGTGTTTCGCAGCTAAAGACACCAATTCTGTGTTGGTTTATTAATCTTCTTTGGCATCCTGCATGGTGCTCTTGTCTGGCCATACCTCTTTTAACTTGCCACTCTCGCAGTCTGACCATGGTTGTAGATTCACAGTCATCACTTGGTTCTCGTAAAATCTTATTTCTCGTAGAGCATTCAGGGCATTGTACAGAGGGCAAACAATTTAAAACATGACATGGCTTGATGTTTAAAAACACTATATGAAAATTTAGAAAAGAGTATTATGAAGGGAAGTGTAAAAGGGAGGCGGAGAAGAGAATGGTCGCAGATTAAAAGGATTGAAAATGTGATAGATAATGTAGACATGGCAGCAACAAGGGCAAGGCTTCTGGTGTATGACAGGGAGAATTTTCCAAAAGCTGTTATGGGGTTGAAGTTCTGCAAGGGACAGGCAAATGGATGATGATGGTGTTTAAGATGATGATGATCATCATGATGCCTAAGATAATGTTGATGATGAATCTGCTTATGGCGATGATGATAATGATGATAACAAAGATGATGATGATGATGATGATGATGATGATGATGATGATGATGATGATGATGATGATGATGATGATGATGATGATGATGATGATGATGATGATGATGATGATGATGATGATGATGATTCTTAAGATATAATGGCATATATTGTAATGACGATGAAGACGACAGTGATGGTGATACCAAAGACGATGATGATGACAAAGATGTTGATAATGATGATGATTAAGATGGCGATGATTAATTACCATACTGGTATCTTGTTTTATTTGTATCGGAGCATAGAAGAATGAAGTGTGGATTGGAGTACGCGCTAGACTAGGGGTGTCAAACTCAATCGCTCAGCGGGCCAAAACTCAAATCACACGTAAGGTTGCGGGCAGAACAGGATAAACATTCAATAAGCCGAAAATGAAACCGTTTTTAAATATTAATATAAATTAAAACAGAAAAAAAAACAAGTTTTAATAATAAAACGTCATTGGTATACACATTTTCACTCTTATGCCAATTTGTCAGAGCACGATGTTTGGCATCTTTTCTTGTAACAAGTATGTTTAGGTTGGGAGTAATGTTCTGTGTCATTGAGATTCTCATGATGGGCTGCAAGTGTTCATCTGTGAGACGACTCCTGTGTGATGTTTTGTTAATCTCTATCACAGAAAATAGCTGCTCACACAGATATGTGCTACCAAACATGCTCCAGGTTCGAGCCGTATGTAGGCGAAGCCGGGACATCTCTTCAGGAATTAAACGAGTGAATTGTGCAGGCCCCGCAGTGTCGTACTGTGCCTGTAGTGCCCCATTATACTGCAGCTCTATTAACTCCATCTGCAAATTTACAGGTGCAGTTTCCACATTTATGGCAAATGGATTACGAAACAGCTTGAAATTACTTATCTGTGCTTCAAAGTC
>OY992888.1:72782185-72784685 GCA_963921405.1 Cepaea hortensis | reverse complement strand
GTCAACATCTGGCAGGAGAGACACATCGTTTGGTGAGGCCATTGTGTGCTGAGCTATGATGATGTCGTGAGGCCATTACCGGGATGATCAGACTTTGCTCCTGAGCTGTCCGGTCTGATTCTGCAGACACACTAGAGTATACGACATACATTCTACACATACACTTCGCACATACATACACTTTTCTTCATTAAATTAAATTGTTATTAATTTTTAGAAGCTAGAGTTGTGAAGTATGTTGTTTTGGGGAAGAATGAGAGGGAGCATGATCCAGTGGTGAGTGGTGAGAGAGAAAGAGGTATCCAGGGATTGACGGGGTGTTGTGGAAGGAATCTAGTGGATTCTCCAGAATAATGATATGGGGTTAAAAAGAATGTGGGTGTTGATTCCCCTCACCCCAGGGACGACACTATAAAGTAATACACGACAGATGACTGCAACGTTCTGTAAATGATACGCAACTAACGTTTTAAACCAAAGATTACAGTCAACACCATCATAACTCGATAACTGCTGGCCAGGGAGTGACCAGAGGGTCTGGCGGACATTCAGGACCCCAAGGAAAGGTCACAGGACACATAAGCAGACTGCAACTGGTACATTTAGTATTGGGACTCTTCTCTGGCTGTTGAAGATGGGGACGAAGCACTTATGCGAATGTCCCGAGTGCAGTAATATCGGTTCTTGACTCAACTGCAGTAATATCGGTTCTTGACTCAACTGCAGTAATATCGGTTCTTGACTCAACTGCAGTAATATAGGTTCTTGACTCAACTGCAGTAATATCGGTTCTTGACTCAACTGCAGTCAACAGTGAAGAAACTGAAAGTCTCACACCCGCTGAATACCTTGGGGATTCATCATCAACATCTCATCTTGTTCCTCTAGTACCTTGCGATGTCAAAGTGAGGCATAAACAGCGGGAGAGGATCCGTCCATCATCTCATCTCACAGTGTTCCTCTAGTACCTTGCGGTGTCGAGGTAAAGCATGTAAACCAGGAGCGTGCCAGTCCATCATCTCACCTTGTTCTTCTTTGTACCTTGCGGTGTCGAGATGAAGTATAAACATCGGGAGAGTGCCCGTTTATGGGATTCATGTATCAATATTCCCATGGACTCTATTTTTTCCCTCAGTCCATCGTTTACATGGTCGGCCTCTTCTTCTGGTCCCATCTGGTCTGTAAATATCTGCTTGTTGTGGTATACCGTCAGTTGGTAGTCTAGTCCGATTACGCGTCATTCTTTTTCTTTGATTATTTCAATACATCCCCTGCCGGCTTACTATGCCAGTCGCAGGTTAAGGACAGGAAAATATGACCAAGGGAAGTCTGTCCCTCTTTGCGAGCCAAAGCCCCGTTGGTCCATGACCTCGCGGTCAAGGTTCCCTGGTCTACACTGCGGGAAGGTGAGGCTAACTTATATAATTTGCGGGATTTTTAATTAAATCGTAAGAAGACAGAGATTATGGTCGAAACTAGGAAGGAAGAAATATCACAATTTGATATACTGGTAAATGGGAATATTCTTAAGCGAATCGGTACAAATATCTCGGAGCAGTCATAACATCTGACGGAAGGAGCGTTGAAGAGATTAGAACGAGAATCACGATGGCGGGGGTAGCCGTTTGCAAGATGGAAAATGTACTGACCAATAAAAAGATGTCATTTGCAAGAGAAAAAGTGTTAAGTGCTACATAGAACCTGTACTTCTTTATGGAAGTAATGCGTGGACAATGAGCAGTCAAGCTGAAAAACATCTAGTGGCTGTGGAAATGTTGTTTCTGAGGAAAATGCAAAGAATACCATGTACAGACAGAAATACCAATGAGCAATTCCTACAAGAAGGAAATGAGAACCGTAAATTGATTAGAGAAATTAGACGTCATGAGAAGAAATAAATTAGAGAACATGATGACAACTGACCAATAACAGGTCACAGAGCAACAACAAGTCACAAAGCAACAAGGAGTCATATAGCAACAAAGGAACACAGAGCAACAATAAGTCACAGAGCAACAGCCTTTTGTTTCTTGTGCGTCCAATCTGCTCAGTCTTTGGATGACAGTTTGGTGGCACTCGTGGCACTTGACTGTCCCGATCGGACGAGGATGTCCTAAAACAGTCATTGACATCGTTTACTGACATTGAAGTGTGTTTAGTCATGAAGACTTGGCAAGGTAATGTGGTGGTTTCCCCTTACCTTCCACATCCACATGGAGTTCTGTTACCTCAGTCTTTGACAGCCCAATCCGACTATCTGGACAAGTGAGTGCCCTTCACTGCCCAGCTGCAGATCCGTCCAATTATCTTGTTAGTTACATAATCCATTAAAAAAAAAACATCTGGTTAAAGAGGTTAACGAAACTAGAACATTATATACAATAATAAGAAAGAGACAAACAGTTTTTTTTTTCGGTCATATGATGAGAAGAGAGGCGCTGGAGAATATCGCGACAACTGGAAAGATCAAGGGGAAGAGAGGCAGAGACCGACCAAGAGA
>OY992888.1:72732185-72774685 GCA_963921405.1 Cepaea hortensis | reverse complement strand
AGATCTCAGTCTTTCGTTTTCTAGATCAATTATGTTGGTGATATTCCTCCATGCCATCGTCTCAGTCCACCCAGCATCATTTCTTTTGGTCTGTCTCTACCTCTCTTCCCCTCCGTTTTTCCAGTTGTCATGATGTTCTCCAATGCCTATCTTCTTATCACACGACCAAAGAAAGCTGTTTGTCTCATTATTATTGTTATTGTGTATAATGTTCTAGTTTCATTAGCATGCTTCAGGCAATCATTGGTAGTTACTCTGGCAATCCAAGGAATTTGTAACATTCGTCTCAGGAACCACATCGCTTTTGCTTCCCAGTTCTTCCTAATTTGTTCATGTACATTCCACAATTCACTGCCATATTGTGAAAATGAGTGTCAGACAATTTTATAGGAAATTTCTGTGAAGAACAAATGACGAGAAATGAACCTAGCCACCCCACCTCATATTCGTGGCGTAGAGTAAGTCGAATGCCTAATATTTTACATTTCAGCACTTCCAAACTGTTACACCAATACGACACATAAAGATAAGCCCACTTAGAAATACAAGCCCGCATAAGAAGAAAGCCACATGACTACCGGACTCCATAAGCTTACAGCGCCGCTTTATGCCTGTTTGCCCAATTCAACATTTCAGCACGACTATTATTTCAAATTTGGTTTGCACCAATAACGTCTTGAGAAATATTTCACACACTGGTAGAACCAGTTCGAGAAAGTGCAGGCTTAAAATATGTAAGCATATTTGGAACAGGTCGTCAGGCTGTTGTTACCAATGTGTGGGAAGCTACGAGGTTCATATCGCTACACATATACACAGATGTGTGTGGGTGGCTAAATGGAGCGTGAATTCTTAACTGTTTACGTCTCATTCTTCTTCTTTTGTCCTCAAATTGCCCGTTCCGGTGTATGTCCTCAACCAGCACACTTCAGTCTACCTCATGCAGCTCTGTCCCTGCCCTTTAATTATAGTTTATGTCTGTTTCTACTTTTCTTCTCATTGAGATTTTAGAGGTCTTCCTCTGTTCCTTTTGCGGGAAGACAATCTGTGGCTCTCCCCTCAACGTTCCATACTTCTTCTAGAACAGCCTCGTGTCCTCTTGGTTGGCTGTGTCATTCTTTTTTCGTTATTTTTGGGCATGTAAATGACTGGTGTTTATCACGCATAGTCTCGTAGCGGGAGAGAACTGGGAGCGGTTCGACCCCCGCTGGTGACTTGCGGGACACTGAACCGGCCGCTCAGAAAGCAATGGCAAACTACTGAGCGTAATCTTGTCAAGAAATCAACCGACAGCTGAAAGATGCTGCTGTTGACAGCGATGTCCTGTAAACGATATGCAAAAAAAAAAAAAAAAAAAACATTGACTGGTTGGATCATGTCGCTGTGTTGTTTCTAGAGAATGAGGAAGCCGGTCCCCAGCCCAACCCTCCTTTGTCGCATCTTATGACATGTGTTGTAGGTTACAATGTCACGCTTTTCTTTGTTTCTCTTTAGGATCTCGGTAACACACTGGCGATTTATGTCCTGTTAACACGGGCGATTGATGTCCCGTTAACAAGGGCGATTGATGGCTCGTTAACACTGGCGATTTATGTCCAGGTAACACACTGGCGATTTATGTCCATGTAAAACACTGGCGATTTATGTCTCGTTAACACGGGTGATTGATGTCCAGGTAACATATGGTGATTTATGCCTCGTTAACATACGAGCGATTTATGCCTCGTTAACACACGTGCGATTTATGTCATGGTAACACACGGGAAAATTATGTCCTGGTAACACACGGGCAATTTATGTCCTGGTAACACACGAGCGATTTATGTCTTGGTAATACACGGGAAAATTATGTCCTGGTAACACACGGGCAATTTATGTCCTGGTAACACAAAGGCGATTTATGTTCTAGTAACACAGGGGCGATTTATGCCCTGGTAGCACAATGACGATTTATGTCCTGGTAACACAATGACCATTTATATCCTGGTAACATAATGACGATTTATGTCCAGGTTGGTAACACACGAGCGATTTATGTCCCGTTAGCACACGGGCTATTTATGTCCCGTTAACACGCGTCCCATTAACACACCGGCGATTTATGTCCCGTTAACACACGAGCGATTTATGTCTTGGTAATACACGGGCGGTTTATGCCCTGGTAACACACGGTAACACACGCATGGGAGGAGCAGCTGGTCGAGTGGCCAGAACGCCGGACTCTCCTTCGGGAGACCCGGGTTTGATCCCTCGGTAAGGTGTGGGATTTATTTTCTGTCGGGGGCAAAAAGAAAATCCTAACCTGCACAGTTCGCGGCGACTGCACTAGCCAGGCGGCCTTTATTCCTCAGGTTCACAGACCCCTCTGCCATACACAGCAAGGTACTATATTGGCAGTAAATGACAGTTTTGTTTTTTTCAACAGACGGTCGATTTATGTCCTGGTAACACAAATACGGTTTATATCCCATATAAACGTATAAAGTCATAGGCAGTGCTTTTGTGGTGTAGTCCTTCTTTAGTGGCAAGTCTTTTGCAGGACTTCGTAATCAACCCCAAACCAGGGTTTATTTTTAGGCGGCAATTTACGTTCACAAGTTCGCTGTATTGAGCTAATATCGATGTAAGGAAGCAAATCATGGAGAATTAGTAGACAATTGAGGAATTAAATGGAAGTTGTGGAGATGTGGTTTTATAGAAGAATGATAACAAGAATGAGGATAGAAAGAGCAAAGAAGGTATCATGAAATAAATTAACTCACAAAGAGAACTGGTTACTCACATCAGAAGAAAACAGTCCATATTCTTTGGGCATGTTATGGGAAGGGGAAAGCTGGAGTATGTCGTCACAACGGGAATTTTGGAGGGTAAGAAAGGCAGAAAGATTCCAAGAGAGCGAATGCTGGACAGCGTGACATCACAGCATGGGGGAAACGTCGGTATCAGAAATTATTGGAAGCACGAGAGACAGAAGCCTGTGGCAAACATGATCGCCAACATGTATGTTCGGAAAAATTGCGAACGGTCGGTCGCTGAACTAAATAGATTACCTTAAGCAGTAATGTGTGGCTGCTGACTTTTTTGTGATTGCTGCTTCCATCGACGATGAATTCTATTTTTCGTGGCGGACTTTTATGTTGGCATTCTGGCAGCGGCAATATGCATAGTATACCTGTGCGGGCTGTTGGTTTGTCGAGACTCCTGTCTGCTCCATCACATTTCGATTACATTAACGTTTCATATTTAAATAAACTTCTAAAACCGGCGGCGCAATTAATGGCTATTGCCAACTTCACAATGTTGTGTATCCACACAGAACCACAACCACAGACCGACTGATGTGCAGACACCTTCACGGACCTTGCTTCCTGTTCCAGTGACTCCTCGGCGTGCGCCACGCGGGTCATTGATCCATGTCTTTCACGCTCTCGGGCGTGACTATATTTCAATATGCCATGACTATCAAACTGACTAATAATTTGGATCATGGCACAGACTGAGATACTCTTCCACCCTCCTTTGCCAGTTGGTCGGAGTCAGTATCCAGTGCCCTTCCTCCACATAGAGAAGAACAGACCACACACACAATTTCAGACTGTGGATGTTTATTTACTATTGCAGGGCCGTACTGAACAAATAACCCTGCCACTGTTGTGGGTGGTAGCCGCGGTAGCATAGCAGCTACAATATCTTCAACAACATTAGCAATAATAAAAGCCACAATAATAGCAGCAACAATAATAATAATAACAATACCAACAGCATCCGCAACAATAGCAGTAGCAACAACAACATCAACAGTAAAAACATTATCGGCAACGTCAACCACAACATCAAAAACAGCCAAAACAAAAACAAAACAACTACAACATTAACAATATCAGTAACAGCAAAATAAAAAACCATCAAAAACAAACACATCAACAACAACACATCAGCAGCAACGCGAACACTATCGACAAAAAACACAACATCAGCAACAACATTGAGAATAACAATATCACGGTTGTTGTTGTTGTTGTTGTTGTTGTTGTTGTTGTTGTTGTTGTTGTTGTTGTTACTCCTGTTATTTTTGTTGCCATTGTTATTATTGCTAATGTCTTTGTTACTGCTGATGTTGTTATTGTTATTGCTGATGTTGATCTTACTGCTAATGTTGCTAAAGCTAATGTTGTTTACATTGCTAATGTTGCTATAGCTATTGTTGATGTCATTGTTAATTTGTAATTACTGATGTTATTGTAGTTGTTTTTTCTTGTTGTTGCTAATGTTGTAATTATTGCTGCAGCTGTGGCTGATTTTTATGTTGTTGGTACTTCCAAAAACGTTGTTGTTACTGTTGTTGTTTCTGTTGTTCTTTCAGTTGTTGTTTTTGTTGCTGCTGTGTGTGTTGTCGATGTTTCTTGATGATTCCTTTGTTGCTATTGTAGCTGGTACTGTTGCTGGTGATGTTGTATCTATCAACCATTGTCAGACTGTTTCAAAAACAGCATAATAACCATAACCAGACGATGGATGGAGTTATACCTCTCCATAACACAAAACCTGGACTGAATTGTAGAGACCATGTGTTGTCCATGCTGCATGATCCCTCTCTCGGCCCGCCAAGTTTACTCCAGAAGAAAGGTAACACCAATACATCTGGAACACGACAAGCTGCAGAAGCTGCCGGATCAACAAAGCAATGCTCTTACTGTCCGCCTGTCGGAGCTTCAATCCTAGACCCGTTGTCGATTTGTCTCTTTGTGTGTGTGT
This sequence comes from Cepaea hortensis, assembly GCA_963921405.1. Taxonomy (NCBI): domain Eukaryota; kingdom Metazoa; phylum Mollusca; class Gastropoda; order Stylommatophora; family Helicidae; genus Cepaea; species Cepaea hortensis. The sequence goes on along the minus strand of OY992888.1, from coordinate 72,769,930 downwards.
GTGTGTGTGTGTGTGTGTGTGTCTGTGTCTGTGTCTGTGTGTGTGTGTGTGTCTGTCTGTCTGTGTGTGTGTCTGTGTGTGTTTGGTCTGCCCTGCCATGACACTTAGTCTTTAGGTTGCATTTCCTCGCACCAGGATAAGGCTTGTATCCTCCCAGTTGCGCTCTTCCGTCCAAAGCCATGTTTACTCGTGCAATATGGGGTGTTGGGTGTAGTGAGCGCTGCACAACATTCGGCGCTAGTAGAAAGCAGGTAGTAAGTACCGCCTACTGTCATACGGTAGCTCGGTCATATCTGACTAAGACCTTATAAAGATGTAAATATGTGTGTATGTGTGTGCGCGCGCGAGCGCGTACACGCGCGTGTGCACATGTAAAGCTTAGATGCTGCGACACCTACAGGGTGAAGATGGCACATGATCGCTTCAGACTGTACTCACGGTGAAGTTCGTGACAACTTTCGGCAGAGTTCGTGAGAACACTCTCTGGAGCGTTGCGTCATACCCCGGCCCGCCCACTCGCGTGAAGTAAGACAGGTAGGTGATGGCCGATCGCTCGTCCAGTTCTGGACTCGCCAGGTCCTCAGGCCGTAAGATCAGTGGAATGTTGAAGTTCTGCATGGCGAGTCTCATGCCTGTCTCACAGTTCTCCAGCCTGAAAAGAGGGGGGGAAAAAAAGGGGGGGGGGGGACATAATGGTGTAGCCAGGTTAAAATAGGTTCGTGGGATCTCTATGTGTGCCTGTGGGTATATGGGTGGATTGGTGGGTGGTGGGTGGATGGGTGTATCTGTCTTTATGTCTGTCTGTATGTCTGTGTCTATATGTGTGTGTGTGTCTGTGTCTGTATGTTTGTGTGCCTGTGTCAGTATGTGTGTGTGTGTCTGTCTGTCTGTGTAAGTGTGTGTGAGTGTGTCTATCTGTCTCTCTGTCTTGGTGTCTTTCTGTCTGCCTTACCTCTGTCTGTCTGTCTTGGTGTCTCTTGGTGTCGATCTGTCTGATTTGGTGTCTGTTTGTCTGTCTTCGTGTATGTCTGTCTGTCTTGGTGTGTGTATGTGTTGAAGTTCTGCATAGTCACTTTCTTGCCGGTCTCACAGTTGTCCAGTCTGAAAGGGAGGGTCATAATAATGTAGCCAGTTTAAGGCAGGTTCGTGGGTTCTTTGTGTGTGTGTGTGTATGTGTGTGTGTGTGTGTCTGTGTATTTGTCAATGTATGCATCCGTGTCTGTCTGTGCTTTTGCCTGTGTCTGTGTGTGAGGGTGGGTGGGTAGATCTGCCTGTATTTTTGTCTGTCTGTCTATGTCTCTGTGTGTCTGTGTGAATGTGTGTGGGTGAATGGGTGTCTGCCTGTCTGTGTCTGTCCGGGTGTGTGTTTGTGTGTGTTTGTGTGTGTGTGTGTGTGTCTGTGTCTGTCTGGTGTGTGTGTGTGTGTGATAGTGCGTAGGTTTGTGTATGTTTGTCTGTCTGTGACTTTGTGTGTGTGTGTGTGTGTGTGTGTGTGTGTCTGTGTGTGTGTGTGTGTGTGTCTGTGTGCACCTGTGTGTCTTTGTGTATTCGTGTGTTCGTCTGTGCATTTTAAAATATAGTAAACATTTAAAGGGACAATTTTTAACCCTGTGATACCTATCGAGTTTACGGTTATTTGCATATCCTTTACACCAGCATTTTTTATATGTTTGTGATTTATTTTCATTTAAATGTTCCATAGTTTGTTACCGAACGTATAACTTGCCAAGACATCAAAAACGGCAGTAAAATGCTGCTGTTGACTGCAACATCCTGTAAAGGATATGCAGCTATAAAAAAAAAAAAGTTTTCTACCGATTCCAGAACGACCGGGACTTATAAGACTATGAAAACCAGCGCAAGGCAGTCAGCTTCCAAGTCGCTGTCAGCTGTGTTACGAAGACCTATTGTGGGATTGGGAATTGCGTTTGCAACCTATTCGCCAAAGCCCCGGCTGGGTATTTGGGGTTAATTCCATATTTGTATAGCCCAGCCTGCACCCGAAAGTAACACGGTCAATATCAAGCCTTTAGAAACAGCCTGTATTTATTTATATTTTTAAAAAAAATATTAGTACCTGTTGTTTCTGTCCAGGTCCCGCCAGTTAGGAGATAGCCCTGGCTTGCAGAAGTCCAGAAGAGCACTGAGGAGAACGTAATTACACAACTGCCATTAAGTACGGGTTTTCACATCAAAATCTTAAAAGTCTGATAGAAATTACAATAACCATACCATTGTTTTGTAACCTGTCAATGTTCTTATTAAGGATATCGAAAGTGTTAAGCACGTGACATCACGATGCAGACAAACAGGGTGACATTTTAAGGACAGTTTAAATATGGCCGACCCACTTTCGAAATGCACCAAAGAGGAGCAGCGTTCTATTATCTGTTATTTTTTGGTTATAAAGGGATGAAGCCTATAGAAATACATCGATGAATGAGCGTCCAGTGTGGTGATGCATGCCTGTCAGTCCAACAAGTGTATGGGTGGAGTAGGAAGTTTCAAAACGGCGTGACTTCTGGCACAGACTGTTCACGACTGGGTCAGGCACACCGAGTAGTGACCTCAGAGTGGTTATACACGCGACCAAGAGAATTTTTTTTATAAGAATCCAAGCACTTTATCGGCGCTGGAGGACTTTCATTTAACGCAGTGGTGACTAAACCGATAAATAATGATACATTTGCTTAAAGATTGAGCACAACCCACTACTGGCAACGCTGATCGTATTCCGAACCTTACGCCTTGTCCACGTCAGACAGGAAGCACTTGACTCGAGTTTCGCTCTCATTTGAGTTCATCCGTAGTGCATATCCCTGAACTGACTCGGGATCAAACTTAGGATCACTGGTATGATACATGTGTTCGTTACTTTTTCCGAATATATTCACACTAACACACACGCACACGCACATGGACGGACGGACGGATAGACATACACACAGACACACACACAGACACACAGACACACACACAGACACACAGACACACAGACACATAGACAGACAGACACACAGACACACATACACACACAGACACGGACACACACAGACACGGAATACACACACACACACCGCACACACACACACGCACACACACATTTAAGGTTTTTATTTGAAGACCCCTCGTTTAAAACATGCTTAGTGCATTATTCTTCTCTCTTCTTTCTCCGCCAACCCACGTCAGGCCGGCCTATCTTCTGCCATCTCCTTCAGCCCCATTCATGTCCACACAATATTATTCATCTCTGTAATCAATGTAACTGTAGCCTACTCCGTGGCGAAGGCTTTACCAACGCAGTTCGTAATCCCGCATACCGCGTACGAAACACAGCTGCGGGTAATTTGAAAACAGACCGCCTAGTATTGGTTTTTACACAATAGTATGAGTGCCGGTCTTTCAGAAGGCAATAGCAAACAACTGATCGTAAACTTGGCCAAGAATCACAAACAACCAAAACTGCTGGGGTTGACAGCTACATCCTGTAGAGACCATGCAATTAAGTTTAACTGTAATTGTATTCATGTATGTCTGGGTGTATTTTGGTGGGGGGGGGGGTGAGGAAGGGGGGTTGGGGGAGGGGGGGGGGGGCTTGTCTTGTGAGTTCCAGACAAGAAAATGTCTAGTTGTATTGTCCTTGGTTTTTCCCAGTGTGTGTCCTATCTTGTGGGTTCCACACAAGAGAATGTCTAGTTATATTGTCCTCAGGTTTTCGCAGTGTGTGTCCTACCTTGTGGGTTCCAGACAAGAGAATGTCTACTTATATTGTCCTCGGGTTTTCCCAGTGTGTGTCCTACCTTGTGGGTTCCAAACAAGAGAATGTCTACTTATATTGACCTTGGTTTTTCCCAGTGTGTGTCCTATCTTGTGGGTTCCAGACAAGAGAATGTCTACTTATATTGTCCTCAGGTTTTCGCAGTGTGTGTCCTACCTTGTGGGTTCCAGACAAGAGAATGTCTACTTATATTGTCCTCGGGTTTTCCCAGTGTGTGTCCTACCTTTGGGTTCCAAACAAGAGAATGTCTACTTATATTGTCCTCGGGTTTTCCCAGTGTGTGTCCTACCTTGTGGGTTCCAGACAAGAGAATGTCTACTTATATTGTCCTCAGGTTTTCCCAGTGTGTGTCCTATCTTGTGGGTTCCAGACAAGAGAATGTCTAGTTATATTGTCCTCGTGTTTTCCCAGTGTGTGTCCTACCTTGTGGGTTCCAGACAAGAGAATGTCTACTTATATTGTCCTCAGGTTTTCCCGGTGTGTGTCCTACCTTGTGGGTTCCAGACAAGAGAATGTCTACTTATATTGTCCTCAGGTTTTCCCAGTGTGTGTCCTATCTTGTGGGTTCCAGACAAGAGAATGTCTAGTTATATTGTCCTCGGGTTTTCCCAGTGTGTGTCCTACCTTGTGGGTTCTGGACAAGAGAATGTCTACTTATATTGTCCTCGGGTATTCCCAGTGTGTGTCCTACCTTGTGGGTTCCAGACAAGAGAATGTCTAGTTATATTGTACTCGGGTTTTCCCAGTGTGTGTCCTACCTTGTGGGTTCCAGACAAGAGAATGTCTACTTATATTGTACTCGGGTTTTCCCAGTGTGTGTCCTATCTTGTGGGTTCCAGACAAGAGAATGTCTACTTATATTGTACTTAGGTTTTCGCAGTGTGTGTCCTACCTTGTGGGTTCCAGACAAGAGAATGTCTACTTATATTGTCCTCGGGTTTTCCCAGTGTGTGTCCTACCTTTGGGTTCCAAACAAGAGAATGTCTACTTATATTGTCCTCGGGTTTTCCCAGTGTGTGTCCTACCTTGTGGGTTCCAGACAAGAGAATGTCTACTTATTTTGTCCTCAGGTTTTCCCAGTGTGTGTCCTATCTTGTGGGTTCCAGACAAGAGAATGTCTAGTTATATTGTCCTCGTGTTTTCCCAGTGTGTGTCCTACCTTGTGGGTTCCAGACAAGAGAATGTCTACTTATATTGTCCTCAGGTTTTCCCAGTGTGTGTCCTACCTTGTGGGTTCCAGACAAGAGAATGTCTACTTATATTGTCCTCAGGTTTTCCCAGTGTGTGTCCTATCTTGTGGGTTCCAGACAAGAGAATGTCTAGTTATATTGTCCTCGTGTTTTCCCAGTGTGTGTCCTACATTGTGGGTTCCAGACAAGAGAATGTCTACTTATATTGTCCTCAGGTATTCCTAGTGTGTGTCCTACCTTGTGGGTTCCAGACAAGAGAATGTCTACTTATATTGTCCTCAGGTTTTCCCAGTGTGTGTCCTACCTTGTGGGTTCCAGACAAGAGAATGTCTAGTTATATTGTACTTGGTTTTTCCCAGTGTGTGTCCTATCTTGTGAGCTCCAGACAAGAGAATGTCTAGTTTTATTGTCCTCAGGTATTCCCAGTGTGTGTCCTAACTTGTGGGTTCCAGACAAGAGAAGTCTACTTATATTGTACTCGGGTTTTCCCTGTGGGTGTCCTACCTTGTCGGTTCCAGACAAGAGAATGTCTAGTTATATTGTCCTCGGGTTTTCCCAGTGTGTGTCCTACCTTGTGGGTTCCACACAAGAGAATGTCTAGTTATATTGTCCTCGGGTTTTCCCAGTGTGTGTCCTACCTTGCGGGTTCCAGACAAGAGAATGTCTAGTTTTATTGTCCTCAGGTATTCCCAGTGTGTGTCCTAACTTGTGGGTTCCAGACAAGAGAAGTCTACTTATATTGTACTCGGGTTTTCCCTGTGGGTGTCCTACCTTGTCGGTTCCAGACAAGAGAATGTCTAGTTATATTGTCCTCGGGTTTTCCCAGTGTGTGTCCTACCTTGTGGGTTCCACACAAGAGAATGTCTAGTTATATTGTCCTCGGGTTTTCCCAGTGTGTGTCCTACCTTGCGGGTTCCAGACAAGAGAATGTCTACTTATATTGTCCTCGGGTTTTCCCAGTGTGTCCCCTACCTTGTGGGTTCCAAACAAGAGAATGTCTACTTATATATTACTCGGGTTTTCCCAGTGTGTGTCCTACCTTGTGGGTTCCGGACAAGAGAATGTCTACTTATATTGTCCTCGGGTTTTCCCAGTGTGTGTCCTACCTTGTGGGTTCCAGACAAGAAAATGTCTACTTATATTGTCCTCAGGTTTTCCCAGTGTGTGTCCTACCTTGTGGGTTCCAGACAAGAGAATGTCTACTTATATTGTCCTCAGGTTTTCCCAGTGTGTGTCCTACCTTGTGGGTTCCAGACAAGAGAATGTCTACTTATATTGTCCTCGGGTTTTCCCAGTGTGTGTCCTACCTTGTGGGTTCCAGACAAGAGAATGTCTACTTATATTGTCCTCAGGTTTTCCCAGTGTGTGTCCTACCTTGTGGGTTCCAGACAAGAGAATGTCTACTTATATTGTCCTCAGGTTTTCCCAGTGTGTGTCCTACCTTGTGGGTTCCAGACAAGAGAATGTCTACTTATATTGTCCTCGGGTTTTCCCAGTGTGTGTCCTACCTTGTGGGTTCCAGACAAGAGAATGTCTACTAATATTGTCCTCATGTTTTCCCAGTGTGTGTCCTACCTTGTGGGTTCCAGACAAGAGAATGTCTACATATATTGTCCTCAGGTTTTCCCAGTGTGTGTCCTACCTTGTGGGTTCCAGACAAGAGAATGTCTACTTATATTGTCCTCGGGTTTTCCCAGTGTGTGTCCTACCTTGTGGGTTCCAGACAAGAGAATGTCTACTAATATTGTCCTCAGGTTTTCCCAGTGTGTGTCCTACCTTGTGGGTTCCAGACAAGAGAATGTCTACATATATTGTCCTCAGGTTTTCCCAGTGTGTGTCCTACCTTGTGGGTTCCAGACAAGAGAATGTCTACTTATATTGTCCTCGGGTTTTCCCAGTGTGTGTCCTACCTTGTGGGTTCCAGACAAGAGAATGTCTACTTATATTGTCCTCGGGTTTTCCCAGTGTGTGTCCTACCTTGTGGGTTCCAGACAAGAGAATGTCTACTTATATTGAACTCGGCTTTTCCCAGTGTGTGTCCTACCTTGTGGGTTCCAGACAAGAGAATGTCTACTTATATTGTACTCGGCTTTTCCCAGTGTGTGTCCTACCTTGTGGGTTCCAGACAAGAGAATGTCTACTTATATTATTCTCGGCTTTTCCCAGTGTGTGTCCTACCTTGTGGGTTCCAGACAAGAGAATGTCTACTTATATTGTCCTCGGGTTTTCCCAGTGTGTGTACTATCTTGTGGGTTCCAGACAAGAGAATGTCTACTTATATTGTCCTCGGGTTTTCCCAGTGTGTGTCCTACCTTGTGGGTTCCAGACAAGAGAATGTCTACTTATATTGTCCTCGGGTTTTCCCAGTGTGTGTCCTACCTTGTGGGTTCCAGACAAGAGAATGTCTACTTATATTGTCCTAGGGTTTTCCCAGTGTGTATCCTACCTTGTGGGTTCCAGACAAGAGAATGTCTACTTATATAGTACTCGGGTTTTTCCAGTGTGTGTCCTACCTTGTGGGTTCCAAACAAGAGAATGTCTACTTATATAGTCCTTGGTTTTTCCCAGTGTGTGTCCTATCTTGTGGGTTCCAGACAAGAGAATGTCTACTTATATTGTCCTCAGGTTTTCTCAGTGTGTGTCCTACCTTGTGGGTTCTAGACAACAGAATGTCTAGTTATATTGTCCTCGGGTATTCCCAGTGTGTGTCCTACCTTGTGGGTTCCAGACAAGAGAATGTCTACTTATATTGTCCTCGGGTTTTCCCAGTGTGTGTCCTACCTTGTGGGTTCCGGACAAGAGAATGTCTACTTATATTGTCCTCGGGTATTCCCAGTGTGTGTCCTACCTTGTGGGTTCCAGACAAGAGAATGTCTAGTTATATTGTACTCGGGTTTTCCCAGTGTGTGTCCTACCTTGTGGGTTCCAGACAAGAGAATGTCTACTTATATTGTACTCGGGTTTTCCCAGTGTGTGTCCTACCTTGTCGGTTCCAGACAAGAGAATGTCTAGTTATATTGTCCTCGGGTTTTCCCAGTGTGTGTCCTACCTTGTGGGTTCCAGACAAGAGAATGTCTAGTTATATTGTCCTCGGGTTTTCCCAGTGTGTGTCCTACCTTGTGGGTTCCAGACAAGAGAATGTCTACTTATATTGTCCTCGGGTTTTCCCAGTGTGTGTCCTACCTTGTGGGTTCCAGACAAGAGAATGTCTACTTATATTGTCCTCGGGTTTTCCCAGTGTGTGCCCTACCTTGTGGGTTCCAGACAAGAGAATGTCTACTTATATTGTCCTCGGGTTTTCCCAGTGTGTCCCCTACCTTGTGGGTTCCAGACAAGAGAATGTCTACTTATATATTACTCGGGTTTTCCCAGTGTGTGTCCTACCTTGTGGGTTCCAGACAAGAGAATGTCTACTTATATTGTCCTCGGGTTTTCCCAGTGTGTGTCCTACCTTGTGGGTTCCAGACAAGAAAATGTCTACTTATATTGTCCTCAGGTTTTCCCAGTGTGTGTCCTACCTTGTTGGTTCCAGACAAGAGAATGTCTACTTATATTGTCCTCAGGTTTTCTCAGTGTGTGTCCTACCTTGTGGGTTCCAGACAAGAGAATGTCTACTTATATAGTACTCGGGTTTTCCCAATGTGTGTCCTACCTTGTGGGTTCCAGACAAGAGAATGTCTACTTATATTGTCCTCGGGTTTTCCCAGTGTGTGTCCTACCTTGTGGGTTCCAGACAAGAGAATGTCTACTTATATTGTCCTCAGGTTTTCCCAGTGTGTGTCCTACCTTGTGGGTTCCAGACAAGAGAATGTCTACTTATATTGTCCTCAGGTTTTCCCAGTGTGTGTCCTACCTTGTGGGTTCTAGACAAGAGAATGTCTACTTATATTGTCCTCAGGTTTTCCCAGTGTGTGTCCTACCTTGTGGGTTCCATACAAGAGAATGTCTACTTATATAGTACTCGGGTTTTCCCAGTGTGTGTCCTACCTTGTGGGTTCCAGACAAGAGAATGTCTACTTATATAGTACTCAGGTTTTCCCAGTGTGTGTCCTACCTTGTGGGTTCCAGACAAGAGAATATCTACTTATATAGTACTCGGGTTTTCCCAGTGTGTGTCCTACCTTGTGGGTTCCAGACAAGAGAATGTCTACTTATATTGTCCTCGAGTTTTCCCAGTGTGTGTCCTACCTTGTGGGTTCCGGACAAGAGAATGTCTACTTATATTGTCCTCGGGTATTCCCAGTGTGTCTCATACCTTGTGGGTTCCAGACAAGAGAATGTCTACTTATATTGTACTCGGCTTTTCCCAGTGTGTGTCCTACCTTGTGGGTTCCAGACAAGAGAATGTCTACTTATATTGTACTCGGGTTTTCCCAGTGTGTGTCCTACCTTGTGGGTTCCAGACAAGAGAATGTCTACTTATATTGTACTCGGCTTTTCCCAGTGTGTGTCCTACCTTGTGGGTTCCAGACAAGAGAATGTCTACTTATATTGTCCTCGGGTTTTCCAAGTGTGTGTCCTATCTTGTGGGTTCCAGACAAGAGAATGTCTACTTATATTGTACTCGGCTTTTCCCAGTGTGAGTCCTACCTTGTGTCTCCTACCTTGTGGGTTCCAGACAAGAGAATGTCTACTTATATTGTGCTAGACTTTTCCCAGTGTGTGTCCTATCTTGTGGGTTCCAGACAAGAGAATGTCTACTTATATTGTACTCGGGTTTTCCTAGTGTGTGTCCTACCTTGTGGGTTCCAGACAAGAGAATGTCTACTTATATTGTACTCGGCTTTTCCCAGTGTGTGTCCTACCTTGTGGGTTCCAGACAAGAGAATGTCTACTTATATTTTCCTCGGGTTTTCCCAGTGTGTGTCCTATCTTGTGTGTTCCAGACAAGAGAATGTCTACTTATATTGTACTCGGCTTTTCCCAGTGTGTGTCCTATCTTGTGGGTTCCAGACAAGAGAATGTCTACTTATATTGTACTCGGCTTTTCCCAGTGTGTGTCCTACCTTGTGGGTTCCAGACAAGAGAATGTCTACTTATATTGTACTCGGCTTTTCCCAGTGTGTGTCCTACCTTGTGGGTTCCAGACAAGAGAATGTCTTCTTATATTGTACTCGGCTTTTCCCAGTGTGTGTCCTACCTTGTGGGTTCCAGACAAGAGAATGTCTACTTATATTGTCATCGGGTTTTCCCAGTGTGTGTCCTATCTTGTGGGTTCCAGACAAGAGAATGTCTACTTATATTGTCCTCGGGTTTTCCCAGTTTCTGTCCTACCTTGTGGGTTCCAGACAAGAGAATGTTACTTATATTGTCCTCGGGTTTTCCCAGTGTGTGTCCTACCTTGTGGGTTCCAGACAAGAGAATGTCTACTTATATTGTCCTCGGGTTTTCCCAGTGTGTGTCCTACCTTGTGGGTTCCAGACAAGAGAATGTCTACTTATATAGTACTCGGGTTTTCCCAGTGTGTGTCCTACCTTGTGGGTTCCAAACAAGAGAATGTCTACTTATATGGTCCTTGGTTTTTCCAAGTGTGTGTCCTATCTTGTGGGTTCCAGACAAGAGAATGTCTACTTATATTGTCCTCAGGTTTTCGCAGTGTGTGTCCTACCTTGTGGGTTCCAGACAAGAGAATGTCTAGTTATATTGTCCTCGGGTATTCCCAGTGTGTGTCCTACCTTGTAGGTTCCAGACAAGAGAATGTCTACTTATATTGTCCTCGGGTTTTCCCAGTATGTGTCCTACCTTGTGGGTTCCGGACAAGAGAATGTCTACTTATATTGTCCTCGGGTATTCCCAGTGTGTGTCCTATCTTGTGGGTTCCAGACAAGAGAATGTCTAGTTATATTGTACTCGGGTTTTCCCAGTGTGTGTCCTACCTTGTGGGTTCCAGACAAGAGAATGTCTACTTATATTGTACTCGGGTTTTCCCAGTGTGTGTCCTACCTTGTGGGTTCCAGACAAGAGAGTGTCTACTTATATTGCCGTCGGGTATTCCCAGTGTGTCTCCTACCTTGTGGGTTCCAGACAAGAGAGTGTCTACTTATATTGTGCTCGGCTTTTCCCAGTGTGTGTCCTATCTTGTGGGTTCCAGACAAGAGAATGTCTACTTATATTGTACTCGGGTTTTCCCAGTGTGTGTCCTACCTTGTGGGTTCCAGACAAGAGAATGTCTACTTATATTGTACTCGGCTTTTCCCAGTGTGTGTCCTACCTTGTGGGTTCCAGACAAGAGAATGTCTACTTATATTGTACTCGGCTTTTCCCAGTGTGTGTCCTACCTTGTGGGTTCCAGACAAGAGAATGTCTACTTATATTGTCCTCGGGTTTTCCCAGTGTGTGTCCTATCTTGTGGGTTCCAGACAAGAGAATGTCTACTTATATTGTACTCGGCTTTTCCCAGTGTGTGTCCTATCTTGTGGATTCCAGACAAGAGAATGTCTACTTATATTGTACTCGGCTTTTCCCAGTGTGTGTCCTACCTTGTGGGTTCCAGACAAGAGAATGTCTACTTATATTGTACTCGGCTTTTCCCAGTGTGTGTCCTACCTTGTGGGTTCCAGACAAGAGAATGTCTATTTATATTGTACTCGGCTTTTCCCAGTGTGTGTCCTACCTTGTGGGTTCCAGACAAGAGAATGTCTACTTATATTGTACTCGGCTTTTCCCAGTGTGTGTCCTACCTTGTGGGTTCCAGACAAGAGAATGTCTAGTTATATTGTACTCGGCTATTCCCAGTGTGTGTCCTACCTTGTGGGTTCCAGACAAGAGAATGTCTAGTTATATTGTACTCGGCTTTTCCCAGTGTGTGTCCTATCTTGTGGGTTCCAGACAAGAGAATGTCTACTTATATTGTCCTCAGGTTTCCCAGTGTGTGTCCTACCTTGTGGGTTCCAGACAAGAGAATGTCTACTTATATTGTACTCGGCTTTTCCCAGTGTGTGTCCTACCTTGTGGGTTCCAGACAAGAGAATGTCTAGTTATATTGTACTCGGCTTTTCCCAGTGTGTGTCCTACCTTGTGGGTTCCAGACAAGAGAATGTCTAGTTATATTGTACTCGGCTTTTCCCAGTGTGTGTCCTACCTTGTGGGTTCCAGACAAGAGAATGTCTAGTTATATTGTACTCGGCTTTTCCCAGTGTGTGTCCTACCTTGTGGGTTCCAGACAAGAGAATGTCTACTTATATTGTACTCGGCTTTTCCCAGTGTGTGTCCTACCTTGTGGGTTCCAGACAAGAGAATGTCTAGTTATATTGTACTCGGCTTGTCCCAGTGTGTGTCCTACCTTGTGGGTTCCAGACAAGAGAATGTCTAGTTATATAGTACTCGGGTTTTCCCAGTGTGTGTCCTACCTTGTGGGTTCCAGACAAGAGAATGTCTAGTTATATTGTACTCGGCTTTTCCCAGTGTGTGTCCTACCTTGTGGGTTCCAGACAAGAGAATGTCTACTTATATTGTACTCGGGTTTTCCCAGTGTGTGTCCTACCTTGTGAGTTCCAGACAAGAGAATGTCTACTTATATTGTACTCGGGTTTTCCCAGTGTGTGTCCTATCTTGTGGGTTCCAGACAAGAGAATGTCTACTTATATTGTACTCGGCTTTTCCCAGTGTGTGTCCTACCTTGTGGGTTCCAGACAAGAGAATGTCTAGTTATATAGTACTCGAGTTTTCCCAGTGTGTGTCCTACCTTGTGGGTTCCAAACAAGAGAATGTCTAGTTATATTGTACTCGGCTTTTCCCAGTGTGTGTCCTACCTTGTGGGTTCCAGACAAGAGAATGTCTACTTATATTGTACTCGGGTTTTCCCAGTGTGTGTCCTACCTTGTGAGTTCCAGACAAGAGAATGTCTACTTATATTGTACTCGGGTTTTCCCAGTGTGTGTCCTACCTTGTGAGTTCCAGACAAGAGAATGTCTACTTATATTGTACTCGGGTTTTCCCAGTGTGTGTCCTATCCTGCGCCAGCGTCTTTTCCTTTCTCTTCACTTGGTTCACTAGGTTTGTCCAGTTCTCTCCATGAGCTTCACATTGGTTCACTAGGTTTGTCTAGTTCTCTCCATGAGCTCCACATTGGTTCACTAGGTTTGTCTAGTTCTCTCCATGAGCTCCACATTGGTTCACTAGGTTTGTCTAGTTCTCTCCATGAGCTTCACATTGGTTCACTAGGTATGTCTAGTTCTCTCCATGAGCTCCACATTGGTTCACTAGGTTTGTCTAGTTCTCTCCATGAGCTTTACATTGGTTCACTACGTTTGTCTAGTTCTCTCCATGAGCTTCACATTGGTTCACTAGGGTTTGTCTAGTTCTCTCCATGAGCTCCACATTGGTTCACTAGGTTTGTCTAGTTCTCTCCATGAGCTCCACATTGGTTCCCTAGGTTTGTCTAGTTCTCTCCATGAGTTCCACATTGGTTCACTAGGTGTGTCTAGTTCTCTCCATGAGCTTCACATTGGTTCACTAGGTTTGTCTAGTTCTCTCCATGAGCTCCACATTGGTTCACTAGGTTTGTCTAGTTCTCTCCATGAGCTCCACATTGGTTCACTAGGTGTGTCTAGTTCTCTCCATGAGCTTCACATTGGTTCACTAGGTTTGTCTAGTTCTCTCCATGAGCTCCACATTGGTTCACTAGGTTTGTCTAGTTCTCTCCATGAGCTTCACATTGGTTCACTAGGTTTGTCTAGTTCTCTCCATGAGCTCCACATTGGTTCACTAGGGTTTGTCTAGTTCTCTCCATGAGCTCCACATTGGTTCACTAGGTTTGTCTAGTTCTCTCCATGAGCTCCACATTGGTTCACTAGGTTTGTCTAGTTCTCTCCATGAGCTCCACATTGGTTCATTAGGTTTGTCTAGTTCTCTCCATGAGCTCCACATTGGTTCACTAGGTTTGTCTAGTTCTCTCCATGAGCTCCACATTGGTTCACTAGGTTTGTCTAGTTCTCTCCATGAGCTCCACATTGGTGATTCCGTCAAACCATTTTATTCCCACTATCTGCGCAGAGGTTTTCAGGAAGGTTGTCATGGGAGCGAGGTTCTGCAAAGGACATGCTACTGAATGAATGAATCTGCGCAGTCACGAATTAGTTTTAGTACATTCTTAATGTATAATTGTTGTTTGTGTGTTTCCCTAATGTCAGTTCTACGACGAGTTTCAGACAAGCAAGTTATCAGAAAAGGCGCCATAGAGACACTCTGGTAGACTTATTGAAGACTTGCAATAATTTCTCTAACAATGGGAAAACATTGCTGCCTATCGCCCAACCTGGCGCAGTTAGATCTTCAAAACAATTCGATTCCGGACTACATCATTATTTGGTTCATGAGCCCAGTTTTCTCGAAGACTCCAGATATTCATCGATGGAACTTTGAACTTCGTGTCATGTGCGATGCTTTCGGCAGGCCGCCTTGCGAAATGAGACCTAGCCATATGGGATAAGACCCGGTGCAATGAAGTCGAACCTCTCGTCTGTTAAAAACCTTTCACAAATCATGGGGCATAGGTTATAATCTAGGGACAGGAGTTTTAATTATGGGACAAACTCATAACTCACATTTATAATTATGGGGCACATTTATAATTATGGGAAAAAATGTATAACTATTGGGCACATTTATAATCATATGACACATTTATAACCATGTGACACATTTATAACCATAGGAGTCATTTATAATTATGGGACACATTTATAATCATGGGACACGTTTATAATCATGGGACACGTTTATAATCATGGGACACATACCCATCGGACATATTTACTATCGCTGAACACGTGTATAATCACGGGACACATTTACAACCATGGGACATACTTATAATTAAGTTTTCATTATGAGACATATTCATGGGGCACATGTTTCCATCATGGGATACATGCATTTATAATGATGGGACACATTTATAGCCATGGGACAATTTATAATCGCTGGACACATAATCATAGGATACATTTATAAATATGGGCACATTTATAATCATAGGGCATATTTATAACCAAGTGACAAATTTATAATCACTAGACACATTTATAATCATGGGACACATTTATAACCACGGGACAAATTTATAATCAAGAGTTTTCATTATGGGACATATTCATGGGGCACATGTTTCCATCATGGGATACACACATTTATAATCATGGGACACATTTATAATCATACGACACATTTATAATCATGGGACACATTTATAATCATACGACACATTTATAATCTTGGGAGACATTTAGAATAAAACAGAACCTTACTGTAGAGCGACGCCATCGTTCCAGTCTGTCGTGAAATTGGACACCTTGCATTCAAGTATGATCGCCTTCAGCCAACGGAGAATCCAAGACTTGTGCTGGGGACTCGACAGACCGATCTGGTACTTTAGGACCAGTTGCCAAATCAGAGCCAGGATGAGTTTGAGGTTACAGGAACTGATGTCGCTGCTGTCTGTTTGGTGCGGGGTCAGAGAAGACATGAATTTATGTAAGTCTGTTTGTAATTATGTTTGGTATTAATTGAAAGGGAGCTTTTATAGCAATAAGACATTTGTGGAAGTCAAAATATGTTAAACTTAACACCAAAATTAAAATATTGAGTTCTAACGTTAAATCGGGACAACTGTATGGACCAGAAACATGGAGAACCACGAAAACGATGACAAATAAACAACAAACATTTACTAATTGTTGTCTGTACAACACAGAAGGGATACAATAGTATGACAAAATCACCAGTGTGGAACTCATGGAGAAAACTAGATAGATACCAGTGTACCATTGTGGAGCTCATGGAGAGAACTAAACACATACCAGTGAATCAATGTGGAGCTTATGGAGAGAACTAGACACATACCAGTGAATCAATGTGGTGCTCATAGAAAGAACTAGACAAATACCAATGAACCAATGTGGAGCTCATGGAGAGAACTAGACAAATACCAGTGAACAAATGTGCAGCTCATGGAGAGAGCTAGACATATACCTGTGAACCAATGTGGAGCTCATGGAGAGAACTAGACATATACAAGTGAACCAATGTGGAGCTAATGGAGAGAACTAGACATATCAATCAATCAATCATGTGCCATGCCGGAAAGCGTGGGCGGTAATGACTCACCATTTCACTCAATCACCAGTGTCGTATACTTACGTAGACACGTATACGTAGACATATACAAGTGAACCAATGTGGAACTCATGGAGAGAACTAAACAAATACCAGTGAACCAATGTGGAGCTAATGGAGAGAACTAGACAAATACCAGTGAACCAATGTGGAACTCATGGAGAGAACTAGAAAAATACCAGTGAACCAATGTTGAACTCATGGAGAGAACTAGACAAATACCAGTGTACCAAAGTGGAGATCATGGAGAGAACTAGACAAATACCAGTGAACCAATGTGGAACTCATGGAGAGAACTAGAAAAATACCAGTGAACCAATGTGGAGCTCATGGAGAGAACTAGACAAATACCAGTGAACCAATGTGGAACTCATGGAAAGAAATAGACAAATACCAGTGTACCAAATTGGAGTTCATGGAGAGAACTAGACAAATACCAGTGAACCAATGTGAAGCTCATGGAGAGAACTAGACATATACCAGTGAACCAATGTGGAACTCATGGAAAGAAATAGACAAATACCAGTGTACCAAATTGGAGTTCATGGAGAGAACTAGACAAATACCAGTGAACCAATGTGGAACTCATGGAGAGAACTAGAAAAATACCAGTGAACCAATGTGGAGCTCATGGAAAGAACTAGACACATGCCAGTGAACCAATGTGGAGTCATGGGGAGAACTAGACAAATAACAGTGAACCAATGTGCAGCTCATGGAGAGGACTAGACAAATATCATTGAACCAATGTAGAGCTCAAGGGGAGAACTAGACAAATAACAGTGAACCAATGTGGAGCTCATGGGGAGAACTAGACAAATAACAGTGAACCAATGTGGAACTCATGGGGAGAACTAGACAAATAACAGTGAACCAATGTGGAGCTCAATGGGAGAACTAGACAAATAACAGTGAACCAATGTGGAGCTCATGGGGAGAACTAGGCAAATACCAGTGTACTAATGTGTAGCTCATGGAGAGAACTAGAGAAATACCAGTGAATCAATGTGGAGCTCATGGGGAGAACTAGGCAAATACCAGTGTACTAATGTGTAGCTCATGGAGAGAACTAGAGAAATACCAGTGACTTCATGTAGAGCTCGTGGAGAGAACTAAACAAATACCAGTGAATCAATCTAGAGCTCATGGAGAGAACTAGACAAATACCAGTGAATCAAGATGTGAAGAAAAGACGCTGGTACTGGCTAGGCCAAATAGATTAAGAAAACTTGAGGATAGTATAACTAGTAAGTCCTTTGGTTGGAACCCACAAGGCAAAGAAATAGAGAAAGACCAAGAACATATGAAGAGGAGCAGTAGACAGAATTAGATCATATCAGGAAGATTTGGTCGGTGCTGCATGCGATATCTAGGGAAAGGTGGGCTCGGGGATGAGCTGGTTGGGTGTCTTTACCTCAACAGGGGACTAAAGTGTGCAAGAATAAGAATTGAACAGCATCATCATCGTCGTCACATGACTTGTTGACTGACGTGGGCGATCGTTCAGCTCCACATCCCGCGATCTCTAGCCGTGTATCAAGTCATGCATCTCCACATTGCACCATCTCTACAAGTGTATCAAGTCATGCATCTCCACATTGCACCATCTCTACATGTGTATCAGTTAGTGCGCAAATACTGCCCTCCGACATGGTGGAAGGCGGCGGCAGAATTAGCGCAGAAGCTAGCACGCTCGCCTGCCGGCGTCGTGGTCAAAAGATCAAACCCTCATTCGCTTCAACACCAGTTATCCATGTTAACACATGTTGTTCATATCAACACGTTATCCACGTCAACACACATAATCCGTATCAAAATACATTATCCAAGTTGCCACACATTTTACATATTAACATACAGTATCCACATTAAATTACATTATCCATCTCAACACACATTGTCCATATCACTAATATTATCCATCTCAACACACATTGTCCATATTCACGAGTATTATCCATGTCTTCTACTTCTTCTTCTGCGTTCATCCGGATTTTTTTTCCGGATGTGACTGCGCTGTGCCTGTTTGCAGCAGAGCTGCGTTCTTGCGCCGTCAGGCCGACACATCCGACTTCTGCGGTTATCCATGTCTAAAAACATTATATATATATATATATATATATATATATATATATATATATATATATATATATATATATATATATATATATCCAAGCAGCACCCATATCTACGCACTATCCATATCTACGCACTATCCATAAAAACGCATTATCCATATCCACGCATTATCCATATCCACGCATTATCCGTACCCACACTTTATCTATATCCACACATTATACATATTCATACAGTATACATAATCACACATTTTTCGTATCCACACATTATCCATGTCGCCACACATTATCTATTATACACTCAGTAACCATGTCATCATACATTATCCATATCCACACATTATCCATGTCACCACACAATATCCATATGCACTCAGTATCATATTCACACACATTATCCATATCCACACAGTATCCACATCCACACAGTATCCATATCCGCCTCTCACCGATGTTGACAATCTTCACCCCGTCCTTGCTGACCGTATCCAAGGCGACAGTGATGTTCTGCAGCTTCTGGTACTGGTTGGAGGGCTTGCTCACCGACCCCGGGATCCTGCAGACACGACCCACCAGCGAGGTGTGGTGTTAGCTTATTATGTACATGGTCATTAACTACAGACGGGGGTTGTGTTCGCCTATTATGTACTGGGTCGTCAGTCACATTTTATAGATACTCCATGATATTAACAGGCAAAGAAGCATGGTCAGTTAGCAAGTGATTAGAGGATACGAAAGTGTCTGAGAGAAAGAGAGAGAGAGAGAGAGAGAGAGAGAGAGAGAGAGAGAGAGAACGAGAGAGAGTATGTGTACGTGAGAGAGAGAGTGGTTATGTGAGAGTATGTGTGAGTGAGTGAGTGTGTTTATGTGATAGAGACAGTGTGTGTGTGTGTGTGAAATGGTGAGAGAGAAAGAGAGTGTGTATATGTGAGAGAGAGTGTGTGTGATAGAAGGTGTGTGCAAGAAAGAGTGTGGGTGTGTGTATGTAAGTGAGAGTGTATGTATATGAGAGAGTGCGAGAGAGCGAGAGTGTGTGTGTGAGAGAGAGAGAGGGTGAGAGAGAGTGAGTGTGTGTGTGTGTGTGTGTGTGTGTGTGTGTGTGTGTGAATGTATGTAAGTTAGAGTGTGTGTGAATGAGAGAGAATGTGTGTGTGAGAGAGAGAGAAAGAGAGAGAGAGAGAGAAACAATGTGTGTAAGAGAGAGATAGAGAGTGTTTGAGTGTGTAAGAGAGAGTGTGTGTGTAAGAAAGAGTGTGTGGGTGCGTGTGGGTGCGTGTGTGTGTGTGTACAATATAATTTCCCTCTAGGCAATAGGTTGCAGTCTATAGACAACAAGCCACCAAACTCCCATGGAGGGACCATGGCCCACCCAGGCCTAATCCCGCCTAGTCTGTACGTGCAGTGCTGCATCCTGACATAATTAAATGCCAACATACCTACCCCTCCTCAGACGTGACGTTTCAGTACTGGTATCCCACCCCTCCCCCTGGTTTCTGGGAAGGAGAGGGGATGAGATCTCTATAACACAACCCCAGTGGAGATGGGACTTCGGTCCAGGGTTAAAAGAAAGGAGAGTACACCATCCTGACTCCAACTGCCGCAGTCACTTGTCAGTCTTTTTTTTTTTTCAGTCACTTTTCAATCACTTTGTAATTATTCATACCATTTTCATGAAAATCAATGCTGGGTGGCCAGTGGGCAAGCAGGGAGAAAAAACACACCTGATAGCTGTAGAAATGTGGTTTCTGTGGAAAATTCAAAGAATACCATGGACAGAGAGAAAAACCAATGAACAAGTCTTACAAGAAACAAATGAAAACAGCAAACTGATTAGAGAAATTAGACGTAGACAGTCACATTTTTTTCCACGTTATGTGAAGAAATAAACTGGAGAACTTGGTGACAACAGGCAAGATTGAGGGGAAAAGACAGAGGGAAGGCAGAGAAGTAAATATCTGGATGGCTTGGCCACATGGCACGGTCGAGAACATAAAGCCGATGCACAACTCTGGTGATCGTGTGAGATTGCAAGACATGACCGCCCACGCTTGATGATGCAGATGATGATGACTGCACCAACACTTACCGATGCCTGGTCAAGGTCTCAACAAGGGTCACCAGGTTGACCCCGTCAGACAGATCCGTCCTTATGTCTTCAATGACCACACCCCTGGACTTGAGCCCTTCATTGACCCAGTTTGTGAAAGTGTTTCTCTGGATCTGCAGCCATTCTCCGCTGTTTCTGGTGGTTAGGGACATCTGGCGTTTAACTCCCGCCGAATCCATTCCGCCGGTTAGTAGTAGCCGGCTGGGCTTAGTCTAACTGTAAATATTCAAAACGAAATATCCCCTTAATTAATTTAACCAATGAAACCACAAGGAATAGAAACATATACCGGTATATGTTCGGTTACTTTATATGGTTACTTGGGTTACTTTATTACGAGGGGGATTCAAATGAAAACCTTAAAAGTGTAATAGAAATTATAATTACCAAGTCATTGTCTTGTAACCTGTCAATATTGTTGTTAAGGATGTCAAGAGTGTCAAGCGCGTGACATCGCGATGCTGACGGTGACTTCATAAGGACGGTTTAAAGATGGCGGCCCCAATTTTATTATGCACCAAAGAAGAGCACCGTTCTGTTATCGGTTTTGTTTTATTTTTAAATCAGTAACGGGATGAAAACTATAGAAATTCATCAGCGTATGAAGGTCCAGTATGGTGATGCATGCCTGTCAGTCCAGCAAGTGTATGAGTGGAGTAGGAAGTTTCAAAACGGCGTGACTTCTGTGACAGACTGTTCACGACCGGATCAAGCACACCTAGTAGTGTCTAGAGATTTGTTTTCTACAGGTATCCAAGCACTTTAACGGCGCTGGAGGACTTGTATTGAAAGCAGTTGTGACTACATCGAAAAATGATACTTGTGCTTACCAATTCCCTCCTCCCACCCCCCTCCCAAAGGTTAAGGTTTTCATTTGAAGCACCCTCGTACAAATGAAAGGATCTCTCTCTCTCACACACACACACACACACACACACACACACACACACACACACTGATACACACACATTTAAGGTTTTCATTTGAAGCCCCCTCGTATATGTGAGTGTCCGTGATGAAGTGTCCGCTCCACTAGCTGAAGGTCGTCGGTTTGAGTCCTGGCCCCGTCGTTGTGTTCCATCCAAGATGTGCCATGCCGGAAAGCGTGGGCGGTCATGACTCTCCATCTCACTCGATCACCAGAGTCGTGGATCAGCTCAGTGTTCCTGTCTCGACCATACCATGTGGCTAAGCCATCCAGGTATTTACTTCTCGGTCTTCCCCTTGGTCTGTTCCCCTCGATCTTGCCAGTTGTCACCAAGTTCTCCAATTCATTCCTTCTCATAACATGCCCAAATATTTTGTCTGTCTACGTCTAATTTCTCTAATCAATCTACGATTTTCATTTGAAACCTATAGTACTTGGTCATTGGTTTTTCTGTCTGTCCATGGAATTCTTTGCATTCTCCTCAGAAACCACATTTCTACAGCGATTAGATGTTTTTCAGCGTGAGTGCTCATTGTCCAAGTTTCACATCCATACAAAAGAACAGGCTCTATGTAGCATTTCAACACTCTTTTTCACATTTCAGTTGACATCTTTTTAGTGGTCAGTATGTTTTTCATCTTGCTAAAGGCTACTTTCGCCATGGAGATTCTTGTTCTAATCTCTTCAAGGCATCTCCCATCAGATGTTATGACTGTTCCGAGATAATTGTACCGATTCACTTGTTGAAGAATATTCCCATTTACTTGAATATTACATTGTGGTATTTCTTTCTTCATAGTGACAACCATAACCTGTGTCTTTTTAAAATTTAATTCTAACTCCAGTTGTTCACTGTGTGCAACAACCGCGATTACTAATTGTTGCAGATCCTGCTTATTTTCTGCAATCAATACTGTATCATCTGCATATCTAATGTTGTTGATGTTTCGTCCTCCAGTTATGATTCCATTTACATCTTCTACATTCCTGAAAATATTTTCACTGTATAGGGAAAACAGATCTGGAGACATTACACATCCCTGCCCAGCACCTCTCTTTATAGGCTGATATTGGCCTACTTCATTATCAACTCTTATGGCAGCTTGTTGTTTCCAATATATGTTTTTTATAAGTCTAATGTCTTTCCCATCAATTTGTAGATCTGCAAGCATATCCACCATGTTGACATGTCTAAGTCTATCAAAATCCTTTGTATAGTCAATAAAGCAAAGTTGTGTTCACGAGTGCAGTTTTCTAGAAGACTCCCGAGTCGTCGGTGGAGCTACGGAATTGGTGCTGCGGACGACGATTTCGACAGGCCGCCCTGCAGAAATAGAACAAGCCATGGAGATAAAACCCGATGCAATGCTGTCAATCATCTTGTCTTTTAAACGCTTTTATTTTACATGGTTTTCTTTTCAATATTTTCTTTTAAATGGTTTTCTTTTAAATGGATTTCTTTCAAAAGGGTTTCTTTTAAATGGTTTTCTTTGAAATGGATTTCTTGTAAATGGATTTCTTTTAAAATGTTTTCTTTTAAATGGTTTTCTCTTAAATGAATTTATTTTAAATTGTTTTCTTTTAAATGGTTTTCTTATAAACGGTTTTCTTTTAAATGGATTTCTTTTAAAAGCTTTTCTTTTAAATGGTTTACTTTTAAATGATTTTCTTTTAAAGGTTTTCTTTTAAATGGTTTTCTTTTAACCTATTTTCTTTTAAATTGTTTTCTTTTAAATGGTTTTCTTTTAAACGGTTTTCTTTGAAATGCTTTTCCTTTAAATTGTTTTCTTTTAAATGGTTTTCTTTTAAATGGTTTTATTTTAAATCGTTTTCTTTTAAATGGGAAATGGTTTTCTTTCAAACGCTTTTCTTTTAAATGGTTTTCTTTTAAATGGTTTTCTTTTAAACATTTTTCTTTTAACTAGCTTCTTTTAAATGGTTTTCCTTCAAACGTGTTTCTTTTAAATGGTTTTTATTTTTAAACGCTTTTCTTTTAAATGGTTACTTTATTTGCTAATTGTCGTTCCGAGCCACCCATTTTAAGTTGCTGGGCTCGCACAACGGAATTGATAAATGCAGTGTGATTTGCTGCAAGTCGCGTCCATATGAGGACTGGACATGACCGGGACTAGCCCCGATGACAATAACAGAAGAAGAGCGTCAAGCACGGAGCAGTGCTAACAGAGAAAAGAAGCCAATAAACGAGAGAATGCGGGCCCCAGTAGGCCCAATCAAGGACCGGTCCTTACCAGGACCAGCACAAAACAAATCTATCCGACGAACAGAGCGGAACCAATAAAACCAGTAGGAATTAGGACCAACAATCCACACAACCACGGCTCTCAACAATAACCACCGCTGACGAAGCAGGTTAGACGAGGCCGAATTTGGAATTTTTTTTTTTTTGGCATTGGAATTGGAATTGGAATTGGAACTGCACGGAGACAGTGATTCTCTCACAGATGGAGTAGGTATGGGCTTGGTTTTATATCTTATGCTTGGTTCAGCAGCAAAGAATGTTTGGTTTACTGCTATTTTAAGTCCATTGTGTATTCGTGTCATATACCAATATAAGTGGACAAGAGAGTTAAACACCCCTAAGGAAATTAAAAGCACGGGAGAATGGACAGAAACGTCTAAAGCCACAACTAGAGCAGAAACGCCTATACCGACAGCTGAGACAGAACCATCTAAAGCAGTGGTTCTCAACCGGTGGGGAATTCCCCCCCCCCCCCCCTAGGGGGGAATTTTAGGGTTTCCAGGGGAGGGGGGATGAAGATTATTTCGAGATCGCTTTAATACAAGAACCGATTACTTGATATTGTTTTTCCCTTCATACTTTACGGTTCTGTACGTCTCACCCTTCTAAAATTTATTTTATAAAGTAAGTAGATCCACAAATCACGTTTTATGTGGAGGTCTAGACTTGTTTTAGTACGTGCTTCCATTATTACGTATACTGTGTAGGAGCAGGGGGGGGGGGGGGTTTAGGTAGGAAATACGAAGAGGGGGTGTGGGTATGACGTTCTGAAAATATGGTGAAGGGGGCACGGGCTAAAAAAGGTTGAGAACCACTGATCTAAAGCGACTTCTAGAACAGACACTTCTATGGCGACAACTAGAACAGAAACAAATAAAGTAACAACTAGGACAGACCCGTCTAAAGCGACAACTAGGACAGACCCGTCTAAAGAGACAACTAGGACAGACCCGTCTAAAGCGACAACTAGGACAAACCCGTCTAAAGCGACAACTAGGACAGACCCGTCTAAAGCGACAACTAGGACAAATCCGTCTAAAGCGACAACTAGGACAGACCCGTCTAAAGCGACAACTAGGACAGACCCGTCTAAAGCGACAACTAGGACAAACCCGTCTAAAGCGACAACTAGGACAGACCCGTCTAAAGCGACAACTAGGACAGACCCGTCTAAAGCAACAACTAGGACAGACCCGTCTAAAGCAACAACTAGGACAAACCCGTCTAAAGCAACAACTAGGACAAACCCGTCTAAAGCAACAACTAGGACAGACCCGTCTAAAGCAACAACTAGGACAGAAACATGCAAAGTAACAAATAGAACAAAAACCTATAAACTGACAAATATGACAGACACGTCTAAATTGACAACAAGGGCAGAACCTTCTAAATTGGCAATTGGAACACTGACGTTTAAAGTGACAACTAGAACAGAAACATGTAAATTGACATCTAGACACGTACTCTAAAGTGACAACTAGAAAAGAAACGTCTAAAATGACAGCTAGAATAGAAACGTCTAAAGTGACAACTAGAACCCAACAAAGACCCTAAAGTGACAGCTAGAATTGAAACGTCTAAAGTAACAACTAGAACAGAAACGTGTAAAGTGACAACTAGAAAAGAAACGTCTAAAATGACAGCTAGAATAGAAACGTCTAAAGTGACAACTAGAACCCAACAAAGACCCTAAAGTGACAGCTAGAATTGAAACGTCTAAAGTAACAACTAGAACAGAAACGTGTAAAGTGACAACTAGAAAAGAAACGTCTAAAATGACAGCTAGAATAGAAACGTCTAAAGTGACAACTAGAACCCAACAAAGACCCTAAAGTGGCAGCTAGAATTGAAACGTCTAAAGTAACAACTAGAACAGGAACGTGTAAAGTGACAACTAGAACAGAAACGTCTAAAGTGACAACTAGAACAGAAACGTCTAAATTGACAACTAGAACAAAAACATCCAAAGTAACAACTAGAACAGAAACGTCTAAATTGACAACTAGAGCAAAAACATCCAAAGTAACAACTAGAACAGAAACGTCTAAATTGACAACTAGAAAAAAACATCCAAAGTAACAACTAGAACAGAAACGTCTAAAGTGATAACTAGAACAAAAACATCCAAAGTGGCAATTAGAACAGAAACGTCTAAAGCGACAATTCGAATAAAAACGTCGAAAGTGACAACTAGAATAGAAACATTCCACTCCGATTAAACGATTAAACCCATAGTCGCTCTGTCTCCTTCAGGAAACATCGTAAGTAGTGGATGTTTTCCGTTTCAGTAACAATTCTGATCTTTTTCTTCTTCTTCTTCTTCTTCTTCTTCTTCTTCTTCTTCTTCTTCTTCTTCTTCTTCTTCTTATTCTTCTTCTTCTTCTTCTTCTTCTTCTTCTTCTTCTGCGCCTTCTTTCATTTCTTCTGCTTTTAAGTTATAAGTTATGAGCTAACAACCGACATCACTACACTCAGGACATTTCCATGCGCGATCCATCCCTTGTTCAACAGCCAGCGAAGAGTCATGCTACTAATCGTTCCCACCGTCATCTGATTGAAAGTTCTCCTAGTCTTCCCTCTGTTTTGAGATTCATCCACAACCACATGCCGATCCACAGCCATATTATTCTCTCCACATATGGGTTCTCAGTCTGTTCCACCTCTTACTCCACCTGGTCCCACAGGCGCCCGACCACCTCACCATTGTTCACGGGTAATCTACCACCGAGAGGTGCATTCCCTGTCAGCCTATCATCCTGTTCAATTCCCCCACACACCCGCATGGCCAGGGCAGAATATCCATACAATTCTCACAATCTGTGATCTCTGAAGTGAGGTGAGCCATTCCACACGAAACACTCCTTTCTCCACCTTACAAAGCATACTCCGTGAGTCCGTAATGTCTTCTGCTTGTAAGATTCCTGGTGAAGAATAGACCCCACAACCACGCATGCCACACCCGCTGTAGGCTTGATACGATTGATTGGATATAAACTGAATTTCAATTCAGTGTGAGGTAGCCAATATTACACCAACACCTTCTTTGGTCATCTTTTACATCATGCACAAGATGTCTACATTGTTACATTTCTTTACTTCCCATCTGTGGTTCCATTAACACACGTGCGCAAATCTTATACAAACAGTCACAGCCCACATAGCCTAAAAGTAATTTTAACAATACTTGACCAACGCAGAAGAAAAACAAATAGCCTAGTTACCTAAGAATTAAATCCTTCAGAAAACGCAAACACAAAACATCTTTTACATTCCTCTAGAAAGTGCATTAATAAATGATAATGACATTTCAACTGAATGTTTACATACGGTTTAAATCCCCGCGTGATAACTACACTTTTCAGTTGTTATATTATCTACTCTGTCCAAGAATATATTCTTTTTTCATCGCACGTTTATATGCGCCAATAAACACATTTGAATTTATGTTGTTAAAGTAACCAATTCTACCTATGAACAAATATCCGTTGTGCGGTTTTTCTTACAAACAACACACCACAGAAAAATATCCCACGGTTATGTCTCCATGTAACACACACGCAATAAATTCTGTCTCGTCACAACACGAGGGCGCAGTGCAAAACTGGTTCCTTCAAGTCCCTAGAGAGATAAATTCCACTCTAACGTTGCCGGCGCGGAATTAATATTTATGTTTGTTTTTTCCTCTGTCACCGAAGCAAGTACAAAAGCCCACACTGTGCCCATGGGGACCGAGATTGCGTAGAGGCTTGCACCCTTGCATGCCGATATGGTTTTCAAGTGTTTGAATCCACAATGAGGTGTTTATTTCCACCTTCTTCTTTTAATTCACGTGGGCTTCCATATCGACATTAAACAAAAAGTTAGTTGCATATCCTTTACAGTCAACCCCAGCATTGTTTTGCCTGTTCGTGATTTCTTAGCAAGTCAACGTTCAGTAGTTTTGCTATTGCTTTCTGAACGACAGGCACTCATACCTTTGCATGGGAAACCTACCCAAGGTGGCCTGCTGCCAAACCGCACCAGCTGTGTTTGGAGCGCTGTATGCGGGATTACTAATTGCGTATGTAACTCCTTCGCCTTGGCTGGTCAAGGAAGCTGAAAGTAAATACCAGAAACTGTCTTGGGAAGTGAAGGCGATGGAAGGAACATTGACGACCTCATCTCATCTCATCTCATCTCATCACGCTCCTCCTGTACCTTGCGGTGTCGGGGTGAAGTATAAACATTGTGAGAGTGCCCGATTATGGGCTTCAAATATCGATATTCCCATGGACTCTGCTATTCCCTCCGTCCAACGTTTACGTGGTCGGCCTCTTCCTCTGTTTCCATCTGATCTGTACATCATTGCTTGTTGTGGTATGCTGTTGACTGGTAATCTACTTGCATGACCAAACCATTTGACTTGCTTCTTTCTAATAAAATCTAGTGCTGCTATAACCCCCACTTTAGTCCTGATTTCTTCATTTCTGATCTTATCTCTTCTTGATACGTTGAGTATTCTTCTCAGGAACCTCATTTCTGTTGTTGTGATTTTTCTTTTCTCTTTTTCTGTCATTGTCCAGGTTTAGCATTGGTAACATAGAATTGGTATGATGACATTGTTGTAAAGTGCTTTCTTAGTAGTTATTGATACATGTTTGTTCTTTAGTATTGGTGCCATTTGTCATTGACGACATCGAGTGCTTATTGTTATACACAAAGATGGCGCTAGCACCATGTTATGAGAAGAAATGAATTGGAGAACTCGGTGACGACTGGTAAGATCGAAGGGAACAGACCAAGGGGAAGACCAAGAATTAAATATCTGGATGGCTTGGCCACGTGGCATGGTCGAGACAGGAACACGGAGCTGATCCACGACTCTGGTGATCGAGTGAGATGGCGAAACATGACCGCCCAAGCTCATAGGCATGGCATATGATGGATGGAGAACCATGTAGGCAATCAGTCTGAATGTGTGGAAAAGGATCTTATCTTTTATTTATACTGTTCAAGAAAAGAAACGCAACATTTTTGGTGTTAAATTTATAAAATCTGTATAATGATAACAGAGAGGAACAGTATGCTATTAGATTTAATAATGAAGGACCAGCAATTTTGAAGATGGAGGTTCGAAATGTTCTTAAGCATATGAAAGCTAGCAAGGCCCCCGGTGCAGATAACATCACGACAGAAATTATTAAAGCTTCAGAAGAATTTGGACTAGAGCAAGTCACTAGACTGCTGAACACATTATATGATACTGGAGATATACCTTCTGAATTATGTAACTCTGTATTTATTGCAATCCCAAAGAAATCAGGAGCCTTAGAGTGTGATCAACATAGAACAATTAGTATAATGAGTCACATCACAAAGATTTTGTTACGAATTATCATGCAAAGAGTGAGGAAGAAAATACAACCTGAAATAGGGGAAGAACAATGTGGTTTTGTAGAAGGAAGGGGTACAGTAAATGCTGTGTATATGCTGAGAACAGTTATTGAACGTGCTTTAGAAGTAAACAAGGATATACATCTTTACTTTATTGACTACACAAAGGCTTTTGATAGAGTTAGACATGTCAACATTGTGGATATGCTTGCAGATCTACAAATTGATGGGAAAGACATTAGACTTATAAAAAACATATATTGGAAACAACAAGCTTCCATAAGGATTGATAATGAAGTAGGACAATACCAACCTATTAAGAGAGGTGTTAGGCAGGGATGTGTAATGTCTCCAGATCTTTTTTCCCTATACAGTGAAAATATTTTCAGAAATGTAGAAGACCTAAATGGAATCAGCATTGGAGAACAAAACATAAATAACATTAGATATGCAGATGATACAGTATTGATTGCAGACAATGCACAGGATCTGCAACAATTAGTAGACGCTGTGGTTGTCCACAGTGAGCAGCTGGGTTTGGAATTAAATTGTAGGAAGACACAGGTTATGGTCGTCACTAGGAAGAACGAAGTACCACAATGTAATATACAAGTAAATGGGAATATTCTTCAACAAGTGAATCGGTTCAATTATCTCGGAACAGTCATAACATCTGATGGCAGATGCCTTGAAGAGATTAGAACAAGAATCGCCATTGCGAAAGTAGCCTTTAGCAAGATGAAAAACATTCTGACCAATAAAATGATGTCAATTGAAACGAGAAAAAGAGTGTTGAGAGGATACATAGAGCCTGTTCTTCTGTATGGATGTGAAACTTGGACAATGTGCAGCCAAGCAAAAAAACATCTGATGGCTGCAGAAATGTGGTTTCTGAGGAAAATGCAAAGAATACCATGGACAGATAGAAAAACCAATGACCAAGTACTACAAGAGACAAATGAAAATCGTAGATTGATTAGGGAAATTAGACGTAGACAGTCAAAATTTTTTGGACATGTTATGAGAAGAAATGGACTGGAGAACTTAGTGACAGCTGGCAAGATCGAAGGGAACAGACCAAGAGGAAGACCGAGAGGAAAGTACCTGGATGGCTTGGCCACATGGCATGGACGAGACAGGAACACTGAGCTGATCCACGACTCTGGTGATCGAGTGAAATGGCGAATCATGACCGCCCACGCTTTCCGGCATGGCACATGATTGATTGATTGATTTATAAAAGATATTTGCTGATTGTGCATCAGTTAACCTATCGACTGTGTCCATCCGGTCATTAACTTCTCGTGGTTACCTGAATTGTACTCACTCATCTCACTACAGAACAACGACTCATCATCATTGGACATTTACAGGCTGGACAGTCACAAAGGGTAGTAGCCAGAGAATTTAATGTGTTAGAAGCTCCATTAGTCGCCTTTGGAGGCGATTTCAAGAAACTGACTCAGTGGCAGACAGGTCGAGCAGTAGAAGACCCAGAATCACAGCTGCTGCAGAAGACCGCTTCATACGGCTGCGTCACCTTAGGAATTGAATTGGATCTGCGTCCTCCACAGTCCAGTCAATGCCAGGAGCTCGTCGAATTTCAGATCAAACGGTCGGGAACCGGCTGCACGACGCTGGGCTTTGGGCTAGAAGATCCTACAGAAGTCCTGTTCTTACGGACTGGCATCGCCAGAACCGACTACAATGGGCGAATCAGCATCGTCAGTAAAATGTTGGTACAAGTTTGCAATTGAAACTGCAATAATGTTGCGTGTTTTTTTTAAACAGTATAATTCACCGTGTCCTCATCACGTCAACGTGTTCCGCTTCAAACCAGTTTAAACTGTATTTCGCCCACTTTAGTGTCTATTTTAACAATACATGCATCCGATCTGTCTGTCTGTCTATCTGTCTGTCCGTCTGTCCGTCTGTCCATCTGTCCGTCCGCCCGCCCGCCCGACCGCCCGTCCGTCCGTATGTCTGTCTGTCTATGTGTCTATCTGTCTGTCCGTCCGTCCATCCGTCCGTCCGTCTGTCTGTCTGTCTGTCTGTCTGTCTGTCTGTCTGTCTGTCTGTCCTATATGTCTGTCCTGTCTGTCTGTCTGTCTGTCTGTCTGTCCTATCAGTCTGTCCTGTCTGTCTGTCCTGTCTGTCTGTCTTATCTGTCTGTCCTATCTGTCTGCCTGCCTGCCTGTCTGTCTGTCTGTCCTATCTGTCTGTCCTGTCTGTCCTGTCTGTCAGTCAGTCAGTCAGTCAGTCAGTCTGTCTGTCTGTCTGTCTGTCTGTCTGTCTGTCTGTCTGTTTGTATGTCTGTCTGTGAACGATGGTTTGTGGTCAACATGTGTATATAAGTCATTGTGGGGAGCTGATTGTCAATCGTGGGCCAGATAGTTGGCCACGACTGCTGTGTGATTATTATAGTTTGTGTAGTGCACCCTTGTCTACGTGACAAAGGGATTACGGGCGCGATTTGTAAGCCAGTTTACCCAAATTCGAAACACAACTGCGACCGATTTGGCAGCAGACCGCGTTGAGCTGGGCTTTAACGTGTTGGTATAGGAGCCGGTCGTTCAGAAAGCAATGGCAAACTACTGAACGTACACTTGCCAAGACATCAACAAAAGCAGTAAACTGCTGGTGTTGACAGCGATGGCCTGTAAATACGATACGCAAAACAAAAGTGTATCCTTGCTAGAATAGAGACGGTGGCATGGAGGAATATCAGCAGCAGAGTTGATCCAGAAAACCAAAGACCAAGATCTATGGAGACCCATGAACGCCTACGTCAGCCGGCACGGCACTTGATGATGATGATGATGCTAGAATATATCCATCCCATTTTGTATTTTCATCTAGCATTATATATTGCCTTTCTTGGACTGTAAACACAGCACGTAGCTGATTGGACTTCAACCTCATAAGATGCCCAAATAATATTGTTATTACTCTGTGTAAAATGCACACAAATTCCGATTGGCAAACCTTCTGAGGCCACTAAGACATTTCAATAATAAATAGACATGAGTCCTCTATGCCGTACTTCTTTCTACTACTTCTGTGAGTCTCGAACTATACATGTGTGTTTATTTATAAACTGTTTTAACTGTTACAAAAATGTGCCTATAATATTTCTATTATCAGAAATTCTATAGCAAATGCATCCTGTCTATATGCCTATCTGTCAACGATGGTATGTGGCCTACATTTGTATATAGTCGCTGTGGGGAGTTGATTGTCATTTGTGGGCCAGATAATTCGCCAGGACTGTCATTGTCATTAACTGCCAATATAGTGCCTTGCCGTGTGTGGCAAGGGGTGTCTTGAGCTTGAGGAATTAAGGCCGCTTGGCTAGTGCAGTCGCCGTGAACTGTACAGGTTAGAGTTTTCATTTTGCCCCCGACAGAAAAATACTCCACACCTTACCGAGGATTCGAACCCGGATCTCCCGAAGGAGAATCCGGCATTCTAGCCACTCAGCCAGTCGCTTCTCTTTGCTAGAATATACCCATGCCATTTTGTATCTTGCTGCATCATTATACCTTGCTTTTCTTAGACTGTAAACATAGCACGTAGCTTATTGGATTTCATTCTCATAAGATTCCGAAATAACATTGTTATTACTCTGTATAACTTGAGTTGAGCTTAGAACCGACATAACTGCACTCAAGAAATGCCCATACGCGCTCTGTCCTCTCGTTCAACAGCCAGAGAAAAGTCATACTACTAATCGTTCCCACCACTATCTGATTGAAAGTTCTCTTGGTCTTCCCTCTCAGTTTTGAGGTTCTTCCAAAACCTCTGCAATCTCATCCTTTCCACATACGGGTTCTCAATCTGTTCCCTCACCTTCTCCACCTGGTCTCTCAGGTGCACGACCACTATCCCTTGTCCATAGGTAATCCACCACCAGGAGGTGCATTCCCTGACAGCCTGCCTGCCTCTTCATTCTCTCGCACTCCCGCATGGCCAGGGCAAAATATCCATACAATTCTCACAATCTATGACTTGTATAAAATGTACACAAATATCAATTGGCAAATCTTCTGAGGCCACTAAGACATTTCATAAATAAATAGACCTGCGTCCACTAATCTTTACTTCTTTATTCTACTTCTATTCGCCCCGAACAATACATGTGTGTTTATTTATAAACTGTTTTAACTGCAAAATTTTGTGCCTATAATATTTCTATTATCAAAAATTCTATAGCAGATGCATCCTGTCTATATGTCTGTCTGTGAACGATGGTATGTGGCCTACATTTGTATATATTCGTTGTGGAAAGTTGATTGTCAATTGTGGGCCATATAGTTCGCCAGGACTGTTGTGCGATTATTGTTGTTTCCATGATGTATCTTTGCTAGAATATATCCATGCGATTTTGTATTTTGCTCTAGCATTATGCCTTGCCCTTCTTGGGCTGTAAACACAAAATGTCTCTGATTGAACAGCATCATCATCATTATCTCATCTTGTTCCTCTTGTGCCTTACGGTGTCGAGGTGAAGTATAAATAACGGTAGCGTGCCCGTTTATGGGCTTCTTGTATCGAGATTCCCATGGACTCTGTAATTCTTTCTGACCATCGTTTACGTGGCCGGTAATTTCTTCTGGTTCCATTCGGTTTATACATCATTGCTTGTTGTGATATAACATATATAATATATATATTAATATATAATATAATATAATATATATGTTAATTGGTAGCCTAGTTGGAGCAGCTTTTCGAGTGGGTTCGAATCTCGGTCAGATGTGGAATTTTTTTTTTTTTTCTGTCGGGAGCAAAAGGAAAATCCTAACCTGCACAGTTCGTGGCGACAGCATTAGCCAGACGCCCTAATTCCTCAGGCTCAAGACCCCCCTGCTCTACACTGCAAGTAGATGACCTTCTTTTCTTTTTTTTTCATGATATGCAGCCTAGTTATATGGCCAAACCATTAAACTTGCTGTTTTCTGATGAAATCAAGCGCTGCTATTACCCAATCTTTAGTACTGATTTCATAATTTCTGATTTTCTCTCTTCTTTGATGCACCGAGTATTATTCTCAAGTATCTCGTTTATGTTGTTATGATTTTTCTTTTCTCTTTTTCTGTCATTCTCCGTGTTTGGCATCGGTAGCATAGAGTTGGTAGGAAGATTGTGTTGTAAAGCGCTTTATTAGTATCTGCTGATACGTGTTTGTTCTTTAGTATTGGCGCCATTTGTCCAATGAGTAGGTTTGTCAAATTGCATCTATTTTCAGTCTCACCTTCTGATTGATCGGCATTCTCATGAATTCATAAACAACAGTGTTATCACTCTGTAGAAGGAACTACGGGAAATAAGAGAAACAGTGTTTGTAGAAAGTGAAATAATGGGCCTTAGTTTTGATAATAGAAAGACAGAAGTTATGGTGATATCAAAGAAAGATATTGTGATTAAATGTGCAATTACAGTAAATGACGTTATTTTGGGGCAAATGCAGAAATTCGAATATTTAGGCAAATGAACAACATCAGATGGAAAATGCATCACTAGGATAAAGAACAGAAAACAACAAGCAAAAACTGCATTCTTTCAAATGAAGAAAGTTTTTTGCAATAAGTCACTGTCCTTGAAAGTTAGAAAAAGAGTTCTTGTATGTTGCATAGAACCAGTTGCAACATACCGCTGCGAGTCCTGGACAGTTAGTAAACAGTCTAAAATATCCTTGGAAGCATTGGAGATGTGGTTTTATAGAAGAATGCTGAAAATTAATTGGACAGCCAAAAAGAGCAATCTGGACGTTTTAAGGAAAGCTGAGTCGCAAAGACAACTTATCCAAGAATCAGAAAGATGCAGTCACCGTTTCTTTTCTTTTTTTTTGCCACGTTATGAGAAGACAAAAACTGACACATGTGACAACCGAAAAGATTTGCGGGAAAAGAGACAGAGGAAGACAACGTGAGAAGATACTTGACAGTCTTGTGTCACGGCACGGAAGGGAGTCAACATACTAATTGATCCATGACGTCGGAGATCGTAATTTGTCGAGATCGCCCACTCCAGTCGGTAAGGCACTGGAGGATGATGATGATGATGATGATGATGATGATGATGATGATGATGATGATGATGATTATGATGATGATGATGATGATGATGATGATGATAAATGAAGTAAAGTAAAGTAAAGTAAGTAAAGTACATTATGCAAATTACCATAAAGTCAAGTTTGGAAAATAAACTAACGTGTTGGGTGATGCCATGCACATATTTTATAGACCAATCGTCCTTCGATTGATGAGGTGGACACCGTCACCTCGGCCGCCTTTATTTCCCGCAACATTCCCAGGTACCGATTTTAGTCTTATCTGGCCCGCGAACCCATGGCAATTACTCGAATCCCCACCGCAATAGTGATTCCATCACATGAACACCGAACCCACTGGCAAGTACAGGGGAGAGGTGGTCGAGCGCCTGTGGGGTCAGGTGGAGAAGGTGGAACGACCGAACGAACGAACAATCTTTATTTTCAAAGGGTTAAGAATTGGGCACGCAGGCCCGTCTGGCATTCTGCCCTTCCTCTCTAATTCCTCTCATACATTATTTAATTCAACATCACTTATGAAGCTAATCCTAGACCCCCCAAAAAAAAGAACAATAAGCATTAATATGCATGAAAAATAATAAATAATACACAACTCGCTGAGGCAATGTTTAACATGGGCATTATAATACCTAAGGAAGGTGTAACGTACCATACATATGGGGATGTTTATTATACTAGTTGTCGTTTGAGATAATTTACCATTATTATTTTTAGGGGGGGGGGGGGGGGGGAGGGGCATGTAGTCTGTACTGAGGTAGTGTTCAAACAGGTTGTGACTGTATGTATATAATGATTGGTGGTGTCTTTGATTTCTTGTGGAAGATTGTTGTGATTAAATGTGCATGAAGTATATTTAGCCGTTAGCTATGTCTTGCGTTATATTTGAACAATGGCCTAGCATTTTGAAATAGGATTTTGTGAATTAGTTTAGCCTTATTAAAAAGTAGGCGTTTGTGGAGTGGCAGTAACTGAAGACGTTCATGTAGGTTAGAATTGTCTGTAAGCTTATCACCATTGATTAAACGCACTGCACTTTTCTGGAGTGAATAAAGGCGTTTGGTTATTGATTTGGAACATTCATCCCAGATTGTGGAGCAATAATTAATATGTGTTTGTATGTGGGAAGTATAGAATATCTTTCTTGTGTTTTCGTCGAGGACGTTTTTAATTTTGGCAAGTTGGTATACGTTTTTGGCTATTTGTTTAACTAAAGCATGAACATGGTAATTAAAGGTTAGATTTTGATCTATGATAAGACCCAGTGCCTTGTGCTCGGTTACACTTTCTATAGGCGTGCCACCAATGTGCAGCTAAAGAGTTCTCCTCAAGTTTAGAGTGAGGTCTTTTGCCTGGTTGCAATTAACATAGATTTTGTTTTAGAAATGTTAATTTGCATGCGGTTTGCATTACTCCAGTTTTCTACACTATTTATTTCTTGTTGCAAAGATAATTCTAGCACATTACAGTCAATAGCGTTTGTGTATACTGTGCAATCTTCTGCAAATAGATCGCAGGACAACGACATATATAAGGGAAGATCATTTATATAAATGGCAAATAACAGAGGGCCAAGTATAGACACCTGAGGTACTCCAATATTAATGGTAATGGCTTGAGATAAAAATTTATTGTGTGATACAACTTGTTTTCTGTCAAATAAAAACAACATTATTTTATTAAAGTCACTATATTAAAGGAGGAACAGACTGAGAACCCGTATGTGGAAAGAATGAGACTGAGGGGGATTGGCGGGGGTTCCGTTAGTCAAAACTGAGAGGGAAGACAAGCACAACTTTCAATCAGATAGCGGTGGGAACAATTAGTAGTGTGACTCTTCACTGGCTGTTAAACGAGGGGACGGAACGCGTATGGTAATTTCCTGAGTGCAATGATGTCGGTTCTTAGCTCAACCCAATTCAACTTAGTCCACTGACAAGTATTCCAGCCACTGCGCCACCCGGGTTTTCATCACTTCTTTAAAGAAAGTTATCAACGTAGGGGTTCTAATTAAAACCTTAAAAGTGTGATAAAAATCATAATCACCATGCCATTGTCTTATAAACTGTCAATGTTGTTGTTAAGGATGTCAAGAGTGTTAAGCACGTGACATCATGGTGCAGAGAACACTGTGACGTTTTAAGGACAGTTTAAAATGTGCCGCTATTTTTGAAATGCACCATAGAGGAGCAGCGTTCTCTTATCAGATTTTGTATCAGTGAAGGGGTGAAACCTGTAGAAATTCATCGGCGAATGCAGGTGCAATGTGATGCCTGCCTGTCAGTCCAGCAAGTGTATGAGTGGAGTAGGGAGTTTCAAAACAGCGTGACTTCTGTGACAGACTGTTCACCACCGGGTCAGGCACACTGAGTAGTGACCACAGAGAATTGTTTTTTTTTTTTTTCTATTGTAATCCAAGCACTTTATCAGCGTTTCCTTTGAACACAGTCTTCATCTACAACTACATCGAAAAAATAATACATTTGTTCTTTAATTTTTCAGAATATATTCACCTCCAAAAAATAGTTAATGTTTTTTTTTATTTGAAGCCTCTCGTACAAATGAAAGGGTGTTATCACACACACACAGCTTGGCGAAGACGGCATACGACGTATATCTCTCTAGGTAACATTATTGTGATCCGCGAACCGTTAACTACGTGTTGTGTGCTGCCTGAATGCGGTGTCTCAAGACGGAATTCTTTCTTTTCATCCAGACCGATTCTCAATTGGGTCAGGGGTCGTGTGATATGTGATAACTAGGTGTATATATTCTCAGGGGCGTGTCTATGGTTGGTATTTATGATAAATTCAGAAGACATGTATTATTATAAAAACAGT